>OY293831.1:16481636-17067247 GCA_958507055.1 Crioceris asparagi | reverse complement strand
CCTTTGGCAGACATTCTGGATTACTTTCCAGTACCAGTGCCTCCTTGCACTTAGAACCTTCTATTTTAACATGGATGAGATTGTCAGACCATCCAGGTATCGTAATGGTCCTGTTTACCTTAATTTTTCTTATTCTAGATTCAGATGTTGACATAAACAACTCTTCTTCATTAACTTTGAGTATTCGATCTTGGAGGTTCAGATTGAAGCCAAATTTATTCATGATGTCTAGCCCAAATAAAACTTCGTCCAAAATCTCGGCAACAAATACTTTATGTCTGAATTTGGATTTTCCCAGCTGAATATCTGCCTCGTGAGTACCAATGACAGGTATTGTCACTCCATTTGCAGTTTCAAGTACATAACTTCTATTGGGATGGTCAATTTTGCAAGCAGGAATAACATCAGCTCGCACAATGGTAGAACATGAACCAGTATCAATAACAATATTACAATCCCGACCGCATATTCTTCCTTTCACAACCAAGCTGGATCCTTCATGACTCAGTCGGGAAATTTTGATTTTTAATGATGTTGGGGCTTGGTTGGAGTAAGCCAGTCTTCGCCCCGCAAGACTGGCTAACTGGAGTTTTCCTGCACATTGCTATTTTGTGGCTGTGGACAATTCTTCTTTATATGTCCTTCTTGTCCACAATTCCAACACAAAGTCTTAGTTCTTTGTTCATTTGTTTGCCCATCCAATTTTTGTAACATTTTAATAATGTGCTTTATGGAATTACCATTGCCATACGACTTCTCTTGGGTTGAATTGACCCATCGTGTCTGTCGCAGTCTGAGATGACTTCTGGACGCTTCGTATTCAAGTGCACGTGCAAGGGCATCTTCAATTCTTGTAGGACTACTTAACCGAAGGGCTTGTTGCATTTCAGATGTTGACATAAACAACTCTTCTTCATTAACTTTGAGTATTCGATCTTGGAGGTTCAGATTGAAGCCAAATTTATTCATGATGTCTAGCCCAAATAAAACTTCGTCCAAAATCTCGGCAACAAATACTTTATGTCTGAATTTGGATTTTCCCAGCTGAATATCTGCCTCGTGAGTACCAATGACAGGTATTGTCACTCCATTTGCAGTTTCAAGTACATAACTTCTATTGGGATGGTCAATTTTGCAAGCAGGAATAACATCAGCTCGCACAATGGTAGAACATGAACCAGTATCAATAACAATATTACAATCCCGACCGCATATTCTTCCTTTCACAACCAAGCTGGATCCTTCATGACTCAGTCGGGAAATTTTGATTTTTAATGATGTTGGGGCTTGGTTGGAGTAAGCCAGTCTTCGCCCCGCAAGACTGGCTAACTGGAGTTCTCCTGCACATTGCTATTTTGTGGCTGTGGACAATTCTTCTTTATATGTCCTTCTTGTCCACAATTCCAACACAAAGTCTTAGTTCTTTGTTCATTTGTTTGCCCATCCAATTTTTGTAACATTTTAATAATGTGCTTTATGGAATTACCATTGCCATACGACTTCTCTTGGGTTGAATTGACCCATCGTGTCTGTCGCAGTCTGAGATGACTTCTGGACGCTTCGTATTCAAGTGCACGTGCAAGGGCATCTTCAATTCTTGTAGGACTACTTAACCGAAGGGCTTGTTGCATTTCAATATCTCTTATACCATCTATGAATGTTTGTACCGTTAGCCTATCAAGAAAGTCTTTTGGTGCTGTAGGATATGCCAGTCGAACGAGCCGGGCAACATCAATTTCATATTGTTGTAGTGTTTCTCCAGACCGTTGCTGCTTATTCTTTAACTGTGCTTGATAAACTTGTTGTAGATGTTGGTCACCGTAACGCATTTCAAGTTGATCCACTAAAATCTCATATGAAGGTTCGCCGCCAGTTACGGTATTTAAGATTTCCAATGCATCACCACGTAGAGCCAAGATCAATGCAGTGGCCTTCTCTTCATCTGACCAACCACTAGCCAAAGCAGCAGCATCAAATTGCTTTTTATATGTAGACCAAGACTGTTTACCATCGAATTTTGGGGCTTCAATTTTTAGTGGATTAACTACGCCATTTTGAATTTCATTGAACGATCTTCTTAGAGGCACTTCAGCTTTCGTTTGCAACATCTTTTCTTCTATTAATTGAATTTTTTGATCAAAACTTTCTTGGACTTTCTCTAATTTCTGTTCAACTTCTTCTTGAACTTTCTCGAATTTTTGGTCAACTTCCTGTTTATCTTCTTGTGGCACTCTTTCTTGTTCTTCTAAGATTTGTCTTATTTTTGTTCGTTCTTCTTCTAAAATTTGTCTTATTTTTGCTTGATCTTCCTGCCTAATTCTTTCTTGTTCTTGTCTACTTCTTTCTTGATTTTCTAGAATTTGACTTATTTTTGTTTGGTCTTCCTTTCTAAGTCTTTCTTGTTCTTGTCTAATTCTTTCTTGATTTTCTAGAATTTGACTTATTTTTGTTTGGTCTTCTTGTCTAATTCTTTCTTGTTCTTCTTTATTACTTTTCAAGAACTCCATTATTTCTGCAAAATTTGCCATTTCGTCGTAATCTTTGGATCTGGTATTCACCATATAGTCTCAGCAAAATGCGAAGATCCCTTTTTCTGACACCAATTGTAACGTTTAACCCTGTGCTAAACGTTGTGGGGTGAGTTCACTTGCGTAATACTCAAAATTCGCAGATTGCTTCCAATGATTTATTTAGAACACACTGTACACGGCTTTCTATTATAGTACAACTGTCACTATTTGTCACTTTGACTATCGCGTTCCAACTACTTTCGACTTATGTCTCCAATTGACTTCATAAGACTGACCCTGTCCCGTGATCGTCACGGCTTTATATATCTGAATCATGATATGACATTCATCGAGAATGTTCTATGATTATCTAGACGAACATAATTAATGTTCTAGATCCTTGTCAAGGTGACAATAGCACGACAAATTGTACCTCACATACAGTTTCTGGAAGGATCGAGAACAAATCTACTACAATTCCAGAACTACATAATGAAATACACAAGCAACACTACTGCAAACAAGGTAACAGAATGAATACAAGCTAAAAGAAATAATAACAGTAAGTACATGATAAACTACCCACGTAACAGTACGATTACTGGGCAATTTTTAGAGAAGAATGAGTTTTTGTGTTACTTTGTAAATTACGCCCTCTTGCGGTAGTGAAGCAAACTTGAAAATAATTTCCAGCGAATTTCTATGCGAATTTGTAGCACATTTTTTTCCCTGAGTTGTGAGATATATGTTCTGGGAGATACAGCCGGGTACCTCTTATAATTAGACACCCTACAAATAATTTCTTGTTTGTTGACAACTACTGCGCATGCGAGTCAGAAAGATCCGAATTCTGCTATTGGTGATGGAAATTTAAGCAGTTACTATCTTAATCTTGGACATACTGTATAAAAATATAAAATGGACATTGTCTATCTGTTTGGCATACACAAAACAGGAAATAGGAAAAATTGAATTTTATTACTTGCATATCCAGAGAAAATTGCTCTTTATAGTGTTGTCTCGCTTCTTCTCGAACCGTTTCAAGTTTCAACGAGCATCTGCTTGAAAGGAAATCTCAGCAGGAAGGAAGAAGGATAAAATCCACGCAAACAAATCGGCGGGCGCTCTATAAGCTTTTGGAGGCAAAACTTTGGAAATATTGAAGATGAAATAACATCCGCTTAAAGGGTTCATTAGATGCGTGCTGATTGTTTGAATAATTTTTGTTTGTTTGTTTGTTTGTTCGATAGCATCAATAACTTTTAATAAACGAGATTGATGCAAGATAAATGGAGTATTAAAATTTACAAAAAAACTGAAAAAATATTTTAATTATTTATTATTAACCAAGAAATACATTGTGCTTTAAATAAATGCTGGAACAATATTCTGCAGAGATGATTTTTCATCTGGGTGCAGCTTGGTATGATAAATTACAAAATAATTACACATAACTTATAACTAATAACCTAAATCTAGTTATAAAACAATTTTGGATAAATATAATTCTAATTTATTATTTGTTTGCCTAATTTGTTTGACACTTAAATTTAATATATACTATTTCTCCATTTATTTTAAATAACAATTATTCTCAAATATCCAATTTTTTTACTTTTTTTAAGTTTTTTTCCATACAGGATATTTAATACATAGAGAAGTAGATTAAATATTTTCACTGCTATAAAACCTTCTAATCATTTTAAGTAAAATAATACTTTTATTTCTTGTTTTACTATTTGAATCTAAAAACTGATGCTGAAATGATTTATAATGCATAAGCAAAGTTTCTAACAATTGTTCAACATTCATGTTTTGAGATCTCAATAATAACAACTACAAGCAAAGAATAAACGTATTAGGATAAGTACTATCTTCATTGGTATTAGTGAACGTTCAAAGATTTTCATGACTAATGTTACACTCAAAAGTATGAAATAAATATTTTTTACAAAAAATTGGACCGATGTTATCAGTTAGTGCACTGAAAAGTATAAAACAATATTAATTCTATTGGGGCTGGTACTTGTGAAGTTGGTGCCAAAAGTTATCAATCTACCTGCAACTGCATAACTTCAAAAGTAACAGCCCCAATAGAATTTATATTATTTTGTATTTTTCAGTGCACCAACAAATAACGTTGGTCCAATTTTTTGTAAAAAATATTTATAGAGTTCCTATTTTTTCAACTTTTGAATCAACGACATATTCTGTATTTTTATTATTTCCACCACATTCTTTCAAATAAGTAACCTATTATATCTATTTCATTTAAATAAAAATCCTCAACAAAAAATAACGTCACGGATTTATGAGATTATATATGGAAAGTTTTAATGGAGATAAGAAGCTTCACTTTTAGGAAATATATTTATATGGAAGTTTTCCAAATCTCCTCGATATTCATGAAAATATATAACAAGCTCCACGCATACGTACTCAACGCGCACTTTCGAGAATCGATAATTGAGTTTGTTGAAAATTTTGGATGTTTTGAAAAATACCTAAGTCAAATAGGGGAAGGGAATATAATAAGAACCAATTTAGAGACGTTGGAAGCTGGGAAAAAATATATATTGGGAATATACTATAATAATATAATCTATACAGAGGGTTAGTTAGTTTGGAATCATCAGCATAGTTGGCGAAATCGGTCAAAAAAGTGAATGCAATAGACTTTCAGGATAAAAAATATACATAAAAAAGTTGGTCTTATAAATTTTCAAGCATTTGATTAATCAAGCTAAAATTAATATACAGGATGGTCCGTATTATAATGGAGAAACTTTAACAGCGTATTCAGCAGAAGAAAATAATTTAAAAAATTCAAACAAAAGCCAAAAACGCTTCGATTTGAAGGTACGGGGTGCTGAAATGTTGCGAAAAAAATCGTTTTTTCTTATTAAAAAAAACTTTTTCAGAATATGCTTTCAAACTTTGTTGGTATTGTTGTCAAAATTATAGCATGATAAACTTGTTTTTTCTTTACCAGTGGCGTTCGTGAGATAGTTTTAATTATTCAAAATAATAATAAAAAAATTGTAAGCCAATGGTTTATCACAATTTTGTTGATAAAATTACATTAAAAACAACAATGGTCTCTCGCTGAAACAAACCTATCGAAACATCGAGTACGACAACAGATCCAACCCAAGCTGAAGCTGCAGCGAAGCTTGAAGATGAGAAAGCTAAAGCCAAGTTAATCTTAATGATTGATCCTAGTTTATATGTCCATATTAAGTCTGCAGAGACAGCCAGAGATTTGTGGACTAGGCTGAAGGCTATGTTCGATGACAGTGGGTTTACAAGAAGAATAAGCTTGCTGAGAACGTTAATTTCTACAAGGTTAGAATCATGTGAGTCAATGGGTACTTATATTAACCAGATTGTAGAAACTAGCCAGCGATTACAAGGCACAGGTTTCAATATAGATGACGAATGGGTGGGTTCGTTGATGCTCGCAGGATTGCCTGAGCGATTTATGCCAATGATTATGGCAATCGAACACTCTGGCATAGCCATCACGACTGATTCCATCAAAACCAAACTTCTAGATATGGAAGGAAGTGACGTCAATAAGGCAAGCAGTGCATTTTATGCAAATAATAGTAAGCCATCTCACAAGAAGGGCAGGTTAACCAACAAGACGGGCAGTTCAACCAATGACAGTAAGGACAAGCTGAAAAACATACAATGTTTTAACTGTAAAGATTATGGGCATTATCAAACGCGATTTCCAAAACCAAGGATTAAGAAAGACAACAACAAAGAAACGAAAACTGGAAATGCTTTCAGTGTGGTGTTCTTAAGTGGGGCGTACAAGAAAACAGATTGGTATATTGACAGTGGTGCAACTATGCATATGGTGTCAGATACTCAGCTAGTAAGAGAAAAAGGTCCTTGTCAAACAAAAGAGATATTGGTGGCCAATAACACAGCAATTCCGGTAGTCTATTGTGGCGATGTCAAAATTACCACAGTTGTCAATAGTGAGACACATGACATAGTTGTCCAGAAAGCTCTCTGTGTGCCAGATCTTACGACCAACTTACTTTCGGTAAGTCAATTAATCAAAAATGGTAATAAGGTAGTTTTTGATTTACAGTGTTGCAAAATTTACAACAAGCACGCTGAGTTAGTAGCAGTAGCTGATTTAGTTAATGGTGTCTACAAGTTAAACATTTGGTCAGAAAAATGTTTTTTAACAAGCAGCAGAGAAGTGACAGCAGAAACGTGGCATAAGAGACTTGGTCATTTAAACAGTGCTGACCTAACGAAGATGAGAAATGGTGCTGTAAACGGGTTAGTATGCACTGAAAAAATAGACATTGGAAAGTATAACTGCACAACATGTTGCGAAGGAAAACAACATAGATTACCTTTTCCAAAAAAGGCTAAGCGAGCAAAAAATGTATTAGATTTGATACACTGTGATTTATGCGGCCCAATGGAAACTAAATCCATAGGAGGCTCACGATATTTTTTAAATTTAGAAGACGACTACTCTAAGTATGGGTTTATTTACTTTTTAGAGTCCAAAGATCAAGTAACAGAATGTTTTAAGGTATTCAAGAATCTTGTCGAAAATCAACAAGAAAGAAAGATAAAAATTTTGAGGTCCGATAACGGTGGTGAGTTTGTGAACAATGAAATGAATACTTACCTTAAAATGAATGGCATAATTCACCAACAGACAAACTCATATACCCCAGAACAAAATGGAGTTTCTGAAAGGCTCAATCGAACAATTGTAGAACGAGCAAAGTGTTTATTATTCGAGGCAGACTTAAAAAAAGAGTTGTGGGCAGAGGCTATTAATACTGCTATATATTTACGAAATAGATCGCCAGCAACTGGTTTACCAGACAATAAAACACCTTTTGAAATGTGGTTTAAGAGAAAACCAAACGTTAACCATCTTAGAATTTTTGGCAGTCCAGTGATGGTACATGTTCCTAAAGAGAAGCGTTTGAAATGGGACAGGAAGGCCGAGAAGAAAATTTTAGTAGGTTACAGTGAAACTGTAAAGGGATATAGGGTTTATGATCCAGTAAAGAGAAAAGTATCTACAAGCAGGGATGTGGTAGTCTTTGAAAATCATAAAGAAAAAGCCTCAGAACAACAGAAAGTTACAGAAGAAGATAAGGTACTAGTTTCAGTGGGGGATCAACAGCAAATTCAACCCGAGCCAATTCCTGTTACAGAACGTGAACAAAATGAAGGCTCAAGCAGCAATTCCTCAGCCGATTGTGACCGTTTACCTGATGGAGACATGCATGATAGTGACAGTGATTATGTGTTGGATGGAGAAGACAGTGAAGAAGAGTATTCAGTTAATGATCTTGAGTCAGAGATATCTCAACCAACTAGAAGATCACAACGTATGCCCAAACCAAAAACTTTGACGATTTTGTGTCCTACATGTGTACTAGCAGTTTGGAAGATGACCCTCAAAGTGTATTAGAAGCAATGTCAAGAGCAGATTCGACTCAGTGGCGGCAGGCAATGGAGGAAGAGATCAGTTCATTCAATGAAAACAATGCGTGGGAAGTGGTAGACATTCCACAAGATCGTAAAGTGTCTCTAGTTCAGTGCAAATGGGTTTTTCGCAAGAAAATGGATGCGGAAAATAGTGTTAGGTTTAGAGCAAGATTGGTCGCTAAAGGTTTCACACAAAAATATGGGATAGACTATAATGAGACTTTCAGTCCAGTTGTAAGACATTCGACTTTGCGTATGATGATTGCATTAGCTGTAAAATTAAAATTGGATTTAACACATTTGGATGTAACCACAGCATTTTTGAATGGTGAGTTAAATGAAAACGTTTTTATGCGACAACCGGAAGGTTTTATTGCTCCTGGGCAAGAAAATAAAGTCTTAAAATTAAATAAGGCAATTTATGGGCTCAAACAAGCGTCTAGAATTTGGTATCAAAGGGTTGAAGTAGTTTTAACAGAAATGGACTATCAAAAATCGAAATATGAACCTTGTCTTTTTAAAAAATCACGTAAAAATGGTGTGTTAACTGTTATTGCTCTTTACGTGGATGATTTTTTTATTTTTTCTAATTGTATTGAAGAAACAGAAATTTTGAAAAATAAATTAGGTTCAGAATTTAGAATTAAAGATTTGGGTAGAGCCAGACAGTGCCTTGGAATAAGAATTTTAATAGACCAAGAGAAAAATGTCATTACTTTAGATCAGGAACAATATATTGATAACTTATTAAAGCGTTTTAAAATGAGTGAGTGTAATACTGTGAGTACCCCCATGGAAAATAGTTTAAGTCTTGAAAAAACGCAAGTTTGCAGTTTTTCGATGCCTTACCAGCAGTTGATTGGTAGTTTAATGTACCTTGCCGTCATGACCAGGCCAGATATTTCATATTCGGTAAGCTACCTCAGTCAATTTAATAACTGTTTTAATGAAGAGCACTGGAAGGCTGCAAAACGTATTTTAAGGTACTTGAAAGGCACTAGAAATTATTGTTTGTGTTTTAAAGAGGATGATTTAGAGCTAATTGGCTTTGTTGACGCCGATTGGGCGAGTAATTCTTTTGATAGGAGATCCTATACAGGATTTTGTTTTAAATTGTCAAATGCAATGATTTCTTGGGGCAGTTCAAAGCAAAAAACGGTTGCTTTGTCCAGCATGGAGGCAGAGTACATGGGACTCTCCGAGGCTGCCAAAGAAGCTATTTATTTGAGAAGTTTGTTGGGAGATATATTAGGCAGGAAGTTAAACTGTACCACTATATATAATGATAATCAGGGTGCACATAAACTTGCAGGAAACCCTCTTTTTCACAAAAGATCAAAGCATATAGATGTGCGACATCATTTTGTTAGAGATGTTATTTCTAGCAAGTTAATTGTGATTGAATATTTGGATACTGATAACATGCCTGCAGATATATTTACTAAAAGTTTGGGTAGTATTAAACATTATAAGTTTGTTAAGTGTTTGGGTCTTATAGCAATGTAAATTGATGTTTTAAAGAAGGAAAAATATTGTTTTGATCTAGTGGGGGTGTTAGAATTAGTTCAAAATCAATATTATAACTTATAGTGTAATTAGCGCCATCTGTCAACTTGATGCATAACAATTAACGCTGATGTCATATATGTCAAAAAGGACAAGATAGAATGTCAAGTTGATAATGGTCGTTACTCTCGTATTTTATTTGTCTCGTTAGTTTTCATTATTTTGTATTCAGTTAATATAGTTTTTGTGACATAATCTTCAGAACTTTTTATTACCCGAACCATGCCTGAGTTTCAATATTAAACACCTTCGTGAAAACTTAAGAATGTGGAGGTCGCCATCTATTGACAATCTGTTTAACTGTGATGCATTTAGCCACCTTACGCCTATATAGGGTGGTCTGGATTATAATGGAGAAACTTTAACAGCGTATTCAGCAGATAAAAATAATTCAAAAAGTTCAAATAAACTTATCTCCAAAAACGTTTCGTTTTTGAGATACGGGGTTTTGAAATATTGCGAAGAAAATCGTTCTTTCTTATTTTAAAAAAATAGATTTTGCTTTTAAACTTAGAAGATATTATTGCTACTTAAAAACAATTTTATGGCGTGACAAACTTGTTTTTGATTTACCAGTGGCGTTCGTGGGACCATTTTATTTATTTTAAATAATAAAAAAAGTGTACGCCAATAGTTTATCGTATTTTTAGGTAAATTTCTTATAGAAATATACCTATTGCGATCGTTCACACTTTTGAATTTCGAAAAAATTTCAACGGAATGTTGTTATATGTCTATAAGTTAGTCCAAAAAAACATTTGGTTCAAAAGTTTATATATATATATATATATATATATATTATAGCGAAGTGATTCACGGATGGAAAAATATGTTGGTGGTTTTATTCGGGAATACATCCGTTGTTCGTTCCATTTTGGAAAAATTGCTTGACGTTTCGCCCAAATCTCATTGGGCATCTTCATAAGCATATAATCTTAATTGGATTCTGATCGAAAACTGTGATTTAACCGTTTGGTTGTCTGCTTTTATACTTGTGTCGTGGTCTCAATTGATATCCTGTGGGCGTGGCCTTTGATAGTGATGGTAGTGGATCCGCCTGTGTTGTTATTGATGCTTGGGTGATTATTTCTGGGATTCTGGGAATTGGTGGTATTTTGCTTATAAGGGATTTCCATGTGATCGGTAATTTGAGGGAAACATCTTTGTTGTTGAGATCTCCTTGTTTTTCGATTTCTATGGCTTCTCGAATAATTCTATTTTTTATATATTTTGATGTTAGCGATCTGCTCACAGCTATTGAAATCGATTTTGTGGTCTGTCTCTTTTTCATGAAGATAAAGTGCTGATGTATTTTGTTTGTTTTTGATGCTTAATTTGTGTTCTTCTGCTCTCGTTGCGATTCTTCTATTAGTTTGTCCCACATATTTCTTTTGGCAATCACCGCAGGAAATACTATATACTCCTTGGTTTTCTAATTTGTTTTTGTCTTTTGGGTTGCCTAGGGCGCCTCTTATCGTACTCAGGGGTTTGAATATTGTTTTTATATTGTTTCTATGCAGTATTCTCCCAATTCTGTCGGTTACTCCTTTCATGTAGGGAAGAATAACTCTTTGCTTGAATAATTCTTCTTGTTGTGGTTGTTCTTCGTATATTTGATGTTGTTTTCTTATAGCTCTATTGATTGTTTTTTGTTTGTATCCGTTCTTTTGTAGTGTGTCTCGCATATGTTTTATTTCTTTATCTAAATCTTCGGCGTCTGTTAGTCGTATGGACCTGGATATTAGAGTGTCTGCCACTGCCTGGATTTGTGTTGGATGATGGTGGGAGTTGGCATTTAAATATCTGTTTGTGTGTGTTGGTTTTCTATATACTGTGTGTCTTATTCTTCCCTCCGGTGTTTTTGTTATCAGTACATCCAGGAATGGTATTTTATTTTGGTGTTCTATTTCCAATGTAAATTGTATATTCGGGTGTATTGAGTTCATGTGGCCCAGAAAATTGTATAATTCATCTTTGCCATGTTGCCAAATGATGAATATATCATCTACGTAGCGACACCATGTTTTCGGTTTTAATGGAGCTCTGTTTATGGCATCTTCTTCAAAATAAATCATATATAGATTGGCGATTGCAGGTGACAGTGAGGATCCCATCGGTGCGCCTTTGAGTTGTTTATAAAGCTGACCTTCGAACGAGAAATATGTGTTTTTGAGGCAGTGTTTTGCGAGTTGAAGAATGTGTATTGGAAATTTTTCATTTTTCCCTATCTTCTCCAAAGCTTCATCAATTGGTATGCTGGGGTAAAGTGATTTTACGTCGAGGCTGGCTAATATATCTTCTGGTTCGAGTCTGATTTGTTTTACTTTTTGTATGAAATGTTCGGAGTTTTTGATGTATGAATTTGCTTTCTCTACCGTTGGTTGGATTATTTTGGCTAGGTATTTCTCGAGATTTTGTAGTGGTGAGTTGAATGCGCTTACTATGGGTCTCATGGGTATGCCGTCTTTATGTATTTTTGGTAAGCCATATAGCTTAGGACATCTGCTGGATTTCTCTCTCGGAATTAGTAGATCCTTGAGGTTTGGAGGAAGAGGTGACTCATTTATTATCTTCTTTGTTGTTTTTTCTAAGTATGTGGTGGGGTCTCTTGGTACTGCTTTGTATGTGTTGTCTTGTAGCAGTATCTTCATCTTCTCCTTGTAGTCAACGCTGTTCATGACCACGGTGGCGTTCCCTTTGTCTGCTGGTAGTATTGTTATATCTTTATTGTTTCGCAGGTTAATGAGTGATTTTTGTTCAAGTTTGTTGATGTTTGCAGGTGGAGGTTTGGCCGATCTGATGATGTGTGCGACCTTCTGACGGATTTCTTCAGCTTTTTCTTCTGTGAAGGACTCTAACGATGTTTCAATTTGGGATATGATTTCTTCAGTTGGTATTTTTCTTGGTGTTAATGCAAAGTTGAAACCCTTCTCGAGAATTCTCCTTTCTGTTGTTGTTAGTTCATAGTTGGATACGTTGTGAACTGTATTGTTAGTTTCTAGTGAGGCGTTGTTTTGTTTGTGTTTCTTATTGAGTCTGTTGTATTTGTTTATGTGTATCTGTTTTCTTAGTTGTAGGTTTGATAAAAATAGAATTATTCGAGAAGCCATAGAAATCGAAAAACAAGGAGATCTCAACAACAAAGATGTTTCCCTCAAATTACCGATCACATGGAAATCCCTTATTAGCAAAATACCACCAATTCCCAGAATCCCAGAAATAATCACCCAAGCATCAATAACAACACAGGCGGATCCACTACCATCACTATCAAAGGCCACGCCCACAGGATATCAATTGAGACCACGACACAAGTATAAAAGCAGACAACCAAACGGTTAAATCACAGTTTTCGATCAGAATCCAATTAAGATTATATGCTTATGAAGATGCCCAATGAGATTTGGGCGAAACGTCAAGCAATTTTTCCAAAATGGAACGAACAACGGATGTATTCCCGAATAAAACCACCAACATATATATATATATATATATATATATATATATATATATATATATATATATATATATATCGGTCGAGTTCGTTATTGGGCAATATCGGGTAAGTAGTTTCAAAATGGCGACCATTCAAATATTTAAAAAAATTATCAAAAAAGAGCAGTAGAGTAAATATTATTAAAAATAATTTTAGGTTATAGATATAATCAGTACCTACAACTTTTGTTCAAAGCAATTTTTCATAAAATACACAGGTAAAAAAATAAAAATTAATAAAGAAAAATAACAAATATTGATAAAACATGAACACTCAATATAAATTTGATGTAATTGTACATTTTCTGGAGATCTTAATATAGACCCTGATTAAAAAAATATATAGTATATTTATTGAAAAGAAATAGACAAAAAAAAATCTGCCTTGAAGTGGACTCGAACCCTGTCTGCTTTATATTCAACAGCCGAAACAAAAACCTCTAACCGCAAGGCTATGACAATTTTATTTAATATCATGTAGGTATACCAATGAAAAGGTTGTTAAAATTTCAATTCAATGAATTTTGAAAAATTTACCTTTCCGCTGACTACAGGCCATCGGGATTTTTTTTATTAAATTTAGATATCCTGATCAATTCTAAACAAAAATGGTCTGTTTAGTCTTTTCGCTAAAACTAACCGTTTTCGAGAAAAAAATATTTTTTATTTGCATGTACACAGGTTTGCAAATTAAATTAAGATAATTCCCGCTATTTTAATTACATCACATTTCCAGAAGTTATAAAATGTGATTATTATTATTAGAAAAACATATTACTAAACAATTCTAAAATATTTTTTTTTAATTAAAGAATAAATAATAGTGGTACTTGCGAAGTTGGTGCCAAAAGTCTACCTGCAAGTGCTCAACTTAAAAAATAACAGCACCAATAGAATTAATATTATTTTATACTTTTCAGTGCACCAACTGAACGTCGGTCCAATTTTTTGTAAAAAAATATTTATTAGTAATTAAGGTCTAGACTCTTGTTGAAATGACTTAAATTCAATGATCTCTAATGATTTCAAAAAATAATTACAAAAAACGAACTATCGAGCCATTCTCAAAAAGCTCGTTTTGACCTCGAGGGTCATACTCATTAAATATGAAAGTATCACCAATCGATTTCCCGATCCCGAAAACTTTACCATACAAATTTTCATTGAAATCTGCTGAGCCATTTTCGAAATATCTAGACTGGACCTTAAAGGTTGCACATATGAGATTATCATTGAACAATTTCTCAACCACAAAAAGCCCTTTTGATCGAAATCTACCGATTCATACTCGATTAGGCAAGAGTGGACCAAGAGGGTGGCAACCTCGTGTTTTTCAGGAAAGCAACATAAATAGATATACTACAAAAAGTAAGACTTGATCTAAATACAAAATTTAATCTAAATCGGTAAAGTTATTTTCGAAATAGTTGCCTGAAATAGATATACATATTTATACAAGAATTGCTCGAATTGCTAGAGGTATTAGATTTTGTATCACCCACCAATCATCTCTGAAAATTATGCAACTAGGTAGGTATCAGTTATGAAAACCAAAAAATTTCTAATCTTTCTAAAAACTCTAAAACAAAAACAAAAATTGACGGGTCCGAGCGTTTTTCGTTTAAACTCTTATTTCAGATTTTATTCAATTTATCCCCTACTTTTTGAACGCAGTGTAACATATAACTTCGAAAAATAATTCATTCTGGACTTCTTCATTGACATAAATATATCGCCATGCCGTTGAAATGTTAACCTAATTCGAATGTGCGATCGATCGCAGTAAGTAGATACATTTCTATATGAAATATACCTGTAGTAATTCAAATAAATTTTTCATAATCATACCTAATAGACATCAGATATGTAAACCTTCCAAAAAACAACATTCTCCGTGTCGAACGTCAACGAACAAAGGCGACATGTGCCGATTCTCACAGCGCGCCTAGTTCGGAATTTACCGAACTCCAGTTGGTTGCGTCCGCTGTTCTCTGCAAGGCAAAATAATTCTCAATTCTCAAGTTAGCTGCGACAATCTCGCGAGCGCCCACCTGTTTTACGCGTTCTAACAAACCTGCTCGATCAAAGTAATAGTTGTGCTCTTTGTAAAATTTCGCGCAAAGTGTGTTGTTGGTGCATCCTATTATAATAATAGTAATATTATTTGTGCATCCTGAGGATAGTTTGTGAACAAAGTTTTGTGTCCATTTTACTGCCACTACAAGAAGAAGAGTAAAGAAAGCGCGAAGATCAAGATGACGACTGGGAGGAACGCTGCTGTTTTTCTGCTTCTTGCGGTCACTAAAGGTAAGTTTCAAACAGGTGAAGAAGCCACTTACAACAATGGCCGAACTCGTTGATGCTGCCGTGTTGTCTTTCTTTCAGATTAAATAACTCGTTTTATATTAAGCGTATTTTGTTACTAAATTTTACGTTTTTAATCATGCATCATTTCTTTGATTTGGTAATTTCTTAGAATTCCCCCAAGTTCCTCAGACTTTCATTATCAATATAAGATAATTTTTATCTGGTTAAATGATGCATTTAGCTAGATATCAGTATTTACCAAATATAGGTATTATAGGTAAGTAGTTTACGAACTGATAAGATCTGATACGAGTTACGTTAGAATGAATATTGAATTGATAATAATCAATATACCTACCTATGTCAAGTTACAGTCAAATGAGTTTTTTTAATATAAAAAACTACGTTACTCTGCCTATAAATAATAATCTCCAAAAAAACTATTAACAGAATATCAAGAAACCATAGGTAATTTCTAAACTTTGCTGAAACTCTGAAGTAATTCTAATAATTGAACCAAAAAATAAATGTAAAAGTCTAGTTTTTTTAATTTTAATTTTGCTATAGAAGTCCTAAAAATTAAAATGTTTGCAAAAATAGATGTTACCTATGTTAGCGTAAATTTTAAAAAAACTAAACGCTAGTTTTGATGATTAGGCAAAAATGGTATTCTTATGATTTACGAATTTTAACTGGAATTTTCGATTTGGAAATAAATCATCCTTGCATTCTAGGTATTAACATCTTTCCAAATTTTTAAAAAAAATCGTGAAAATACCTACTAAACATAAGTCCGTGAAAAAGTGAGGTTGAACGAATTGATAATTGACTTGTGCAGTATAAGTTATTCAACATTCAAGTGTTGTTAATATCAATGTTGCCAACGCTGCCAGTGTAACTTTCGCCGTATAAGATTATATAATGATTTCCATTTCCAAGAATATTTGCTTTAGAAAAAATTACCGACAATATATTCTAGGAAAGCAATCACTGAATTCATATTTTTGAAAACCTGAGGACAAGGTTCGTCACCTTCGTCATCAAAAGTTGCTAAAATATTGAATTTTTGCTCTAAAGCAAGTATTTGTAAAAAATACATTTCTAGTAAATTTTAAACAGGAAACTAGGTATACCTTTAGACACTTATGACGTTTATGCTTTCGTTATTGAATACTGAAAAAAGTTCAATATTGCAAACTTTATATTGGCAGTTTTGGCAACATTGGCATTGACAATTCTTGGGTTTTTTTATAGCAAAAGCAAAAAGAAAAATACTGGATAATTAAATAGTGGTTTGTAATATAACTTAATTACTTATCATTTATATTAGAGGTTAGAATCCTCCATAAGTAAAAAAGTTTATTTTGTTAATTTCTCTATTGGTAACAAATGTCATTTAAACTAGATAATTAACAAAAACCAAAATGTTATGTCATATTATCTATATCTGGACAAAATTTAACACAGAAATATGAATAATTTATTATATAAAGTTGATTACTATATTTGTGGGTAGTCTGAGGTGTACATAAAATTGTAATCAACGATAACCAATAAAGTAATTATGGCTTTAATTATTTTGAATATTTACCCTATCCAATTAACAGGGCGTAGGTAGCTTTTTTTTGTTTAATTGGAAATGCTAGGTTTATTTATAAATCACACACTTTTGAAGCATTTTTGTCTATGTACTTTATAAAATTTACATTTACCTATTCGAAAATATAAGAGGTAGGTAAGTATTTTAATTTGTTTAAATCTCCAGCAAAAATGGAAAACTTGAAGTAAAATAATGAACAATGAACAGTTATTAGGTATAGGTATATGTAGATATTTTCCAATCAGCTTTTAATTCCATCACAATATTTGGGTTACGTTAGGTTCAGACAATTTAAAGTTTACTTTCCAAACATTGCCTATAAAAATCTGCGAAGAATTTAAGTACCTATATGCAATTCCTTTAACTGTATAAAAAAATATTGTTCGCCATTCTATCTTTGTGGAAAATATAGCACCAATATTAGAAATAAATGCTCTTTGGAATCCTAGCTGGTTTGAAGTCAGTGTTGGTTATTTTATAGCCATTGCTGTTAATTGCATTTCATCTTAGAATTGTTGTTAAATAATGTTGTACAAATGCATTTTGTATACCTACCTATATTATATACTTCGGGTGATGTCAGGTATATATTTAGAGGAATAATTTTATTTTATAGCATTGTGGAATGAATCGTGCTTTAAAGATAGGTAGGTACTTACTTTTTTTTATTTCAAGGATATCTTACCAGATTGCTATTTCTGTAATTTGTAATGAAAGAAATTAAATTCAACAATTATTTGCTCTTCCAAATTACCTGTCTACAGGGGGTGAAAAGGTATTTTGTTGGAGTTCGACTTTACGACAGCTAGAATGCTCTGTTATTTGGTGAGGAATGTAGCATTTCTGATTATAGATAAGATAAGATAAGATAAGATAAGATTATACTACCATATAAAAAGACATCCATTAATTAAATGAAATTTTATTATTATTATTATTATTATTTGAACTTTGAAACTCAAAGTTTTTGTTTCAAAAAATTTGTACCAACATTAATTTTATTACTTTTATTTTCATAAAAAGTTTTTATTCTCAACTAATTTTCGAAATATTTTGTCTCTTTAGAGCTTAGAAGATAAATTACCTTCAGACATATTTCTTTCTTCTAATATAATTTAGGTACCTGGGTTGAGTTATTGCTTAAATCCTCACCAGTAATCGTCATTAATATAGGATAGGATAAGAGTTGTATGATATGATCTGTTATAAGTTGTGCCACTCTCACCAAAACGCACATAAATACTCAGCTCAGAACATCAGTGTGTCCTCATGCGTTGTGAGTTTCAATAACTTTCGATATACAGGGTGTTTTATAATATATGCGCAGTTGAGGATGTGATAGCTCGTCCAAACAAATGAAAAAATGTTTATATTAACTTACCCTCTAAAATGCATCATTTTCGGGATACAGGGTATTGAGATTGAAAAAAACTACTTAATCGTTTTTTGTGAATATCTCTGGAAGTTTTGAGTGAGAAAAAAATTTTTGTTAATTCATAATTGGTGAAGATTTTGAAGGAATAGTGGTTGTTTTTCTCCCCAATTTCTACGCCAATGGAAAAATTACAGTTTTAAGGCGCCCATTTGAACCGTCAATGTTTTCTACATAAAAAAGGTACTGTTGGTCGTGAGCTCTAACGTCGAAAGTTTTCGAGAAAAATCCACATTTATGTTGAAAAAAATACGGTTTTGTTACTCGTTCTAACGTTTACATACATTTTGTCTAATTAGTGAATAAAAAATTGTATTTCAAAAAATTTAACTTGTTTTTTCAACACAAAAATTGTTTTTAATAATCTCTTTAATTTGTCTCATTTGTGTTAAGTATACGTATAGGTTTTTTTATTGAAAATTATATTTTTACATTTTAAAACATGATTTGTGCAAATATCGTACTTTCAAGCCGCCGACACAGGAAATTCCAAGAGTGAACCAACTTATATTAATCTGTAAACTTTGATTATACACCATACCAGTTTCTTTCTCAACAGGTTTCTGAAAAAAGTGCTTTTGAATAATTTCCAGGTAATAATCATCTGTTTAAAGCCGGTACAGTTCGTAAATAGGAAGATGTGAAGGTTATTTTAGTTTTAGTTCAAGTAAATGGCGATAGTTTTTAAGATTTGTTCTAACTCAGAGCTGTTTGCTGAACAACTGCTTTAGATTTTGGATTCTACATATGTACTCGGCATACTTTGAAGGAATCTAAAATCGAGATTTTTTTCAAAAACTTAGCTAATAATCCTAGTTTCAATTACCTTATTGAGACATGTTTCGAGATTGTACAATTTCATTTTCAATCAAAAATGTTCAAAGTTCTGTAACAAAATAATAAGATATTGAAATGTAAAGTGAAAAAAATATGTAGTTAATGATACCAAATGGTGGATGATATTAAATTTTTTTAAGAAACTAGAAAAACTGGAAAAACACGCTCACGAAACAAAAAAGCAGAATGTCGAATTGTATACCTCCTCCGTTTGGGTTCGTTGGTCAAAAATGAAAAATTTCATACATTTCTCTAGGAACCATAATTTCCTTCTCCTTCTTTTATTACATGTAGTCCTTTTCGAAAATTGCCTTTGTCGTAAAAATGATCTCATAGCACAGTAATTGACATATAAAAATGGTAAATGGTTAAGACAATCAATTGATACAATACATATTTACTTTATCCGAGACAGACTTATAATAGGGTGTGTCAAAATCAAATAAAATATTTACGATGTCTAGCCAATGGCCACTTGCGATAAAAGGCTTTTGTCTTCAGAAAATCTAGCAGTTATTACACATATATACACTTAACAATATTGTTTCCATATAGGTAGTATGGCAACGACCGGAGACTTTTATAACAGAATAAATCAATAACCGCCGTAGGTTGTCTAGTTATAGAAAATACTGGATGTTGTATCATTATCCTCATAAATCGATATTTGAACTGAAAATATGACCAGGCATTTTCTCACAACATGAAACGTAAATAGATTGTGTGTAATGAAAGTAAGACGCAATAGGTGCCTATATAGTAGTTTTCCTGCAAATAATTCTTATTATTGAGGATATGATTCAGATAGTAGAATTGAAACGGAAATAAAGGTTTCTGGAAATAATTTCCCCTCTACAGTTATGATACCTTTCAAAAGTGATTCCCTTTTCCACTCCCATTAGAGGTTAGGTATTTTAGGGTAAAATCTTTTTTGAATGAAGAAAAAATATGAATTTTATAAAATTCACAAAATTTTAATATTATTATACTAATTTCTAATTATTTTGTATTTTTCAGTGCACCAACTAATAAAATCGGTCCAATTTTTTGTAAAAATATTTTTCTTATACATATTACCTATTTTTAATAATTTCACTGGATTACAAAGGTATATTAACCTTATTCTAATAATTATAATAACCATTGGAAATAGAAAGTTGTGTTCACTTTATTATTAGTAAACTTGTTCGAATTTCATTGTTGTTTTGCTTCGACTAATTACAATGCAGTATTAATTATATTTAAATCTCAGTTTTGCTTACATAGGTAAGTACCTAATATATTTAATCATACATTGCCTATATATTTTTATAAAATATACAGAGACAAAACTGGAAATGCACAATTCCAGTATCTGACAAAAAATATTTAATTATATTGTTACATAGTAAAATGATCTATTTCAAATTTATTTATTATGTGAACAAAATAGATTATATTATTTGACGTAACCGGACTATATTTTTAGTTAGATAAATATTTTTTACCGACGTTATTTGTTGGTGCACTGAAAAATACAAAATAATATTAATTCTATTGTTTCTGTTATTTTTGAAGTTGTGCAGTTGCGGTTAGATTAATAACTTTTGGCACCAACTTCACTTAGCCCTCCACATAACGAAAATACACATATTTGAGAATTTAACATGCCTCTAACTCGAAAACCGTAAATCTTTTGGAAAAATGTTCACTTATAACGTTTCCGGATATTGTCCTATCTTTAATTTTACCACCTCAGATTGTCGATTTTACTGATAGTCAAGCGTCTTAGTGGAGAGACAGGTTCAAATCCATGCAGGAATATTTTTTTCGCTTATTTCCTATTGAGTATAATATTTTTATTATTATATTATTATTAGTCCGAATATTTTCAAATCTACTGGGAAGTTCTTCGTGTGGACTTCGAGGGTCACACTCATTCTGCTGGTTGCTTCTATTTTCATTATAACTTATAACATATGTTCCAGTTGTGTTTTCCAAAGCGGTCACGTAAATTTATCAAGTTTTGAGAATCAAAGCACATATCCAGAGATGTAGGTTGGAATAAATATAAATATATACTAAACTCAGAGTCTACTTGATACAAACTCGTAAGTAAACTACCACATCCAATTACCGAGGCTAATCACCAAATCCGCTCCTACTCTTTATCATTTCCCTTAGCACCTCACCTCACACCCCTGCCCCCTTCACAGAGCTTTACCTATATTATATATATATATTGATTCTTTCTTATAGAACAGGAGCTAACGTTTAAAAATAATAAGATACAATTCATTCAGATTCAAGATTATTATTCATATTGCTGATTATTGCATGTTAAAAGGTTTAAATAAAATATAAATATAACGAGGAATCAGTAAAATAAAATATGATGTTTATAAAATATTTGATTTGTTTTAAAAGAGTCGGACACTTCGACATTTCATCAGTATATTTTCTTAAATTTGGATTCATCTGAAAATACATATTTTGTATAACCATTTTTTTTCGATCTTCAGAATTGCAGCAAGAAAAAATATTATATATAGGCAGAAATGTTAAGAATAACTGATTAAATACAAATTATATACGGAGTGTCCCGAGTTATCGTATTCAGGCAATATCTCGCTTATTTGACAAGATAATTAAAAAATTAAAAACGTCTTCGAATGGTATCAAAATACCTTCCTAATGACATTACAATTACATTTGACAGCCCTGTAGTAGCTTTCCCTCACTTTTTATTTTCAAATGGCACCCCATATATATTGTCATTGAAAATTGCGTGTAATTTTATTTGGAATACCACCATAACATTTTGTATTTATTTATTATTGAATATTTCACAAACTTCCATTTGAGTTCCTATTTTATTACCTCATAATTAAAATGTCTATTCTTTGAGTCTCGGATAAATGAGCCACAGTTGAAGCAAATACGCACAATTTTTTTTGCAATACACCGACGCCTGTCAGCATCTTACAAAAATGTCAAAATAACATTACCCTATTAGATTGACAAAATGTTTTCAGGGAATTCTAGGATCGCCTTGCTTATTCTCAAGAAGTGAATGGTGGTCACATTTTGAATATTTCATTTAATTGTAAAATAAATTGAAAAATACCTCTTAAACATTATGTGACACTATTTCCTTCATTCTTTTTAAAGTATCAAAATTTCGCATTTTCAAATAAATATTCTCAGTTATGATTGCAACAAATTTGAAAAAGTATTCCAATCCTATGGATCGCTCTGTATATCTATGTTGAACGTCGTCTTAGGTACTTGGTGGAGAATCTTTACTACTACTATACTAATTTTCCCAACCTCTTGAACTTCCGTGGGAAATGTAGCATACGTAAGCATATGCTTTATGCCAATGCTTTCACCAAGCCATACATACTCTCTCTCTACTATTAAGTATATATATATACCCACCAGTTAATTATACATCATAATAAGGCCTCTGTAATATTCTTAATTGCTCGAATAAATGAATAGATTAAAGGCTTATTAGGTATTATATCTTCTTCGTATTTTGGAATAGGTTTTGAGCACAGATTTTTGGGTTATTATAAATGATAATAAGGTAAGATATTTGATGATTCTTGAAGGATCTGTGAATGTTTATGTGGAAAATTATGTTTTCATTTATATATACATTTTTGTTAATTTACAGTTGTTCTGTTTTAGTCAAACGTGATTTGATTGATGATGAATTGGGGTTAATATTTTTCTGAAAGTATACAGTTTGTTTGTTAAATTATTTCCTATTTGAACTCAAGAGACTATGAAGTGAATGTTTCTTCTGTAGTTTGATGAATTTTTGACCGACGATCCCCGAACGGAGGAGGTATATAATTCGACTGTCTGCTTTATTTGTTTTTGCTTCTTGCGCGAGTTTTATATAGTAAAGAAGCTCCGATTGTGATGGTTTTTGATTCATTTGAGGAGGCTTGACAAATGATCCCATATTCATAAAAACGTAAATCCGAAATCTCCTTCCCTCCGAAAACCACCTCCGAAGGGGGTGGAGGGGGCAAATTTCGAAAATCTGAGGTGGTATAATTAATTATAGGACAATATCCGAAAACGCATAAATTGAACATGTTTTCAAAAGAATTACGGTTTTCGAGCTACATTCATTTTAAAATCTCACATATGGTTATTTTTGCTTTGAGGAAGGGGAAATTTCTGTCGGAAACTGAAATTTTTTTGATGCCACATGAAAGACAAAAATATGTGTATCAACATTTATAAAGAACATTTTCTCCTTACAGTTACGGTTTTCGAGATAAGCGGTGGTAGAATGGTTAAATCTAAAAAATTTGAGCGTATTTCCGCAGCGATGTTCTGAGATCTCTACATAATAACAAGGACAAGCATAGTATACCTATACGTGGTAAAAAGATATTAGTGGTGAACGTTCAACGATTTTTGGGACCAATGTTACACTCAAAAGTCTGAAATAAATACTTTTTTACAAAAAACTGGACCGACGATATTAGTTGGTGCACTGAAAATTACGAAATTATATTAATTCTATTGGTACTGGTACTTGTGAAGTTGGTGCCAAAAGTTATCAATCTAACTGCAATTGCAAAACTTCAGAAGTAACAGCATCCATAGAATTAATATTATTTCGTAATTTTCAGTGCATCAACTAATAAGGTCGGTCCAGTTTTTTGTAAAAAAGTATTTATTGCTTCTTGCGCGCCTTTTATATAGTAAACGAGCTCCGATTTTGATGATTTTTGATTCATTTGAAAGAGGAGGCTTGAGAAATGGTCCCATATTCATAAAAATGCAAATCTGAAATTTCCTTCCCTCCGAAAACCGCCCCCAAAGGTTAAACCATGAGGTATTTGGAAAATTGGACCCTGTACATTAACTTCGTAATGAATATGTTGATAATTGATTGATTTTATTTCAAAGAAAGTAAATCAGATCTGTATATATATAAATCATGATGATTTTTCTAATCACGGAAGTGATGTTGTTGGTTGGCTTCTCGCTGTCCCCATGACTAATAATTTAATCTAACAGGAAAATAGACAATAAAAATTTATATGCACTAACCTACTTAGATGATTCATAAAATGTGTATCATCGTTTTACCTTTATGTGATGATTTTTATTCATGAACGTTTTAATTGTAAGTATTTTAATTTGCTGTGTGACAAATGCAAATAGTATGATATAGTTAATATTTCTAATATTTGTTGCATTTCCTTTTGGGTAACATTTGCAACTTTTTAAGCTATTCATAACAACTGTTATATAAAAGTTGTCGACGTCAAGACCCTTAGTTGTAAGCTCAACTGACAAGTGATAAAATCATAAGCAAATAGGTTCTCGATTGATTTTTAACCAATTCGCACTGTTTACCATGTACATCTCGGTTCTTCAGATATTAAATGATTCTAGAATATACATACTTACTAAATGTTTCATTAGGGCTGTAACGGATATTCGGCTCTTATTTGTTATATACCTAAATAAATATTCATCGAGCATATATCTAAATCTCACTGTATCCGGGTGGAATAATTTACTTGTTTGGAGGAAAAAAAATCGTTATTTGCCCGGAAAATACAATGTTTGTTTGCATTGCTTTGAATTTTCAGCCTTTGTGAAGCTGTCATTTGGTCTGATTTGCCAAATTTATCAGTTAACAGTTGATGGCAAATATTCAAAAATACTGATTCATCTCATGTCTTTGAAAATAAACTTTTCACTCACAACTTTTAGGGTTCCAAACGTGCATCAGGAATGCAAAAGTTGAGTATAGAATGCTAATGCTAAGTTTCAGAAATCAGATTAAAAATATTTTTTACAAAAAATTGTACCGACCGTATTAGTTATTAATTCTATTGTGAAGTTGGTGCCATATAATATAACATATCAATATAACTGCAACTGCACAACTTCGAAAACTAACAGCACCAGTATAATTAATATTATTTCGTATTTTTCAGTGCACCAACTAATAAGGAAGGTCCAAAATTTGTTAAAAAATATCTATTTGACACGACATTAGTCGTGAAAATCATTGAACTGTCACTAATATCAAAGAAGATAGTACTTATCCTATTACCCACGTATATTCCTTGCTTGTACTTGTTATTTTGTGGAGATCTCTGAACATCGGGGCGGAAATAAGCATAAGTATTTTAGATTTAAGCATTTTACCACCGCTGTAACTCGAAAGCCTTAACTCTAAGGAAAAAATATATATTATAAATGTTGCTACAAATATTCTTGTCTTTCATGTGGTACCCTCAGATTTTCAATTTTCGAAAGAAATCGCCCTCCTCCTCATAGCAAATTGCATATAATATGTGAGATTTTAACATCAATGTAATTCGAAAACCGTCTTATATAAAAATGTTCCATTCAAACGTTCTTTAATCCTGCCATCTCAAATTTTCGACTGTCGAGAAAATTACCCCCATCCACCCCTTTCGGAGGGAAGTTGATTTTGGATTTGAGTCCTTACGAATATGGGACCATTTCTCAAGTCTCCTCTTTCAAACGAATCAAAAATCATCAAAATCGGAGTACCTTTACTGCGAGATTTACAACACGCGCACAAACCAAAAAAAAGCTACTGACAGTCTACTTCCTCCGTTTGGTTTCGTCGGTCAAAAATCAAATCTATTCTTCGACCAGAAGTTTGCCACGTATTCTCCCGACACCCTATATAACGACAATTTTTATTTTCTCTAAATTCAATTTCATCTTAAAAAATGATAAAACCCAAAGTCTAACCACCCCTCTTCCAAATTCAACCCACTACTATTCCAACAACATTGAAATTTATTATTTCCGACATATATGACATATTATTCCAATTAATTCCTGTTTTTCCAACACGTGAAGGTGCTGGCTCATTCTTTTTTCTCTATTGGCTGCGTTTCCCAAAAATTTCAGTTGATTTATATATTATGTTCCATCCACATAGCACACCTTGCCTTTGCTGACCGACTTTATTTACGCGCCAGTAAGTGTGTGCGCTTGCTTCCCTATGCAGACAGACCAGTTGACTAGCGTCCGCCAGGTGCCTTCACTACTTCACTACCTTATACAACACATTATACCTTTATATCTCGAACAAAAGCAACTTGTGTGTGTGTGTTTGTGAGTGCGGGTGAAGGCCCTTTTGGCATCTACGATGCGTAGGCCTCGAAAATTATGATACTCGGCGCGCTATCCTTATATCCTAGTCCAGGGGCCAGTTGAACTTCCAAAGAGAAGCATTACGCAAAGATAACCGAAAAATTTTATATTTAATATATTAACTCGGGTCCTAATTGATGCAATGTTTATTTGAAATTTGAAACACTTTTTTCGTTTCCTTTTATAAATATTTTTAGGGTTCCAAAAATCCTGACTCTCATAAGAAACTCTATTACTAATTACTAATATCTCATGAATCTTAATGCTATAGAAACAAATAATGAAAAAATAGAGGTGAAAATTAAACTTGGTCCATATACAATAAACTTTTGTTTTTGCTCGAAACTGTAATAGCTGGGTACAGAACACAGTACCCAATGTGCAAGTCCGACTCGTACTTGGCTATTTTTTTGCAAAACTGTTGTATCTACGGAATTGAGTCATAGTTTTCTTTTCACAGCCACCGTATTATATTTAACTTCCCCAGCTCCTGGACTATCTAATAGCTATGAGCACCCAGAGTCTCGCCTTGTTGAACACACGAGAACCCAAGACTAATCGGCGGGTGCTTTTCCCCTCTGTCCTCCTCTGCACAACCCACTTTACCATTGACTATATATACACGAACATAGGGAACAGGTTTCTTTTTCTTCGTCTTTAGCTTCTTCTTGAACAAAGTTGCTGGACTGCCTATTGCGACGAGGCGGAATAATAGGGAATATGTGTGAGAAAGAGAACTTGGACTTGGGTTGGGTTGTTTGATAATCGAAATGATTGTGTATGGAGAACAGCATACAGTGGATTGTTAACCACTCTATACATACGTTGCAACTTTGACTTAGTTATCGAAACATATGTTTGCTTTAACATTCATTGCCTACGACCGATAGTAAAATAAATTTGTTATCTCGGGAGACGATGCTTTTCTATGATCGAATTCGCCATTGTCATTTTCAAAGAGTTTCCACAAAAACAACTCGAGCAACTTGCAGATAGGGTAGATTCATTCAAACTATAGTTGATTACCCATTGTTCAAATTTCGAGTGTGATTCATTAAATATAAATGTGAAAATTATTAAAGTTATTCTGTCAAAGACCGTCACAGCCGTATTCACAAAGAAATCTTGGTTCGATTCTAGTTTAAATTGTTTGTTAAGTAGTGTCTATAATAATTGGATATATTTTTTTGATTTTTGATTATCAATTTGAAATAAGAATTATTAATTGGAAACATCTGAACTTCTTCTCATATAAACTTTAAATATGCCAAATCACGCATTCGTCCTTGAAGGTAGTATCGATATAAATATTTATTAACAAAAATTTGATCGACTTTAGTAGTTGGTGTACTGAAAAATACAAAATAATATTAATTCTATTGATGCTGGTACTGGTAGTACCATGTATATTTTTTGCTAGTACTTGTTATTATTCAGATATCTCAAACTCAAAACATCGCGGCGGTAAAAACACATATTTCAGGCTCTACCACTGGTGTAATTAGAAAACTGTTACTACGTTTGGAAAATGATCAATTTAAATGTTGCTACATGTAATGTCTTCTTTAATTTGACCGTCTCATATTTTCAGTTTTCGAGAAAAATTGTCCTCTCCACCCGCTTCGGGTGCGTTTTTTGGAGGGAAAAGAGGATTTGAATTTTTTTAGATATCAAACTATTTCTCAATTCTCCTCGTTTAAATGGATCAATAATCATCAAAATCGGATTACGTTTACTATATAGAGCGAGCGCACAAACCAAGAAAAAAGCTGATAGTCGCATTGTATTCAACCTCCGCTTTGCAAGTCGGTCAAAAAAGGTTCATCACCATACGAAGGAGGAAGATATAGATACAAATGATTTTCGGCGACCGAAATAAATAATTGAAATTTTCTAATAAAAAAAAACACTAATATCTTAGATATTTATTACTCTTCGTTTTTTCACATGTGCTATATTGGTAATGGTAATATTAGGTCTTTTATACTAGATGACCCAACGTACCATTTGCACTCAAAGTTGCAACGTTTGTAGGCTCTGTGGTACTGAACTGCAGGAGGGCCGATGAATTGGAATGGCTTTTTGATTTTGTAGTATTTTTATTATTTTTCTGACGCCTAGGTCTAGGAATGTGAACTTCTAAGGACAACGGTTGGATTACATTACTTCCCGACGGTATCATTTTTTTTTACTTTGGAATCGCCTTTCTGGTCGATTAATTCTCAGAGTGTTTGAGTGTTTCTGTTTATAGCTGGATTTAGAATATAAATTATTTAATGTTGCTGCTCAAGTCATGATTTGATAAATAAACAAAGCTGTCGATTGCCATTTTTAAGCATAAGGCCATACAATTTCAAGGAAGTACTTTAATAACTGTCCCAAGTCTCAATTATGTATTAATATTTTATTGCAACGCGGAACCCAGCATTATGCCTATCCCAGTTTACACATGGAATCCTAACGACACGCATCATCATTTTTCTATAAGAATTTTAATTTGCTTTTCTGTGAAGATGAAAAAACCCGAGTCAATCAAATCATTATTATATGAATATATCCTCCGAGAGCACTTGAATGTTTGGAGAATTTAAATGTAAATTTTAATTCAAATTTGATTTTCCAAGTGGGATAAAGATATCGTATCCATCAGGGATACCATTTTGGTTTATTTTTTTCTAGTTCATTTATTTCATTTACTTCATTAGGCAGAGGAATATCGTGTTTTGTGGATTAATTAATCAGGAAAGAGTAGTAATTGTACATTTTAAAATCAGTCTGTTGATAGTATTTTTGAGGTTAAAAAAGTTAATTGTCTGATGCTTCGATCATGTTTCGAATGTTATTTAACAATAAAGTTAGACGCTCCCTAATATGGTATTTTTGATTTGTTTTCTATGTTAATGATACATAAATAATAAATTATTGTATATTTTTAAAAAAAAGTGTTCGCCTTTTATAATCGTTTTATCTGATCTGAGTCTTTTGTAGAAAAAAATGAACACTTCTGAATCTCTGCAATGTTTTGAATCATGTGTACGAACTCTTCGCAAACAAATTAACTATATTAACTCATTTGAATGTTTTGTGTATCGAGAGAATATAGAAAAGTGGTCTAAGAACAGCACCGTGCGTCACATCATCACTTTTTTCGATATCTTGTGCATCAGATACAACAGCGAATACATTTGTTACATAAAATATCAGCACTCCACTGCGGTAAGCAAATATTAAATGTAGACAGGACATTTTAGTTATATCGTCGCTCACAAAATCTCACAGCAATTTACTTCTGTCATAATCAATTTTGCGTTTAGTCACAAGATAATAAATTATTGGATATTTTAAAAGGAATAAAGTGTTCGCCCTTTTATTGACCGACTTCCCAAAAGGAGGAGGTATACAATTCGATTGTGTGTTTTTTGGTTTGTGCGCGCCTTTCATATAGTAAACGTACTCCGATTTTGATGATTTTTGAGTCATTTGAAAGAGGAGGCTTGAGAAATGGTCCCATATTCATAAAAACGGGAATCCGACATCTCGTTCCCTCCGAAAACCGCCCCCGATGGGGGTGGAGGGGGCAAATTTTGTCGAAAATTGAAAATCTGCGTTGATATAATTACAGATAGGACAATATCCGGAAACGTTTAAATGGAACATTTTTTCAAAGGAGTAACGGTTTTCGACATAGAGACATTTTAAACTCTCAAATATACCTATTTTCGCTATGTGGAGAGGGCGATTTCTGTCGAAAATTGAAAATCTGTTTGCAGTACATGAAAGACATAATTATTTGTAGCAACATTTATACTGAACATTTTCCCCTTAGAGTTACTGTTTTCGAGTAAAATCGGTGTTAAAATGGTAACAACTAAAATATTCAAGCGTATTTCCGCAGCGATGTACTGAGATCTCAATAATAACAACTACAAGCAAGGAATATACGTGGGTAATAGAATAAGTACTATCTTCATTGGTATTAGTGAACGTTCAACGATTTTCGTGACTAATGTTACACTCAAAAGTGTGAAATAAATATTTTTTACAAAAAATTGGACCGACTTTATTAGTTGGTGCACTGAAAAGTATAAAATAATATTAATTCTATTGGGGCTGGTACTTGTGAAGTTGGTGCCAAAAGTTACCAATCTACCTGCAACTGCACAAGTTCAAAAGTAACAGCACCAATAGAATTAATATTATTTTATACTTTTCAGTGCACCAACTAAAAAAGTTTTTTTGTAAAAAATATTTATAATCGGTTTATCTGATCTGAGTCTTTTATAGGAGAAAATGAACACTTCTGAATCTCTGCAATGTTTTGAATCATGTGTACGAACGCTTTGCAATCAAACTAACTATATTAAATCATTGGAATGTTTTGTATATCGAGAGAATATATAAAAGTAGTCTAAGAACAGCACCGTGCGTTACACCATCACTTTTTCGATTTTTCAAATAACAACGACGAATACATTTTTGTTACACAAAATATCTGCACTCGACTGCGGTAAGCAAATATTAAAAATAGACAGCACATTTTAGTTATATCGTCGCTGACAAAATCCCACAGCAATTTACTTCACTCATCATAATCAATTTTGCATTTAGTCACACCAGTTGTAACGGCAACACTTTGTGGCTGAGAAACTACACATTTGCTTACGTCTCTTCCTTTTCGCTTCCTTCCTGTCATATTATCTTTTTGATTTATTTGCATGTACTTACTTACACATCTTTCCGAATGACATATATGTAGTATACATTATACATTGAATAGAGCTTTACCCGACATCTAAAGGGTGTTGGATATGAGGCGTCTTTCTTTTTTTTTTTCTTCTATTTTGGCTGTTCATGACAGCCGAAGAATGGTAGAACGATATCGGTGTTGGAGGTTTATGTAATGTGAAAAATTCCAATTCATCGACTGCAGCGTTTAGACGGCCTGTCAGAAGATGGATTTTGTTACATTTGTGATCCTCTAGTGGAATATATACTGTGTAGCGGGTGTCAAACGGATTAGTTATTATTAGACAAGCTATGCGTGTTCTCCCATTAGTACATGTTTTATCAATATTTGTTATTTTTCTTTATTAATTTTTATTTTTTTACCTGTGCATTTTATGAAAAATTGCTTTGAACAGTTGTAGGTACTGATTATGTCTATACCTAAAATTATTTTTGATGATATTTACACTACGGCTCTTTTTTGATAATTTTTTTAAATGTTTGAATGGTCGCCATTTTGAAACTACTTACCCAATATTGCCCAATAACGAACTCGACCGAGATATTTGAGAGATTGATTTTTGTAGCAAATTTGAATTTTATACCTTCAAAACTGCGACCTCTATCGTGTTAACAAATTTCGTAATATCCCATATATATATATATATATATATATATTGATTTTGTATTCTTAACTGGTTTTATAATAAATAAAAAGATTTTCTTGGGGATGCAGTCATATATTCAATAAAATTCTTTGATTAAAGCCGAGCTTTCGAGAATGTTTATTCTCTTCTTCAGGGCAAACTACAAATCTACTAAACTACAACTACAAAATTATTTCAACAACAACTTAAAGTATTATAAAAATACTTACTATCGTGAATTTAGAATAAATTAGCCAAAAACTGGAAAGAGTTCATAGCCATCAATTACAAATGTCATTATTTATATTTGATGGAATAAGTATCAGTGCACTTTGAGAATAAACATGTTTATATGTTTCGTATTGTGAGAGAATATGATTACACTTATATAGAAATTTTACATAATATTATGTACCTACCTTTTTCTTTTAACTGTTAGTTCAAGCCCAGAATAAAAGTAATTTAGTCTATGTATGGGTATATATGTAAGTATTTATGCAATATTCTTAAATTACATAATTTATTATTTTTTTTAACTGAGCCTGTATCTGCCTTAATAATAATTTTAATTTAATTGTGCTCCTTGTTCAAATAGCCACAAACATATAAAGATCATTCAGTAATATTCATTTTTATCAACAAAATCTAGATACTTTCTTACTTATTGTGTTACCATGACAAATATAAATAATGACATTTGTAATTGATGGCTATGAAATCTTTCCAGTTTTTGGCTAATTTATTCTAAATTCACGATTGTAAGTATTTTTATAATACTTTAAGTTGTTGTTGAAATAATTTTGTAACGATTTGTAGTTTGCCCTGAAGAAGAGAATAAACATTCTCGAAAGCTCGGCTTTAATCAAAGAATTTTATTTAATATATGACTGCATCCCCAAGAACATCCTTTTATTTATATATATATATATAAAGATGTTCTTGGGGATGCAGTCATATATTCAATAAAATTCTTTGATTAAAGCCGAGCTTTCGAGAATGTTTATTCTCTTCTTCAGGGCAAACTACAAATCGTTACAAAATTATTTCAACAACAACTTAATAGTATTTTAAAAATACTTACAATCGTGAATTTATTTATTTGGTTAATTTATTCTAAATTCACGATTGTAAGTATTTTTAAAATACTATTAAGTTGTTGTTGAAATAATTTTGTAACGATTTGTAGTTTGCCCTGAAGAAGAGAATAAACATTCTCGAAAGCTCGGCTTCAATCAAAGAATTTTATTTAATATATGACTGCATCCCCAAGAACATCCTTTTATTTATTATAAAACCAGTCAAGAATACAAAATCAATATATATATATATATATATATATATATATATATATATATATATATATATATATATATATATATAAACTTTTGAACCAAATGTTTTTTTGGACTAACTTATAGACATATAACAACATGCCGTTGAATTTTTTTCGAAATTCAAAAGTGTGAACGATCGCAATAGGTACCTACATTTCTATAAGAAATTTACCTAACAACACTCTCAGTCGAATTGTATACCTCCTCCATTTAGGAAGTCTGTCAAAGATATTCCCCTCTCAACAACAACAGGTCCAATTAGCGCTCGTCCCTTTTCCAGGCATTCGATCTCTCGCGGCCACCTCGTCTTCTTCCCCCACCACCCAACGGCCTTCTCGCTTTACTTCAGCCCTTCAGCCCTTTCTATATTTCTACCTGTGTAGCCACCACAACTGTTTGTGTATAAACCAAACAGGTGGTTTTTATTCCCTTCCCAGCCCGAAATAGTATACACAGGACAGGTATATAGGTTCATAAAAAAGGACAGGTTTTGTTGTGTTGTGAACTTCTCGATAGAAATTCTGGCGCTTTTTGTATTCTTCCTTATGCATCTCAATAGGATTCATATTTTTTGAATATGGTATTTGAAACATTTCATACTCATTTAAAGTGCGCTAGCTTTTATATATATATATATATATATATATATATATATATATATATATATATATATATATAATATATATAATATATATCTAGGAGGATAATCTTGAATTAAACAATTCCACTTGCCGGGTGTTTATATCCACCCACTATATGTGTTCAATGCATCGCTCATATTAGTCTCCACCGTCTGCGCCACGCTGAAGATTGATACTAATATGAGTTCAAAATAAGGATTGATTATCAGACACGGCTCGACGCTCTGGGGCAAACTGAAGATAGGCAACAACCTTGAAATCATGATATTTGTCTGGGTGGCGGTGCTCTGTTTGTTAATCAATCTGATTGAACATTTATAGTGGTATTTTGCAATATTGTGACAATGTAATAAATTGTACGTATTGTCCTAACAGTTGTAGATGTCATTCAATGGCGGTAGGGGTGTTTGCCCTCGCAGTAGTTGTTGTCGGCATAGTTAGACGTCCTAGCGTAATCTAGTTATTTACCAGTAACGGCTTATGTTATATAATCATATTGATTATATACCAATTGAATTCATATTCAGAAATATTATATATATATATATATATATATATATATATATATATATATATATATATATATATATATATATATATATATAATTGAAGATTTCTATATTTCATAAATGAAAGAGTATATAAGAGTATATATATATATATATATATATATATATATATATATATATATATATATATATATATAGATATATATCTCTAATAATATTAAAGATTTGTTAATCTGTTGATTCCATAAGAAGATTGTTTCAAGCATTTGATTTTATAATCAAGTGAAACAAAATTCATAAAAACTTCAATCCGAAATTTCCTTCCCTCCAAATTTCTCTCGAAAATCCAAATCCTTCCCTCCAAATTTCTCTTGAAAATCCAAAATCTGAGACGGCAAGCTTTTGAGACTTGTTGGGAGGAGCACTAAAGTTCTTGAGACGTATTGGAGTTTGTATATGGGCAAGTTGATCGATCAATTAATTATACCTCAACCGTCAACAAAATGACGAAAATTGGAAGAACATGTCTAATTCAAATGTTTTCATAAGTTTCCTAAAATGATGAAAGATCCTCCGAAATAAATGTATTAAAAAATCCATAACTTTCGTTTAAAAAAATGACGGGCGGCTGTTTTGTAGTTACATATTTTCTCAGCTGTAAAATTATTTCTATCAATTTGTTTCGTCGAAATTCTGCGTTTTGCTGCAGAAAAATATTAAATTACAAAATTCAGCTTATTAAGTGGCGATCGTTCTGATCAAACCTGCTGCTTCTCCAAGACAATATTTATTGTTCATTTAACATTGACGCAGTTCAAATTTTGTACTGAGTACTTCGTTCTTCCAAACAAAGTAAGTAGTTAACGGGACTACTTGCTGGCCGCCGTTTTTTTACAGTTACATCCCAAGATCTTTAACAGTCTGCGAACGTCTTTGTGGCGCGCATTGTTTATATATAAATAAGTATGGACAAAATTCCGAATAACGCAATGCGACTATCCATATTCGCAACACATTCCATAGTGTAGGTATACCAAAAACGACATAAAATATTTGTACAATTACAAACCTGTTGAAAACTTATATATAGGATTTTTTTTTCTAGTAACAATTTTATTAGTTAGTACAGTGAAAAATACAAAATAATAATGAAAATAACTAGGAAACCGTTACATTTGGGAGGAAAGATATGTTTTTTCTCTCTAATATGGGACCATTCTGTTTAGCTCAAAAATATTATAAAAATATAAAGTGGTAAAAAATATTCATTTCACACTTTTGAGTGCAACATTACTTAGTCATGAAAATCGTTGAACATTCACTAATAACACAGAAGATAATATTTATCCTATTCCCCATGTACCACTTATGCTTTGCTTGTACTGGGTATTATTCGGAAATTTCAAAATATCGCGGCGGGAATACACATATTTCAAACATTTCCACTGCTTTAACTTGAAAACCGTAGATCTTTTGAAAAAATGTTCAATTTAAACGTTTCCGAATATGATTACATTCTCAATTCTGCCGTCTCAGATTTTCAATTTTAGAGAAAAATAGCGCCCTCCTCTCCTTTGGGGTGGTTTCTAGAAGAAAGCCGTGCATTTGAGTTTTTCAAAATATTCGATCATTTCTGAACTCCCTTCTTTCAATTGAATCAAAAATCATCAAAATCGGAGCATGATTATTATGCAAAACGCGCGAACAGCCATACATTAAAAAATAAGCAAACATACAACCGAATTGTATATCTCCTCGGTCAAAAAAAATAATCATTACTGAAATAAAACGGTTTGAAATAAATGTGTTGGCATTTTAAATTGTACGTCAATCGCAGATAAGGCATTCAAAATTTGATCAAATAAATTAAATATATTAAACTACAAAAATATAAGGCACAGATCCTAGTATTACCGTCAATTTTTGTTGCTTCGTGAACTTGGACACAACATAAAATTAATTAAAAATATGTATTGTCAATTGTAAGAAAAAAACTGTAATTGTAATAAAAATGTTATTTTTCTATAATAGCAAAAATATAAGTCTTAGCAAACGTTTGTAAGTTTTCTGTCAAAAATGTCTTGACAAAATCTTTTTATTGTCGAAGTATCTTGTATATTATTTTTTTATTGGTTCTACGGAAAAAAATACTAAAATCGGCTACGGCGTGTGTAGGTTTTTTGAAAAAATTCAACTTATATCTATTTTACGCTTTATGAAATTTATTTTGTAATTATTATTCATCGTGTCTACAAAAAACTACAAAGAATTATCAGCATATTCCTTTGGTAAGTAAAACAATTCATTTTTATTTTCAAGGTTTTTGAATAACTTTAAAAGGAAAACAATTTCGTTGCAATCGTCTATGTTTTTTGTAGTAGAAGAATCGAGATGAATAAAGAAATATTAAACCTATTTTGTTTTTTTTTTAATTTAGGTGCGTATTAACTAATTATAATTTAAAAAAATACTGTCACTACCAAAAAAGATTGTCCTTACATAAATTGGAAAAAAAACAATGTAGGAAATAGGAGTTTTCTTTATCTTATTTTGCGAGTTTCTCACAAAAAACTACAAAAAATAATTTCACTACAATCATCTACGTCGTTTGAACTTTACGAACATGTATTTTTTTATATTTTTTCCAGTTTGTTTCCCAGTTCACGAACTTATTTTATTAAATTCCATGTTTTTTTTATATGTAATCCTATATGTTGGCGAATTGTTTGTGTACATACTTTCATGTCATTATAATCTAGCATTTATTAATTTATCGTAACAAAATAACCGCATACCTACATTTACGATGGGGTATTAACATTAGGAAATAACCCAGCATTTAGACTATTAGTAAATGCATTAACCGTACCGTATATTATAGATGAGAGAGTGAGAACAAAACAAACTTTCGCAACAAAATGCGCATATATATAAATTGCATATATTATTTGCAGATTTCGTTACGCTTTTTAAAGCCAGTTAAGTTACACAATTCTATTCTAAATAGGAAAATAAATGTGGAATGTATTTGGAGAAAAATAAGCCAAATTAATGAGAATTCGTAATTTGTTACGGAAGACTCTTAACTTATCTCTTCTTGGAAGGTCATTTAGTTACTTCCACAAATAGCGCAGATCCAGCAAGTACAATAACCGGTTCAAATGCGACACTGCATTTTATATTCTTGTTTCCAAATTATTTACAAATTATTACACTGTATTTTTTTCTTGATTCGGTTTCTAAGGATTAATAACTTAATAATTTAACGAACAATTTAAAGGATTTTTTGATCATAAATGAAGCACTTTCGTGATATCAGGAACCAACAAGTTTCACATATGTCACACATTCCCCCTTCACTGCTCCCACATGTTACGCCAATGTTCTCCCGCCTTTTCACTCTTCCTCTTCTACCAGCTGCAGTCACGACATACTGTCCACGTCCAACAATGAGTCATGCATATTAAAACCGCCATGTTATTTATAACCAGTTCGCTATAGAGTTTTTCTCCAAGTGCTTATTTTTTTGCATCAACTTTTATTATTATGATAGCAGTAAGATAAGTGAATGATTTACTACTACATAGTTGTGTTCATGTTCATATTATAGCGCCTTCTTCTGCATTCAAGTATTATTTTATTATTTTCACCGGCGTTGGCTACTGCATGAGCTGAATTTTCTCCAGGCAGCTATATTATTCTTCCGTAAGAATTGTATTGACTCAACATTTGAAGGGCTGCAGGGTGTAGCCTTTAGGAACAACGTAAATTGTGAGGAAACTCTGCAAATCTATGCATTATCCCTTTTAATTTGACACACAAATCTTGAAGATCGGTTCAGTACTCACTGAGAACTCAGAAGTTCATTTATTATTGTTTGTTATTCTTCCGTAAGAATAGTATTGGGCTGTAGGGCGTAGCCTTAAGGAACAACGTAAATTCTGAAGAAACTCTGAAATCTACGCATTATCCCCTTTAATTCTAGATGTAAATCTAAAACTTCGGTTCAGTACTCACTGAGAAGTCAGTATTTCAACTGTGTATTAAATATATTGATTGCTTTATATTTTCTTCAGATCCAAAGATACGTTGTGGAGACTGTAATCTTAATTAATCAGAAATGCATAAGATCAAATGAAAAAAAAATCACTTTTTCACATTTATGTATTCCTTTTGCAAATGTGACTATTTTTCATTCTTAAATATGCATCCAGACACCGAAGGACTTTTCAATCTATCTTTGATAGTACAGCTGTAGATGAAAACAAGCAAGCAAAATATGTATTTATACTCTTTGATAATTACCAAAATTACTGTTTTCTAACTCATTCTAAAAACAGTTACACCATTTATAATACAGTGTCTTGAGTGAACCATAAAACAAATCCAAGACATCAATTAGATTTGAAACAAGAAACAAGTTGTAAAATAATGTTATCTCAAGACAATTTTCTTTCATCACTTTCAGAATATCTATTAAAAATAAATTCAAATAAAAACTGTGGTTAATGAAATACATCATGCATGACATTCAAATTGGCTTACTGAACTTTTTCTGGTTCGATTTAATGGAGTCGTTAAATTTGATATAAAATCTTCTTTTCGAATAGTTCCTGTCTTATAATGATGCAGCTATTCCAAACGATATTGAATACCAAAAGCTTGATTTTTATGAGTGAAATTGCTTTTTTATTGATTTCTCTATAAATGAGGTATACAGTTCGATTGTCTGCTCTTTTTTCTCTCTAAAGATTATAGAATTATACAAAAGACAAAAGACGTAAAATTAACCCTTTTCTATTGTTGCAGGTATGTTCCAGTCATGTTTTTGACAGATGATGATCCTAATTTCTTACGACTTGTAATTACCATAGCTCTGACGTTATTTAAATCCTAAAGTGAATGTTAGACTTTAAGAATGACTCGTGTTGAATATAACCAATAGAAATAAAATATAGGTATGTATGTGGATAACGGTAAATAAATTCATAAATTACATGCTACAATAATCTATTTATCAATCCTATATGTCAATTACACCGTTAGTGAACTGAAACTGAGCATGAATATCTTTTCTATGAGATACAAATAATATATATATATATATATATATATATATATATATATATATATATATATATATATATATATATATATATATATATACTTTTTCCATTGTATGTAAATCTTCGTACAGTTCATCTTCATCTCGGAACAGAGCCAAAATGCTTGGTACATGATTATTTATATGTATCTAGTATCAAAAGTGGAGTGAGGACATTTGTATTTTTTATGTTGGTCTTTTACTATATATGTCACACCTGGCTAACCATGTACAACTAAAAAAGAATGCCTCAGAGCGGATGTGACACTTGTTGTTCCACAACGAATACCACTTCCACCTCTCGCCGTCAATATGGTCTACTATTATTATAATCCAGGAAAAATAGATTTGTTTTTCAAAAAATAATCGATAATTTAGTTTTCTGTTCAAATATATAAGTAGTAACCTACCAATCTAACAATCTGGGCAAAACTTTAATTTCCTGTTTTATAAAATGCTATGAAAATTTTTAGTCTAATTTTTCAACCTTATCTCAACAAAATAGAACACTCATGGTTTTTAAATATTTTTTTCTATATTATAGTATGTCACTCCAACATGTTTTTTTTAGGTCAAGTTCGACGCCATTTTGAGAAGCGCGTTTATATGTTTATTAAACCATAAAAATATTTTCCGTTTTGTTTATTGAGAATATTATATTTTTGGTGTGCTATTTTTCCTGGACTATTTTATAATATAATATATATTCAAAATAAACGGACAATACATACAAGTGTTACGTCATATTCCATATCACTATTAAAATTAAGCCGTCAGCAATTTTGGACAGCTACAATCTGATTTATTTGCTTGTTTATTTTTAATATTTTTATATTATTTTTTCTATATTCTGGTAGACAGTTTTGTGGTGGGTGTGATATCTTTTGAAATATGAATCTATGACATTTTTATGTGTAAACCATTTTAGGGCCCGCCCCCTATATATTGATTCTTGTTTTCCTGAGAGCTGACAATGCATTTGAATTTATATTTAATTTGCTCAAGTAGTATTTGAAAAAAATATATTTGAGTATTACATATCGCGTGAATCTTTACGCCTATCTACACTGAAAAAATTCTGGTACATTTTGTAAATAAAATGTTTTCCCACATAAATATTTTTTTACCAAAAACTGAACCGACATTATAACTTGGTGCATTGCAAAATACAAAATAATATTGATTATTAAAATATTGGTGCTGGTACTTTTGAAGTTGGTGCCCAAAGTCTTCTATCTAACTATAATTGCACAACTTCAAAAGAATTAAAATTATTTTATATTTTTCAGTATGCCAAGTTATAAAGTCGATCAAATTTTTGTCAAAAATATTTATTTCACAATTTTCATTTATCATAAAATTTGTTGAACGTTCACTAATACCAAAGAAAATAGTACTGATCCAATATTACACAAGTATGTTCTTTGCCTGTATTTGTTATTATGCAGAAATCTCAGTAGATTGCGGAGGAAATACACATATTTCAGAATTTATCACTGCTATAACTCGAAAACCGTAGCTCGTTTTAAAAAATGTCAATTTAAATGTGGCTACATATAATCTCTTCTTTAATTTGGCCGTCTCATATTTTAGATTTTAGAAAAAAATTGTCCCCTCCACATAGCCGAAATACAGATATTTCAGTCTTTACCATTGCTGTAACTCGAAAACCGTTACTCTTTTGAACAAAATTTCAATTCAAACATTTTTGCATATGGTCTTATCTTTAATTCTGGTGTCTCAGATTTTCGATTTTCAAAATAAAGGACTATTTCACAACACTTTTCTTTCAAATAAATCAAAAATAATCTGAAGTCGGTAAAAAAACATCTTCAATAAAAGATAATCTGATTTGTTCTCCTTATTAACGAATTGTATGTGGTATTTTAAACGTATATATATATATATATATATATATATATATATATATATATATATATATATATATATATATATATATATATATATATATATATATATATATATATATATATATATGTATGTACGATTTTTCTGCCCAGATATCTACTATTTCTTTCGTAGTTTTGTGTGGTAATCACCTTGTGTGCCGACTTGAAGAAAAGTGTTCGGTAACATCATTAGAGAAACGCTAATTACTAATTACATGTCTGCCTGTACTATCTTTATCGTGCATAGAACCAGAAATGATGAAGAAACCTTATCTTACATAACCTTTCGATATCAGATATTACACCTATCTTATGTGTGGTTTATTATGTGATTTTTTTGTTTGATAAATTTGTGATTCATACATGTGACACCAATGATAAAAAGATAAGGTTTTGTCTTATCATTTGCTATTAGTCCAAGAGCTGGCCACAGAAAACCTGACCGGTTCCAGTAACTCAGTATGAAATGCTTTGAAATCGTTAGTTTTTACATCGACCATAAGGAAAGTCATAAGATGCGTGGGATGAATTTGTCCACATTTTTTAAGACTTATATAGAAGAAAAATCACTGGTTTCACTTATCTGCCTAGCAAAAAATATTGCAAATCACAAGCTATATGAATGGGTATTAAACATACCCTTGCGGAACACTGATTAAGATAGGTGTATATGTAAATGAAGAGTTTTGTGTCAAGCAGATATGTAGCCTTAACAGTCATGTCTGTTTCTGAAATAAACATTTTTAAACATTAATTTAGTTATAGTTTGATAGTACAGTACAGTATAGATATTTAAGAACAATTAATATGGGGGGTCTTTATTAGAGCAACAGAAGCCAAAAAACAGTTTTTGGAATTTTTATCTGTCTGTATGTGCATCACACAAAAACTACTGCATGGAATTGAATGCAGTTGTCATTGCTGTATTACTAGAGGTCTAACTTAAAGTTCTATTTTACCATGTCTGCCTGTCTTTTTCTATGTTTGTAACACAAAAACTACTGCATGGAATTTAATGCAATTTTCACCGATGTATTAATAGAGGTCTAACTTAAAATATAGGCTCCATTTTACAGCGTCTGCCTGCCTTTCTGTATGTTCTTGTACACGCATATTGCAAAAACTACTCATGGAATTGAATGCAGTTTTCCAACGCTGATACTACATAAAAATATAACGATATTGCATGTATCTATTACAGTTTCGAAGAAAAAGGTGATGAGAACGAGTCATTTTTAGCTTCAGTTTATGCTACCCATCGCATAGGATGTTGTCCTGTCAAAAAAGTAGGGTTTCGAGTTATATTTTCGCAGTCAGCTTCTCGTCTATACTTAATATCATTATCTAAGTATGATGTTCATTTACCTTTTGGTAGTGAAATATTGTAAATATTTGTTTAGGAGACGACCTGGGGGAACAAGGATAAATAAATAAAATCTAAACAATGAATAATAGTCATAATAGGTGATAGTGTTATATTTTATTTTTGACCGATTCTACTATAGTTGATGCGACTCGAATTTGCTGATGAGTCATTTTAGCAGATAAGATAAGGCACATGCTTTAAATTTGGCATCATTGTCTCTCCTAGAAAGAAAAATATTGTTGTTCTGATTTTCATATTTGCTCATTTAATGTATCTCAAAGAATCGACATAAATTTCAGCGGTATATTATTATTATTATCAATAATGAAATGATGACGTTAATTTTGCTAATGCAAATTCTCAATTTAACTGACACCGTATAATTATAATGACCGTTTCCGAAATCCCATTTTTGTTCCATCCCTATACATATATTGAACATACTGTATAGTTATATTTACGCCAAATGGATGGCAAATATTTCGGCTTATTTTTCGCAAAAAAATACTTTATGTACTTTCATGCTGTTTGCTTGGAATAGTGGTTGAAGCTTAATTAATAGTTTGGGCAATGACTTCCAGCTGTAAGTTCTCTTTGACTTTTGGAGATCAAAAACGCGTTCGCTCCCTTCCCCTTGACCCCTCATGCAATTCCATACATACATACATGAATGCGTTTTCCCTGGGAAAACACAACAGCGCGCCGCCTGGCCGGCTGCTTTATAAAGTTTGCTGCTGAAAAACGTTTTCTGCTATGCACAATAATCATGAATTATGTTGTTGAAGGTTAAAATGGACTTGAATTATTCTCTATTCTCCACTCTTGGTAATTAACTTTTCTACTGCTCTCGTAAACCTATGTTTCTCTGAATGTTTTGACGGCAAAACAACAGAAAAGTTTCTCCTCATACAAATCTCGGAATGAGATGTGTGCAGAGCGAGAGTATATAGCCTTAAGCTGGTTCACTAGATAGTCTAGTTAAACTGGCATGAAAGAGATGTTTCGTTGATACGGAAAAAAAGTTGAAAATAAATTGGCAAAGTGCGAGTGTAGAACTCGCACATGAAGGGTGGGTTCTGTGTCAAGAACTGTCTACTTGTTACGTTTCAAAAGATACAGAAGTTTTTGTATGAAAGACTCCGAACGGTAAGTGAATACTTCCTGTCTCAAGAACATATAAGTTATAATTAAAAATAGTGTAGGTAATTATTATTTCATATAATAGAGGTAATTATAATTTTTCAAGATAGATTCCATACTCTGTATCCTTTTACTTTCATTAGCAATGAAATGTAATATTTGCTTAATTTTTCGACAAACGAACTAAAGTGGCAAACGGTTATGTATTTTAGGAACAACGCTACAATTTAGCTCTGGATTATTTATTTACTAGCTTTTTTTGTTATAACTGAATTTTATTCTTTGGAAAAATTTTATTGACTCAACCTTTGAAGGGCTGTAGAGCGTAGCCCTTAAAAAATCGTAAATTCTGAGAAAATTCGGTAAACCTACGCATTTTCCTCTTTAATTTGACACATAAATCTTGAAGATTGCTTCAGTAATCACTGAGAACTCAGAATTTCAATTATTGTTATTATTCTTCTGTAAGAATTTTATTGACTCAATCTTTGAAGGGCTATAGGGTGTAGCCCTTAGGAAAATTGTAAATTCTGAGGAAATCAGGCAAACCTACGCATTATCCCGTTTAATTTGACACATAAATCTTGAAGATAGGTTCAGTATACAGTGAGAACTCAGAATTAATAGTATTATTAATATTCTTCAGTAAGAGTTGTATTAACTCAACCTTTGAAGGGCTGTAGGGCGTAGCCCTTAGGAAAATCGTAAATTCTGAGGAAATTCGGCAGATTTACGCATTGTCCTCTTTAATTTGACACCTAAATCTTGAAGGTCCGTTCAGTTCACACTGAGAAATCAGAATTTCAACTGTGTATTAAATATATAGATTTGAATTATAAATAGTTTAGGAACAACATACATTATAGTTACTCCACTGATTATAGGATTCTTGATTTCTTTTGGCTGTTTTTTTATCTTCTTACAAACTTATTATTTTCATACCACAGTTCTAAACTTGCTTTCCTGGAATTGGACCTTTTTCAGAGTATTCTAAATTGATATAACAAAATCGTTCCGGACTATTATATAGGAGTGTGTTCTACGGTGAAAGCTATGGATACAATAAAAGGTCTCTGGGGGAAAATAACTGAAAATCTAGCATATGCCCGTAAATACATTATGTTTCCATGTAAAAGCTTTTTAGCTACACGTATGTCGGTACATACATGGTACGCCTTATATATAGAAAGAAAATACCAAACCCCTGACTACGACTTGTTCTATTCCATTCTCCACTCATACTCTCATGCCCAGCCAGCCACAGGGGCTTTTTGTTTGTTACTGTTCCCTCTCATTCTGTGTACGCGTATTAGAAGAGAGGACTTTTCCAGTTTAATTGTTGTAGTAAAGAGATTAGCCTTTTAACGATGATGATGAGCGGTGGAGAAAAGCTGTGGGAAAACGTTGGAACCATCTAAAAGTTTGATAACAAGGTTCAGGGTTAAAAGTTAATATTTAATTGTGTTGATGCATTTCTATGATTAAATAAATAAAAGAAAATGGTGTTATAAAAGTAACTTTAGCAAATGTCGACTAGTCGATTAGTTGGTGCACTGAGAAAGTCAATATAAGGTTTAGTTCTATTGGTGCTGGTATACTTACTTTTGAGGATCGCGCCTTTTAAATAGTTGAACATCGACAATCATGGGTTTTCGAGTTATAGCAGTGGTAAATTAAGAAAGATGTGTGTCTCCGCTATGTCGTGGGGGCATTTGTTTTTTCGAAAATTGAAACTATGAGACGGCATAATCAAAGAAGAGATTATATGTAGCAACATTTCAATTGGAGATTTTTCCAAAAAAATGGACGGTTTCCGAGGTACAGCAGTGGGAAAGTCTGAAATATGTGTATTGCCGCGATGATTTGAAATCTCTAAATAACTATAAGCAACGTATTATCTTCTTTGGTGAACGTTGAATGATTCTGTTGACTTATGTTGCACTCAAAAGTGTGAAATAGACATTTTTTTTAGATTGGACCGACTTTATTAGTTGGTGTACTGAAAAATACAAATAATATTGATTCTCTTGGTTCTGATACATTTGAAGTTGGTGCCAAAAGTTTTCAATCTAACTACAACTGCACAACTTCAAAGTTACCAGTTTCTATAGGGCAATATTATTTTTATTTTTCAGTGCGCCAACTAATAAATTCGGTACAATTTTTTGTAAAGAATATTTATGAGACATAATAATATGCCTGCTTGAACATTCTAATACTCGACAAAAATATACTAGCAGTAAAAGAGTTATAAAAATCTTTTTCATCAATAACATAAACGCCACTGATTGTTTTACATGTACATAAACAACAAAAACCACACATTTTCATTAAAAGCATTCGATTAATTGAGAACGATGACATACACATACTTGGGTAAATACAAATATTTATAAAGACAACATCAACGAAGGCATTTAAATTCCGCTTTAAACCATTGCCTGCATCTTTTCCTTCTCATATAATAATATTATGTGCTGCACTATTCTGTCATGATGTTAATTAGTGTCGTTTTTGTATTTGTTGGTATGTATTACTTATCTCCAAAAGAAATCGGACCGGACAGCTCTGTCAGCACTTTTATCAACACATCAAAACAAAACAGACTGACAGACAGTTCGAGTCTTTCATTGAGTCCTCCCCCCTACGACTGTTACTGTGTGTTTATGCAATTAAAACGTAAATTATATACAACATCAGTTGTGCGCATTAGATCACATATTTCATTTAAAATTAAATAGGTACAGAGTGAAACAGAATAAATTCATTATTTAAATTATTGTGCTGCATTATTATGGAAATATGACAAGTGACAAGCTTTGATCATGAAATGTTAAGCTAACTATGTCAAATTAGCAGAAGCTATCGAAACCAGAATTGGAATTTGTTTCTAATTAGTTGCTAAAATCCCGATTTTGTAATTCTATTATTTTTATTGCATCATCTAATGAACTGGGTGTTAGTTTTATTAAAGTTAGTTTTTTGAGAATTATATTGCATAAGCTCCTAAACAGAGCGATATTCATTATTGGTGTTAATACAAAGGTTTTGAATCTTATCTATAGAATTAAACTTCGAAACCTCATCATTTCTTTATCCAACAGTTGCACTGATAAGAACAACTTCTTTCTTGGACCCCTGTCAGCAATCCTCCAGTTACAGTTGTTTTTTGACCGACTTCAAAAAAGGAAGAGGTATAGATACAATTCGGTTGTAAGTTTGCTTTTTTATATATGGTATCTCGTTTTGCATAGTAAACGTGCTCCGTCCGATTTTGATGATTTTTGATTCATTTGAAAGGGGAGACTTAAGAAATGATCTCATATTCTTAAAAACTCAAATTTGAAATCTCTTTCCCTACAAAAACCGCTTTCGAAGATATGGAGGGGCCAATTTTTCTCGAAAATCGAAAATTTGAGACGGCAGAATTAAAGGTGAGACTATATACGGAAACGTTTCAATTTAAATTTTTTTCAAAAGAGCTACGGTTTTCGAGTTATAGCAATTGTAATAATTGAAATATTTGTTTATTAGGGGCAATTTTGGTCGAAAATTGAAAATATGAGAGGGCTAAATTAAAGAAGAGGTTATATCTGGCAACATTTAAATTGGGCATTATTCAAAGGAAGCTACGGTCATCGAGTTACAGCAGTGGCAAAGTCTGAAATATGTGTATTTCCGCCGTGAGTTTTGAGGTCTCTGAATAGTAATAAGTACAAGCAAAGATGTGTATTATGATAAGTACTATGTTTGGTATTAGTGAATGTTCAACGATTTTCATAGAAATGTTACACTCAAAAGTGGGAAATAAATATGTTTTACAAAAAAAATTACCGATTTTATTAGCTGTTGCACTGAAAAATACAAAATTATAATAACTCTATTGATGCTGGTACTTTTGAAGTTGGTGCCAAAAGTCTTCTATCTAACTACAATTGCACAACTTCAGAAGTACCAGCACCAATAGAACTAATATTATTTTTAATTTTTCAGAGCACCAACTAATAAATTCGGTTCAATTTTTAGAAGATAATATTTATTATTATAACAGTAACAACAAAAGAGAATATTAAGAAACTGTATTAAATACTCGGAAATCTATTTGAAAGGCATAAAATTCAACATCACACTAACTCTAATTCTAGATTTAAAAAAAGTAAATTTGAGTGACAGTGACCAATCTAACGTGACGTGACATGCAATTCAAATAGAAAATTTCACAATTCAAACAGATTCGCTGCGCGCTTAAAAAACAAAGTTCATATCACATCAATCTGTTTGGGTTTGTTTGTGTAAATCTACATTTGTAATTTTAATGCGTGGGAACCAACGCAACTCGTAAAACGGGCAACAAGCATAATATTCATTACACATTTTTCTACTTTGATGAAATATATATGTTTCTATCGTATGCTTTCATAACTGCTTGCAGTAATTATTATTTTGAATAATCACGAATGTGAAAATGAAAAAAACATAGTTTTTGTATAATAGCCCCAAATAGAGACTATTTTGAACCAAATGCTGAGATAATAAATGTTAGTTATTCATTAAATTGATTCGACTGCTTTAGAGAAAATTCATTTCCATATTAGGATTGTACCGGATGATTCAATATGGTTGACGAGGTACTGTATCTCAGAAACTAATAGTCGTAGAAGTTTGGGAAAAAAATCCTTCACAGGATATTGGCCAAGGAAAATTGCTGGAAATATTCAAAACAATATAGGAAAAACTGGCCAATTGCATGTTGGATTCCCAAATGAAGAGTTCCATACCATCGTACATGAACTGTCTACCAATTCTGCTTCGGAAGACACATAAAAATTAAGATTGAGCAAAAACTTCAATAATTCACGTTTTTGTATGTCCCCCTTTTTTAGTTTTAAACTATTTTGCAATATTTTTTTATAGCTGCTATATAAATGCACATTCATGTTGTTATTTTAACTGATGGATTATGACAAAATTATGTTAGAATACGTGTAGAATTTCCAGTAATATACAAAATCGTAAAAATATACTGCATAATATTATTTTATGTTTAAGATAATATGTGCCATGAAAATTTGACAATGTAACGCTTTTATTTTTCTATATTGTATATTATTAATGGTTTGTAGTGTTCCAAACACTATTCACAATATTCCTTCGATCTAATTCCTAATAATTGTCGCTTATTAACAACGTGCACATATACTCTTGTTGTTGACTGTTGTTAACTAACTGTAAAATATAATTGACATTCATAAAAAATAATAGACGCTCTAATAATTGTAGGCTGCTTGCTAGCGATCTTTGTTGCAGCCCATGACCGGATGCCAAGGTCAAGTTATAAAATTGTTTATTTATAAGTTTTTACATATATATATATATATATATATATATATATATATATATATATATATATATATATATATATATATATATATACATATATATACATATTTAGTTGATTTCCATCAATCAAGATGTGGATGTTTTCGGAATATTCTGTTGACCATTCAAAGGTAACAGGATGGGAGCCCTTTTGTCGAAATTATAATTTCCCCACCGCCCTTTAAAGTACTTTCTTATTGGGATCCTTTTACAGTAGTTGGGTGTTTCTGGGTTATTCAATGTTTGCCCCTGTTGGATTCGTCTTGCATCCAGAAATAGGTGAAATAATCGAGTGACGTGACTCGATAATTCGGTCCTTGTAGACATGTTTCAAATATAGATGAAAATGAAAGTATCTTATGACAACGAAAGGTTTCTCTGCAGTCTTTCTAATGATAAAACACCGCCTCCAATATACCTTGATGCTCTTCTTTGTAAGGAGAATGTTCGACTCTACAGTGTTCCCGAATATGATGACCGCATACGATGCAATAGAATATATAACGGTAGCAGTACATTATGTACTTTTAGAAGGAATTATATATATATGCTCAATATATTTCCACCATTTCCAATGCAGCAGCATCATGTTTGTCATCGTCGTCTTCACACAAATAATTGGAGGATGCGGTCCGGGGTCTTTGAGCAGAGCTCGACCTAATTGGCAGTTTTGCGGTGGACAGGGGGGGTGTTTGGAGACATACAACAGCACACTCCATCCTTGGGGGCAGTTTGCACACACACTTGCAAGTAAGCGGCCAAGACGTCGATTGTTGTGAACATAACAAATTGAGCAAAGTCGGGAGGATGGAGTATTCTCCTATATTGCTACAGTTTGTTGTTGGAGTTGGTTTATGACTTCGATCTGGTTTAAGGACCTAGTTCATTAGAGACTATATAGTTAAATTATTTGTTATTTGTTTTATACTATTCAAACAAGGCGATTCTGTCTCCAAAAGAGATAAATTGCTGCAGATATAAGCAAAGCTTCTCTAACTTTCAGTTGATTGTCGTAATAGTTTCAGTTAAAACAGGCAAAAAATGCTGCAGCATACCAACATACTGCGAGAAATTCCTGTTAACATTATTATTTAGTCGCACTTTGACAGAACATTTTTTACTAATGTCCGAAACTGGAAGATATTAGGTCCATTACTATAATAACTTCTTTTTAGGTCAAAAAATTAAACTAGAAAAGTTTGCCGATAAATGAGAGCAAAATATGTTTGCGTTTACTTCCAGAACAAAATTGGAACAATTCCATCTAAAGATGAACGTCCCAGTAATTTCATTTGTAATTCCTACATATACCTCGACATTATCGATAAAGTAGGCCACTACTTCTACTATGCCTGCCTGTTGATGTACGGCTAGCGTTTTAATTGAACTAGAATGTTGTTGATGCTCTCTTGCGGCAGCTCTTTTGCACTTGCACCGGAGTTGGGAGGAGGGGACGGGTTCAAAATGTGCAGCAAAGTAATCATTTGATTCGAGGTCATATTTACAGAGTCAATTAGTTCGAGTGTTTATGTAAACATGGCTATTTTAATCGAGTCAGAAGATGCCAGTGGTGTTGAAACGGTCATATTTACACGGTTAGAGTTTCTTCTCCACTTGCAAGATTAGGAACTACTTTGGGTAACAGCTTCGCTAATGAAATGACTGAGATCTAAGTGGATACCAAGTTCTTTCGAAGTTCCTTGAAGCATAGCTTCTTGCATTACGATCCTCAGTTGCTTTAAAAGAAAATTGGTCTTGTTCTGTGCTACTTAAGAGCGCCACTTGACTATGTTGTTTTCAATCTCAAAGATTGAATTTGGTTGCTTAGAACTTGCCAATTCGCAATAATTAAGTAATATGACAAATTGTTTTGCCTTTGAAGCAACTGATTAATCTTATGCAAGTCAGGATCTATCCAGTTATATCTCACTTCTGTTATTAGGTAAGCCTTTTTCCAAGTACGAATCTTTCACATTTATGTTTTTGCTGCAATATCATTTTTTTCTCATGTATAGGTATTTATCTTGTCCTTATTTAAATAAATTAATTTAATGTATTCTTACTCCATAACGCTTTATTTGTTATTAAGAGTAAAATCGTTCATTATATTGGGTCTGTTATGTAAGATAACCTTTAAAAATTAACCGAAGTTAGTATTTGATACTTTTAATATTTGGATGTTTTATTTTTATCCGAGGTGTCACGGAACACGCTGTTTTGTCATGAAAGTGATTACTGTGGTCGAGTCTTGTGTTCATTTTAAGGTTATGTTGAAATAATATGTGGTTACGATCTACTCTTTACCTATCATACTTATATTTTTGGTCAAAATTTGGGCAGATATTAGATCTTGAGAACCATAGAAGTGTGAATTGATTGTTTTAAGAATTTATTTGTCCTGTGCTGTTTCATTAAATGAATAATCTGAGGTGATAACAGAATTAAATGTTATACTGGAATAATAAGACTTGAACGTTAAATTTCAAAAGTTTGAACTAATTTCTTACACAAAATTGCAGATTTGCCTTGTTCGTATAATAAGTGTAGCATAACTCACACTCACACTGCCATTGTGTTACCCTGTTGCTAAGCGAACAAATCGTGCGGTAAAGTATCTCCATGTAAACGACTCTTTATGGACCTCTTTTTAATGCCTCTCTCTTCAATAATCATGTGGAGTGAGTTCTTTTTTTTCAAATTCCGAGTTGAATGGTAATAAATATAAAATTGTCATGTTAGCATCATCAAGTATGAGTGAGCTCATCACATAAACAAACAAACAAAGTTCTTTCATAAACGTATATGGCTCTCATCGAAATGAGGCTCTTGTTATTGTGAGTGATCTGTAAAAGGGTGTATTGTTGTGTTTGTCCCCAAATTATAGCACAGTCAAATTCGATATGGTTCTCATACGTAGATATTCTTTAATTTAAGAGAATCGATTAAATTCATTTGAAAAAGATTCTCCAATATACAGATGTAAAATATTTGATTCAATAATTGTTAATTTTGTCCTAAAGAACAAACTTTTCAAATAACCTCAGTCACTTGACCTATTCATTGATATCGATCCTTTGTTTAATCAATTATTTTTTTAATATTAATGTGACCTAGAGACATCTATGATACAAAGGGTAAATCAACCATCTGAGGCGTGTATTTTTTGACATTTATTAATGGGGTTTAATTTGGTTTTTTATTTCGGTATGGACACATATTATATGATGGACGGAATCATGGAATGTTTAGAGCGTTTTCAAATTATGACCATAATCGGGTCATATAAATAAAAGTTTTCAATCTAACTATAAACTGCACAACTTCAAAATTTCCAGTACCAATAGCATTAATATTATTTTGTATTTCAGTGCACACCAGCTAATAAAGTTGATAAATTTTTTTATAAAAAATATTTATCTAGCTAGAGTTGAATTTTCTTGTCTATTCAACCGTACGTACCGTACGAAGTGGGCGTTTATAAGAAAATTTTCCCTCTTGAAGGCTTTTCCACATCCATTGCCCCCACACCATTAAACTGATAAGACTAAATATGAGCCATAAATCTATTGAAAAGGATACACTTGCTCTAATACATACTACATCAACCTTTCGTCCTCCATATACATCAAATCTAGTTAAATGCTCCTGAAATTTCCCATATCCGCTTACATACCCAAAACCGATCGTAAATACCGAATAATATCACCATATATATTACAAATAATATCGTTATAAAATGAACCCATGTCATGGAAGTACACAGAAGCAGAAAACTTTAGCCCAGTCACAATGTCCGAATAATCAGCATGAATTAACGAAATTTTTTTTGATCATTCAGTATGACAATCAATTAGAGCTTTTGCTTATGTTCGCTATTTTTAATTTTATGGTATAACAAAAAGTCATGAAAAGTCTTGAATATGCAATCCTTCTACTTCGGAGTCCCACTCGCACGTAGAACCATTCCGAACACCAACCCAAATCCATCCACCAAGAGAGAACAGCATGAGAATTTCTCCTGCATATGTTTCCGGTATGGAATCCTCCGCCTTCAAGTCTCAATTGTACTGACAGACTCTAACAAAACAGTCCAGTACTACACACAAATATAGTGAAAAAAGTACGAAAATGCAGCCATAGAGCTCAGAGATATTTCATTGGGTAATATAGGTATATAACCCTTCACCTAGGAGATCCAGTTACATTTACAGCCGCTACCAGATCATTCCAATAAATTCCTACAAACATACACGGTAAAATCCAGCTATTGAGTTCAGAGCTATAAAATTTTCAGGTACGGAGCTCACCACATAGAGCCCCACGGGCAATACAAGGTAGCCTATGTCCTTTCCCAAGGTCTAGTCTCTTTCTGTACCAAATTTCATCAAAACCAGTTCAGTGGCTTAGGCTTGAAAGCGTAACAAACAAACATATATTTGCATTTATAATATTAGTTAAGATGTGTTTTTTTATAAATAAATCATTCTATTTTCACGTAAAATCCTAAACGCGATAGGTTGTTACAGAAAAATGAATTTCCTACATACAACTTAATGTTTTTCTTAGATCGATATTTTTAGAAATAAATCTGTTAGAACAGTCGAAGGAACTTCGATTATTTGCAGCTGTAGGGCATAAATGAACATAAAAAACTTCTAATGAATTAAGAGTTTGACAGTTATCTTCATAGCCATTTTTATTGTCACAGTCATTTTTTAATGATTATGTTTTCAAGACTCATTGAACAACTACCTACTGGATTGAATTTTACAAAGGCATTCCTTTGTAAAATTCAATTCAAATCATTTTAATTAAAAGAAAACCCTCTTCTCTTCCTTACAAGATTATGTATTACGTTTTTCTCTTGCAAGTTTGATGGATCTAGTCTATCTCCATTTACAATGTCCAATGATTACTAACAGTAACCCTTAAATTTTGCCAAGGTACATAATGACTGGGCTAATCATGGTTCGGGCAATTCTGCCTTTTCACACGTATTCATACGTGTGAATTGATGATCTTTGATTTGGGTGCACACAACTATCTAAAATGTATAATAGTAACTGTAAGAGGATAATCGAATTAGAAAATTATTATATCGGCATTGCTCGATGGTGTGTAGAGAAAATTTATAATATGGCCACGCCGTGTTTTTGCGGAAAAGTGTGTCAGTGGGTGGGAAAAATGTGCAACATTATAATAATTAATTCCTCAAACACCGGTGTTGACTTAGAAAGGTGCATTTGATGAGAACTGAAAAAGAATGCAAAGAGGAAAGGGGAACGGAGAATGTAGTTTGTCTAGGTGTATGTGATCTGTAATTATTGGTGCAGGTTGACGAGATTACTTTTTTTGTAACTATAAATCGTCGAGTGCATTTGAGGAATTTATATCTAAGCTGAATCGAGTGACTGGTTTTTTCTTTATTAAGTCTACTAAATGAGGTGATTAACATTTTTTTAGAAACATATTATTTTTGACCGACGAACCCCCAACGAAGGAGATATACAATTATTCGACTGTCTGCTTTTTTTGTTCGTGCGCTCGTTTTATATAGTAATCGTTCTCTGATTTTGATGATTTTTTGATTCATTTGAAAGAGGAGAGGTCCCATATTCATAAAAACGTAAATCCGTAATCTCCTTCCCCCTAAAAGCGGGCAAGTTTTATCCAAAATCGAAATCTGAGGTGGTAGAATTAAAGATAGGACAATATCCAGAAAAGTTTAAATTGAACATTTTTTCAAAAGAGTTACGGTTTTCGAGATAAAAGCATGTTGAATTCTCAAATATGTGAATTCTTGCTATGTGGAGAGGGCGATTTCTTTCAAAAATTGAAAATCTGTGGGTACTACATGAGAGACCTAATTATTTGTAACAACATTTATAATGAACATCTTTTCCTTGGAGTTGCGGTTTTCGAGTTACAGCGGTGGTAAAATGGCAACATCTAAAATACTTATGCGTATTTCCATAGGGATGTTTTGAGATCTCAATAATAACAGTTATCAATCTAACTGCAACTGCATAACTTCACCAATAGTATTAATATTATTTAGTATTTTCCAACTAATAACGTCGGTCGAATTTTTTGTAAAAAATTTAGGTACATACTATTACCTCACCCCAAAACTCGATCTAGAAACGTTTTGTTGGATTTTCTCTCTAGGTACTACACATTTTTTTCTGGTATCAGAATATTATTTTATATTTAAGTAATTTCTTTCAATATTTTAATGCAGCTTTTGTTCTCTATGGCCTGGATCCACCACCATCAATTGAAGGCCTAACCGCTTTGTTTGTATTTGTAGATACCATGTGGTATAATGACTCAATACATTCTAGATAAATATTTTCTACATTATAACAATGACATGATAAAACCGCGCCAACAAAATGTGCATTTGCCCTCATTTTCCTCTTTATGATAATAAAAATAACAATAATCGTCCATATCTACCGCAAATGCACTCACAGGTACCTACTACATAGACACATATTTTCTCCTCTAATTAAAAGAACAAAAATAAAGTACCACGAGGTTATGCCGCATTCCACTTAGGCTGCTCACCAAACACTTATAAAAGTCAAACATGAAACAAATTAACAGAGAAGAAATAAATAAAGAACGATTATGCTTAAAAATAACGGTAAAGTACAATAGCATAACACAGCTAATCTCATATTATTTGGTATACAGTGTGGAACTGACAGACATTTCAATTTTAGATCATGAAATCACGAATCTTGCAACAAACTAATTTCATCCCTAAAAAAATTAACACCCTTGGAATTATTTGATGAAATTGAATCATTTGAGTCTCTAAATTCGTTACGGAATATTAAAAAATTAATAAGCAATAACGTTTACTACGTTATAATCGCTGTACAGTTTCAGCAAGATGGCTTAATTGTTTGTAAATTGGTCTATAGGGTGACAAGAATCAATAGAATGGCCAGCAAGATCACCTGATCTGACGCTATTATACTACTACGAAGATATGTCAGAAATATAGTCTAAAAATGTAAACCACTCGTTCAGATGACCGACCTGATCGCAAATGTTCACACCTCTTATATTAAATAATGTTAAATGACATGTTTTAAGATTTGGACGTTGTTGTGGAGTCATTCCAAACGAGCATTTTGATTATCTCAAATGTCAAGATTCATGTTCTTCGTTCAAAATAAGGCATGAAATATTTCGTTGCTGGATATCACGATCTTTTTTTCATAAATATGGTTATTAATTGAAATAATGGATCTGTTGTATTTGGCTGGTCCTCAGTGTATATAGTGATGACAGCAGATGAAGTCGTCGTAGTTAAACGTGAGCATTTTTACCAGAAAAGATGATTTGTTCTATTTGGCTGGTCCTCAGTATATATAGTGTTGGCAGCGAATGAAGTTATTGTAGTTAAGCGTGAGCGTTTTCATCAGAAATGTTGATTTGTTTCATTTGGCTGGTCCTCAGTGTATATAGGGATGACAACGAATGAAGTCATTGTAGTTAAGCTTGAGCTTTTCACCTGAAATGATTTATTCTATTTGGCTGGTCCTCAGTGTATATAGTGATGACAAAGATTGGATTCATTGCATTTAAGCATGAGCGTGTTTTTAAATTATGTAATGGCTGTATGTATGCTACCCTTGCTTGGGGCTGTGGCTAATTATACAGCCACTATTATGCCATGAAGAGTGGCTGCGTTATGAAGATGTTTCACAGTGTTTTCTCTTTGTCCCTTTGCCATGCGAATGTTTTAATTTGTGAGCAATTGTTATGAATGTTGCTGTTGTTTTTGCACAAGGTGACTTTATGTAGGTGGCCATTTGAGATTATAAATTTTATTTGCGAGAAAAAATATGTACGAGTTGATTTTTTTTGTTGTTGTTTTCTTTTTCATTATTTTCATTCAAAGTTATTTTTTCCCATGGTTCTTGATGCTTGGTTAGGTTTTGAATATATTTTGACTAGAAAAATCCAATTAAGTAATTGTTACACTGTTGACTGGTTGGCGTTTCTTTTTGTGATGAAGTATTTCGGAATAATTCCAAAATCACAAAACGAGTGTAAACTATCTATGATTCAATTTCAAGTTATTTTTTAAATTAATTTAGATAATAATTGCTCAAAATCGAGTGAGGCTTGCGTGAAGAGGGTTCCATGCGTATGATTTTTTCCATAGGTTTTCTGTAAACTTGGTGGTGATTCCGTAATTTTATATATTTTCCTAAAACTCGAAAGAATAAAATTAATCATAATTGTCCTTGGCTATAAATAACACAAACTTAATTGCAACTTAACTAATAGTCCCAGTGGCTTTCCCAATTTACTTGTAATCAAATTCGATTGTACACTTTTGAATTTTGTCTGTCGACGATATTTTATAATCGGTGTCATCTGACAATTATTTTATCTGCGATGTCTGTGCCGCTTAAGAACCACACAAATGGACCAGAACATCGAGGACATAGAAGAGAACCACCACCTGATTCAAAAAAGGACAACGCCTAGAAATGTGTCAGTTCAAATTATAATACATAATAAATAAAAGAATTAAAAAAAGAGAAGTGATAGAAATTCCAGCCTTCTGTGTCGAGTAGGTACCTACGCTGCCTGCTATACCGCGAGACCAACCTAATCTAGTTGTCTGATGAAACTGAGTTTTGTTTTTTTGCTTCTTTTCGTTCGAGCCAGCGAACGACCGACCGCTTTTTGTCGCCATTGGACCGAGAAACGAGTTATAAATGCAAATCAAAAACTCTCGCCGCTCTCAGCGCTCATGTACTTTATCCACAACGGTCATATTGTACGATATCTTTTCCGTTATAAACATAGAAATTTGATATAAGTTCGTCCAGTCATATAGAACAAAAAATATTCATATACACACTAGCAGAAAAGAGATTTTAAATGAATAAAATTCTTTGGTTTTGTAATATTTCCTGTTTGTAGTTAATTTCACCTAAATTTACGAACCTTGCCCTGACGAAGAGAATAAACACTTTCGAAAGCTCGGCTGAATGGGAAGAATCAATGCAAACTGTATTTTGCAGAGGTGAGAGCGGTATCTCTCACTTCTGGCTACAGATGCATTATTTACAGAAAAATGTTGGATTCTCAAGGTCACGTAATGGTTTTTCCCGATTAATTTAAAAATATGGCTTGAAATTGATGAGATATTGTATATAATACAATCTAAGAATGATAAGTAATCATTTGAGACCGTTTTCAACTCGTAAAAGGCTGTAATATTTATATTATCAATAAATGTAAAACCAAATAGACGGATTTCACAATTTATTATTTTCAAGACTCTACGGTGTTGTCGGTGCTAAAATTTTACCTGCTTTTAAATACCTCAGTAATATAGATATCGGATAAATACCTAAGTGAAACTAACAAATTAATTATGATCATAAATTCATAAAATCATTTATTATTTGAAAAGCATGCAAACTACTTCGCTCTTATTCGAAAGTGGTACATTTTTAACGCATTAATAATATTTGTCAAGCGTATACTCCAACTAAATGGCAACAGTCAGGTAGAGGTAGCAGTTCTCTGCTACTGCTACAGAGACGTATACATATATCACATTTCATACATCTATTGACTAAGAGATGGCAGAGCGATCGTACGCTGTGCCTTAATAATTATTATTAATAATTATTATTAATATTTCCCATATACCTAGGTATATTTCTTCTAACATTGTCTACTCGTGCATAATTTTTTTTGGTTTTTAATTTTGGTTCAGATCACACGATATAGCTTTTTTATAATTAGACACGGACCGCTGTTGGTAAATATCTAGGTACTTTTCAGGTATTGAAATACAAGTTGGGAGATCAGTAGTGCGTAGGTATTCGGACGATTATGGGGTTATTGTAAAGATTATGAGAAAATGTTTATAACTAACCCAATCGTATTTTAAACATTCTACAACATAAAAATATTTTCAATTATACCGGTTGTTTCTAAATAGTTGGAACTCTACACAACTTTGTTTTTTCTTATGGAATGTTTTTAGGTAATTTTAATTATTTCTCAGATCAAAATGGAAAAATAATATAAGTTTATTAATATGACTTTATGTTTATAGCTAATATTTTATGAGATATTAATTATTATCAATCCAAAGGATGAGAGAGTCAGTATGTAGTTATTCGCGATTTCACATTTTTTTTTTAGTATATCTATATTCATGTCCCCAACAATAATGGTAATGTTGGTACCATTATGAATGTTCCGCAAATATGCTTCAAAATCTGTAACATTGCATTTCATTTCTTAGCAAGCCCTGAAAAGAAAGATCGTTACGCTAGATACAAAAATGTTTAAAAATGAGTTTTTCTAAATGGAAAACCCTGTACCTATATTATAAAATATCCTGAAAGATCCCTAAATTTCCTTCGATTTGATTATCATGTTCCTATACCTAAGTAGCCAGAATTCCGAGATAAGATCAATTTTCAAAAAATCGAATTATATTTCTCATATTCATCTAGGTTGATATTAAATGTCATCATAGTACATAACATAATGAAAATTTGACAATTAGTGCATTATTAATAATACCTTTGAGTATTTCTCAACGTAAGTGACTTGAAATGAATGAAATAAGAATACAAACGAAGTTCTAATAAAATTGTTTATTCTTCATGGAAAATGTGTAGAAACTATTGCAACAACGTGCAGAAAATTAAATGAAACGTACTCTGATTTACATCCAATGAACAAGCGAAAGTTTGTACGATCACAAAATAATTTCATTAATTATCTGTTAAAATTTAGAAAACCTTCACAATAAGTTTTCAGAATGCCGACCAATGGCTTTCAAACATTTCAATGTCCGTTTATTTGTAGATATAGTTGTAGGCCTCCTTATTTTACTGGCATCTAGTTCTTCAATGCAGTTGATTACTCGTTGGCGTAGATCTTGTTTACTGTGTACTGGTGTCATGTATACTTTTGACCCCACAAGAAAAATAAAGTGACGCGAGATCGGTTGATCTCGCAGGCCAATGCCACGGACCCAAACGTCTGAACCAGCGATCGTCGAACATTTCAAACAACTCCGTTGTTACTTCCCGAGTGCAATGAGCCGGTGCTCCATCCAGCTGGAACCAACTGCTACGATACTCTTCCAATGACAGATTGTCCAAGTCCAAGTCGTTCACAAATGACCTTAGAATTTCCAGATATTTCTCAGAATTCAACGGTTCATCGTAAATAAGAAAACTTGAAACTAAACTTCTCCTGAAATCCCATTTCCTTGACAATATTTGGATTTGATCAGCCCAGAAATGCTCGTTCCTTCTATTAAAAATTCCTTCTCTGAAAAATTTTGATTCGTCTTTCTAGATATTTTTTTTGAGTTCAGGATCTTCTTGGATGCGAAATAGGATTCTTTCGCAAAAATGAACCCTACTTTGATGATATTCTGGTTTAAGAGTTCAAACTTTAGTAAACTTGTACGGGCGCATGTAATGATTATGGTTGATCCTTCCAACAGACCCACGATCCAAGCCTAAATCATATTCGGCACATCTAGTGGAAGCTTGGGGATCAGCACGGAAATAGGCCAAAACATTTATTATGTTGTCTTCATCTGAGGTTATAGGTTTCGGTAGATGTCGTTCCGCTTTTAATTTTGATCCATTATTAATGAAATTATTTTGTAATCGTACAAACTCCCTCTTGTTCATTGGATGCAAATCAGGGTACGTTTCATTGAATTTTCTGCACGTTCTTGCTATAATTCCCTCTCATTTTTCATGAAGAATAAAAAACAATCATTGGTACCTCTAGTCACTTACGTTAAAAAATACTCAAAGGTATTATTATTAACGCACTAATTGTCAAATTTTCATTATGTCATGTACTATAATGACATTTAATAGCAACCTAGATGAATATGAGAAATATAATTTGATTTTTTTAGACAATTGCTCTTATCTCGGAATTCTGGCTACTTTGGTATAGGAACATAATACATCAAATCGAAGGAAACTTAGGCATCTTTCAGGATATTTCATAATATACAGGGTGTTCCAACTAGAAAACACATTTTGAATGATCCTGTATAACACAGGACAAATTTCTCTATTCAGAATCCATAAACATTATCTCGATGACCTACTAACAAAGTTACAGCTTCCTAGGAATTGCAATAACGCAGAAATAAACATTTAATTCGAGCTATGTTTTTGATCCAAAATATGGAAAATAATTAATATCTCGGGAACCGTTAGAGATAGGTGTAGGTAAGTGGGGCGGAAATATCAAGAAAGTGAGGACAGATGCAAAAACGCAGTAATACTTATATAAGCGGCAACGCTGCATCGCTGAAAATATATTAAATAGATTATTATTATCATATTATTATATAAAATAGATTAAGAGCAATTACTTAACCAAACTTTCAGAACGATCTTATGTCCCGTTCTCCGTAAACGTCTAAGGTACCATCGACCATATATATATATATAATAAAATTCTTTGGATTATGCCAAGCTTTCGAGAATGTTTATTCTCTTCTGACTATGAAATCTTTCCTGTTTGTGGTTAATTTTATATAAATTCACGAATTTTGCCCCGACGAAGAGAATAAACATTCTCGAAAGCTTGGCATAATCCAAAGAATTTTATTTATTAAATGACTGCATCCCCAACAAAAATCTATTTTATTAAATAATAAACCAGTCAAGAATTCAGAATCAAACTATATATATATATATATATATATATATATATATATATATATATATATATATATATATATATATATATATATAAATATATATATATATATATTTGTATTTAAAATTAATATGATTATTGAAAATTAAAGTTAGTTCGTGACAGCCACAGTATATATATGCTGTAGTCCAACTCAACGGCGGCCGCCTTCGATGATAGTTTCGGAGCATCATCTTAAGGTACGGGCACAGTATAGGTAAACACAGACCCGCCTTTGCCGCCGTGTCTCCCTTAATTACAAACGGGAGACACGAAATCGCGGTGTCCTTTGACGAAATCGCGGTGGCCTTTGACAAACAGACGACCGCAAAAAATGATGCTCCGAAACTATCATTTAAGGCGGCCGCCGTTGATTTGGACTACTGGGTATATTTATACTGTGGGTACGGGAGACACGGCGGCAAAGGCGGGCCACACCAAGGAATGGCTTGCGTTGGACTACTGTGTTTATCTACACTGTGGTGACAGCTAACCGACTTCCAAAAAAAAATCATATCCCCAAAAAACATTCCCAATGTAAGACTTTTGGAGGTGAGAGCTATATTCTGCAAAACTCGACAAAAAAATCTCAAATCTTTCGCATACGCTCAGTAAGAGCTCCACACCCATACCATTTCTTATGTTTCTTTGTATACGCATTTTGCTTTAATGGTACATTTTCATCAAGTAATACAATCGCTTCTCACCGCCCCCAAAATTCCTTCCATGACGTTGAAACATAAGTTGTTCAATTTCTTTTTCAACTCATAATAGGTTTTATAGATACTTCACGCCTTTCTAAGTCTCCTTAATACGGTGTTAGCAGTTATATGTTTTATAATATATGCGCAGGACTTGAGGAAGTGATAGCTCGTCCAAAAAAATGAAAAAAAAATATATTAACTTATCCTCAGAATATACCATTTTCGAGATACAGGGTGTTGAAATTGAAAGAAAAAAAATGTTTTTTGTGAATATCTTGGAATCGTTTATCTTGCAGTAAACAGCTTTTGTAAGCATTTTCCACTCATAATAGGCTAAGTTTTGCGTCAGATTGTGTAGAAAACATTGGCGCTTCAAATGGGCGTTCCAAAACCGTACTTTTCCCATTAGCGTAGAAATTGTGGAGAAAAACCCCCACTACTCCTTCAAAATCTTCACCAATCATGACTTAACAACAATGTTTTTCTGACTCAAAACTTGTACGATGAACGGTTCAGGAGATCGTCGCAAAAACGTTTTTTTTTTATTTCAACGCCCTGTATCTCTAAAATGGCGCATTTTAGAGGGTAAGTTAATGTAAACTTTTTTTCATATACGAGCTAGCACATCCTCAAGTCCTGCGAATATATTTGAAACACCCTGTATATTAAGAAATAGATCGTATTGCACTTTTGTATGTTTGGTGTGTGTAAAAATATTGCAGATCACTAACATAGTTGATTTTTTCTCCCATATAGAACCCTTAAAACTTGACCATATAGTTAAATATACACATGTAGTTCGTAAAAACGAATAAAAGTTCAAATGAAATATTATTTCTATTTTATTTCATCTTCTTTTCCAAGACGGAATATAGTGTATTCATTTCAAGTATGTATGTAAGGTGGTAAGGTAGTGACAATTTTATCACTTAAAGTGAGCAGGTGAGTGACTGGAAATGCTAGTCCATATTTAGTGGAACTATGGGTTATGAATATAATACGTCAAGTAGTAATTTCATGGACGGAATTTTGGGGGCGGTGAGAAGCGATTGAATTACTTGATGAAAATGTACCATTAAAGCAAAATGCGTATACAAAGAAACATAAGAAATGGTATGGGTGTGGAGCTCTTACTGAGCGTATGCGAAAGATTTGAGATTTTTTTGTCGAGTTTTGCAGAATATAGCTCTCACCTCCAAAAGTCTTACATTGGGAATGTTTTTTGGGGATATCATTTACAAAAAATTCGGCCGACTTTATTGGATGGTACACTGAAAGATACAAACTAATATTGATTCAATTGGTACTGGTAATTTAGGAATTTATGCAGTTGTAGTTAGATTGAAAAGTTTTGACACCAACTTCGAAAGTCACAGAACCAGTAGAATTAATATTATTTAGTATTTTTTGGTGCACCAATTTTTGTAAAAACTATTTATTTAACACTTTTAAGTATAACATTTGTCATCAAAATCATTCAAGGTTCCCAGAAAAAGATAATATGTTGCTTATACTTATTTCGAGATTTCAAAACATCGCGGAAACTCATATATTTCAGACTTTTACACTGCTTTAACTCGGAAACCGTACCTTTTTTTGAAAAATGTCCAATTTAAATATTGCTACATGATCCCTTATTTAATTTAGTTGTCTCATACTTTCAATTTTCGTCAAAATTGCCCCATCACACCGCGGAGACACATTTTTCAGTCTTCACTACTGCTGTAATTCGGAAAGCTATGTCTTTTTTTAAATGTCCAATTTAAACATTGCCGGATATGGTCTCTTCTTAAATTTTGTCGTCTTTAAATATCGATTTTCAAAAAAAATGGTCCCTCCATTCCCTTTGAGTTCTATATAGCACTACGTCAGAACGAAAAAAAATTTTTTCATCCGTTTCTGCGTCCTAACCAAATCGCAACAAATCAATTCTGAACGTTTCCATCGTCAAAGTTGCATTTGCTCATTTTGATCTGGTTAAAGTTAACATCATCACCCTTTAAAAAAACATTTTCAAAGACATTTTCTGATTTCGATCATAAATAATTACCAGCAAAAAAGTTTCCCCTAATTTAACATTTGGAAAGCGGGAAAAACAATGTTCTACTCGACGGTAGCACTAGTACACAACGAATGTAACGTTTTTTAGTTCTTCCACGTCATAACTAATTTGCGACAAATAAGTTACGCACAATACAGACGAAAACGGATAAACTCTTATGTTTCTAGGGAGTGGTAGTGCTAACTTTATTATCAAGTAAGTTAGCATCATCGACCAATCGACAATTTTTTTGTTTCCGTAACAAATTTACGACAAATAAGTGACAATTAATCCATTTCTCGCTAAATCAAAATTCAATAATGGTAGTGCTAAATTTAAGGACATTAAGGGCCGATTTTAAAATCAATTAATCATTAATTTTAATCTCACATCAAAAATCTAATTTTTTTTGATTGGACATATAATTTAAAGTTACTTTAAAAGAACAAAAGGTGACTGACGTTGTAAAAGTCATTTTTATTCCGTCGTCAAGATATGAGTTAAAGAAATTGGAGAGTTAACTAATCTCCCATTAGGGATTCATTATGAAATCGACTCTAAAATATGCAGAGTGAAGTTGAAAAATATTTATGTGGACATGCCATTTTAAATATATATATTCAAATACTATTTCTTTCAATGGTTATCAGTAAAATATTTCTGATCCAAAAAGTGACAACTGATGGTTCAATCCAAGGAGGATAGAATAGAATATAAATAAAAATAAATAAATAAAATGAAATCTTAAATCTTTATATTTTGCCGCAATTGTCCTTATAAACAAAAATAAAAGATTATCTAAAGAAGATTGATCGAAAACGTGCGTCATTAAGGGTTTCAAAAATAATAGAATTTGAAAAATATTGCAAAACCATATTGGACAAATGCACCACTGCCGGATATTGCCTTGCTAACGTCATTCCACCACTTTGGTCAAGGCCTGACGACGTATAAACAATCTTCTCACTTATAAAGCAGATTTTAACTACATCAACGGAAGAATAAATCAAACCACCTCTATTTTTCACTACTATGAGAAAAGTGCAGCATGCATTCGCGCGTATGATGTTCACACTTCGCAGGTTGCCTATGCGCCAGGTGGCTTCACTGCCGCGCTTTGCAATCCAAACCAATGCTCCCTCCATAACTTCTATCCTCCTTGGTTTAATTTTATACAATTTCAGATGATTCAATAAGTGAAAACATGCTCTCTTTTGAACATGGCATACACTTCGAATGAATGATCGCTTGTTATAACATGTAATGACATCTCTATACTAAATTCAATTCAATGTAACAACTATGTGTGTGTGTATATTGTCTGCTTTAATTGAACGAGATGTGTCATGTCCTACTCATCTTCTCTCAATAATAATTATTCTCACTTGCTAGTTTAATGCCCATCATCGTTATCATTGTCATCATGTTGCTGTTAAATTCAATATAGTCCAACATTATCTGCGTAGGCACCCAGATATATATATATACGTCATAGGTACTTTATTATATATAGTTGTTGTATGCAATGTTGGGAGTTCTCCCAAAATATGTCAATAGCAATCAATAATAATAATCCATCGCGCCTATGCTTAACACTCTGCGCTCTATCTCGCAATGTATCCAGAATTGATTCCCTAATTCAATATATGTATTATTATTTGAGCGTTTGTACAACGTTTGTATAATAATATCATGCTTGTCGTGTGCTTTTGATGGGACGATTTGGTTCTGGAAACGTTTCAATTCCATATATATATATATATATATATATATATATATATATTTATATATATATATATAATATTCTGTTGATAATTATAACAAGATTGTTGATTATTTAATTTGCTATTTTCTTAGTCATAGTCAAGTTTTTAGCGCAGTTTTAAGTTCGCTAGAAATTTTTATCAAATAAAGATATAAGAGATCTACATGATAAAAAAATCAACCAACTGAATTTGCTTCTGGTGACATCCCAATGATCTTTTCAATCTTCTAATATAAAAATTATAGGTCACCAATGAACAAGCGAAAAATTAAACAATACTAAGCCTCCCGTAAATAAATGCGCCATAACCGATAAATACCAGCCACATGCCAGAGACAGCTCTTAAACGTTTAGATGCACTAAACGTGGAAATTTGGCGCATAACTCTAAATGCGTTCAGTTTTGGACAGACTGTTTATCTGCATGTTTTCTTTTACCTTCCCAGAGGAAGTTAATGTAATTGAGCCGATTTTGTGAATCCCCAGTTTTTGCATATTTTTTTCAAAGTCACCAGAATACAAATTCATGTAGGTACATATATACATTCGGAATGTTTCGTCTCCATTATCTCGCGACCAATGACGATATTAAAAATTTTCCTGCCGAGTCACGCTAGCTGATTTTAAACAGCTATTCAAAAACTAAGAAAATTTCCGACTGCCTGTAACTAGCGGAAAGCTAGATACACGTCCTTACCGTTGAAGCTTCAAGACTGCGATAGCCTAGTGGGTAGAGATTGTACTGATAAGCAAGCGTCATAGTGGAGAGACGGGTTCAAATCCGCGTAGGTACTTTTTTTAGGTAGGGTGAAAAAACAAGATGGGGTGCAGCTTGGTATCCAAGCTTCAGCACCACCCTGTAATTCGACACCGGAACGTGTAATATTTTTTTTGCGTGTAATAAATTGTAATACCTAATTGTGTAATAAAATATGTACCACTTTTTTTTGGCGCTCTGAAACGGTCAGTGCAGCTTGGAATCACTAAGTAAGGAAACAACAAAAACATTTTCTCACCTGGTCTTGTAGACGACCTTTACGATTAAAAAAACGTCTGTATATATCTAACACGTTCCTAGCCTACGAACATGATAATTCTAGCTGCATGTTCGCGTTGTTTCATTACCTCATCAAAGTATTATTTACTATATACCTAGTCAGAAGATGGTGATAGCAGAGATACGTAAAGCGGTATAATCTGCGATTTGCAGCAACCAACATTGGTTGGTCTTCTTTATCTTATCCTCACTCAGAGCGAACACCGTTATCAAGCGCTCATGGTTGTTACCCCCTCCCCTCTCCAGTCCCTCGAAGAATAGCAGTAGATCAACAACGTAAAGTAGTCTTTCAGACAGATAGAAAAAGAGAGAGAGGAAGATAAAGAATGGATAAAGATAAAAGTTTTAACTGCCGTCAAAGTCAACAACCTCCAAAGTCACTCACCTTCGCGTTGGAGAGTGTGTATAGCCAATATTACCAAAGAAGAGATGTGGTAGGTAACTAACCCAGAACCCAGCAACCAACTGCTTCAAGGAACTGGTATATTTTATTATAATTATTATACTCGATACCAAGAATAGCATAGACGAAATATAATAGTGGGATAGGGTAAGAGTGCATCGGTAATAATTTTTTGTTCTTAAAGGAGATATTATAACATCGCTATCATAAGTTGACATATATGGACAACGAAACGTTGATATTATATCGTTTTTGACCCAACCGGATTAAATATAATTTTATTCAACTGTTCGCGTGTTTTTGTAATTTTTTTTGCTAACATTTTTTTATTGATATTATAAATAGTAAACGTGCTCCGATTATCATGATTCTTTTTTAATCGCAAAGAGGTCCCAATGAAGAAAAAATCGACATAATCTTCTACAAAGGGGTTGAAGGGGCATTTTTCTCGAAAATCTTTCTGAATAATGACGAGTACAAGCAAAGAATATACATGGGTATCAAGATAATTATCTTCTTTGGTATTAGTGAACGTTCAACGATTTTCATGACCAACGTTACACTCAATAGTATGAGATAAATATTTTTTAGAAAATTGGACCATCTTTATCACTTGGTGCACTGAAAAATACAAAATACTATTAGTTCTCTAGGTGCTGATACTTTTAAAATTGGTGCCAAAAGTCTTCTATCTAACTACAATAGAATTAATATTATTTTGTATTTTTCATTGTACCAACTAATAAAGTCGGTCCAATTTTTTGTTAAAAATATTTATTAGTATCAACTTTTATCTTACATTTTGTAGAAATTCGATGAACAAATCGTAAGATTTATTACTTTCCAATTGCATTTATATTCAACTAGGTAAGTACCTACATATATATGGAAACTGGTATGACCATTCGAGAGGAACGCTAGAGATTGAAGATATTTATGTTTCATTGAATTTCAACAATCTCATATTATGTAAAAAATAACATTGTTGCTATTACAATTCTAAGTCTTCCGTGAAACCACATTTCTTGTGCACAAATTTTATGTAATTAAATTTCACAGGAATTTCATAAAATTATCAAGTTCCTGATGATTTAGCACACTGTTAAAAGTAATGAAACACAAAATATTGTAATAATTTTATTAACACTACAAATTTTGAAGTTATGCCGTTATGATAGAAATAAAAGTCTTATCAATTTTAAGAATTCCCGCTGAAATATTTATTTTGTATCTTTCATTGCACTAACTAATACCATCCGTCTTTGTTTTTGTATTTTTTATTTCACGTATTTTATTAAACATAAAAATCTTTGAACTTTCTCTAAAATTCTGTGATTTCGAAATTTATCGGTAACATATCGCTGTTTTCTGAAACTATTACTCAGAAATATACACCTACTTGAATTTTGTTAAAATATTTCCAAATCAAGTGTTCGCGGAAATGATCTTTTCTTTAATCGTGACAAATAAAATTCTCAATATTATTCTGGGTTTTGAAAAATGTAGATTACGCAAATATATACAAGGATTCTTTAAGCCAGAAAATATAGAACATATAGAATTTTTGGAAGATATTCATGTAACATTTACCTAAAGAAATGACTTCTTAACGGTTTCATTAAAGAGATATTTCTATTTCATCATTGTAAATCGTAGAAAATGTCAAATCTCGAAGCATTCAACGCATTCTTTTCTTTTTCTTATTCAACTCTAGGTGAAAGTGGGACGATGTCGTCTTGATGTATGATCATATCCTTCGATGATGCCGCTGTTTCAAGTGTTTTTCCTTTTTTTATTTTATTTGTTGTTAGGATGAATGTTTGCTTGTATTCCTCATCGAGAAGAATGAAGAAACGTGCAGAAAACTCTTCATCTTTCCGTCTCTGTATTGAGGTCACGCGAATCTTTAGATCTGAACGCTACTTAAACCTGGGCGATTCATGTCTTACCTTTTTTTGAGCAGTATTGTTGATATAATCAATATTTGATACCAAATCTGTTTGGTATTTATTGTTTTATAATTGATTGGATACTGATCTGGAAAGGTCAAGTTTTTGCCAATAACTGCAGAAGAATCTAGGACAAGTTCAGTTTATACAAATATTTGTAAAACTTCATAGCTAATATCTTGTCGTCGATCCTTCCCTTATACGATATCTTTGTAGATTTCTGTCTTTCAGCCACAGTCTATTTTCTCCATATCTGCTGATAGAAAACAGCAGTTGAAATTTGTTATTAATTAACTCAATTACGGTCTCTTAGCGTGAATAAAGTAGTTCTGTATCGGAAGAAATGGGTTTTCAGTTGTATTATTTGAGCTATCAAATGAAAGGGCTCATGAGTAATACAAGTATACATTTTTTGTAATTTCTTATATGCGAAACTAATGAACTAAAAAAATAAAACAAATATAAATATACCTACTCGTAAATATAATACTTTACCCACTTTTTATAATTCATAGAAATTAGGAAAAATCTCGAAATATTTGAGTACATACACTTACCTTGTCATTGTTTCTTATCTCAACATTGAAAAATAATCCTATCCGATAATCAAATAAACTTTCAGTCACAAAGTATACTTTTTGTTCCATGCTATGCAAGTCGCCAGTGTTTGTACTTTTATTTATGTGATACATTTAGGCGTTTTACTTAATAATCGTTCCCTTAAATTTTGTTGATTCTTATTGTCATTATTTGAAAGACGACTCTAAGGGAGTGGAGGAGATTTTATTTTTCAAACATCTAAATTTGATATAATAAAATTGAATGATACTCATATCCAGTAGCTTCTGAATTGTAGTTTTCAAAGCCTTCAGGACTAAATTAACCATTGAATTTATTCAGATTTTAATGTGATCTTTTTTTTATTATTTAGCTATCTCCAAGTCAAGTTGAAGTTTTAGATGTACTTACATTTTGTCCATCAATGCATTTTTCCAAATTCACCAGAATATGGGTCAGGAATTCCTTTACTTGTCTTAAATTATATAAGTAAAGTACTAATCATTGCTTTTTTATATTATGCTTTCGATTATATTATTCAGTATATTATATTATTATTATTATAGTGACGAGAATAATAAATAATATGATCACGAAAACCGGAATATGTAGGCTGCATTATATGTATATTATATATCTTGTTGTATTTAATGAATCAGAATTTTCTACTGGTAATTCCATGTATGTATGAGAAATGTACAGTATTCAAGTATTTATTAGATACAAGGACATATTTTTGTTGCATTCTAAATAGTGCAACGGAATAAATGTTATTCGATTTTTTATTTTAATTAAACATATCGCGAATTATAAATAAAATACTTTTGGTCTTGTACTTGTACCTGCCGCAGCTATATTGTTGTGTGCTAAATTCATGCAATTTATTTACAATATCGAATATCTACTTTGCGTTTTATCATTCTATTTTTTTCTATTCTTTTTTCCTTCACATTAAAGTTATAAATTGTATAAAAATATATATAATTAAATTGATATTACAGATATTTTCAAAATATAAAATTTGTATGTCTTGTAGACCTCCATGAATATTTACTATTCCATCGAGATTGAAATATTATTCATATATACATTCTCAGCAGTTCGACACTATTATTAGAAAGTAGAGGATGCCGGATTATTGGAATTTCACATTACCAGATTGTATTGAATAATTCACAATTAAGGAAATAATGCATTTGGCAAAGGGAATATATTGGTATTCATCGTGTGAGGGTGAAGCGGGCTGAGGGTGTCGAATTATTGAATGTGTCGAACTAGTGAAGTGTCGGATTAGCGAGACTTATACCATATTTATATAGATATGTACATAGTTCCAAAAGTCTTATTTTTACCTAAAATTTATAACTTCGAAATAATTAAAGTTGTATTTGTCAGTGCACCTAAAAGTCACTTTTTTTTTAATATGTATATAATATTTGATTGTTTTTCTTTTGGCCGCGCCTTGTATATTATTTTTCACGTCGTTATTAACACATAGAAGGTTAGTTGTTATGGTGCTGTTTTGTGTTTTATTTTCCCATCGACACGGTTTTAGAATCGATTTACTTAATCGTGGAAATTTATGTTTAAACATATTCAGAAATTGCATTGGATGTAGTATACCTATATAGGTATATATGTATTGTTTGTTGCAATTTTATCTCTCCTATATATAGATTTCACTTAAAGAAAAATCCTTTCATTGTTCTGAGATATCCCAAGGCTAACCAGATAGATCGCGTAATAATATTTATAATTAATACCTCTTTCCGAATGAGAACATATACAGTGAGGACTCGTGGCATAGAACAAAAAAAAAACAAAAAAAATCTGGGATTTGTTTTTTTGGCTCAAGCTCAAGGCTCAGATGCGTTATTTTTTTATTTGTTTGCTGCAATTTTTCTGGTGGTAAATACAGGACCAAAAATAAGTTACCTCAACTTCTTTATTTTAAATAGGAACAACCATTTTTGATTTCAAATCAAATTTAAAGGACGTTTCATATACCATGAATGTTCCATACCTAAATACAACAGTTATCGCGAAATTTACAATTGTTGATATAAAAATATGTAAGACCTTATCAAATTGCTACACACTTTTTTTTGGAAAATTGAAGAAAATTGTTCCAACCCACGCGTTATGTATGTATGTAAGTATGTAATTGAACTGCAAGTAACTTAATATGGAAATGACTCAACCAAGTTTATAAAGTCTTGCTAGCATTTGTTGATATTAAATGAAATTTTCATCGCGTATGCAAAACTGACTAGGTTATTATTTTTATCATAGTAATCTATACTATAAACTTGTAACAGACTTGCTGAAAGGTCAATTCTATGTCAGAATTTAAAGTAAATGTAGAGATGCTATTATATTTATAAACATTCTTTATTTATTATTAAACTTGGCGACGTTTAAATCTTAATATCGTGAAGAAGAGAATGCTTTGAACCCGACTTTATTCTTAAATTAATGCGGTCACCGATGATGATGCGATTTGGCATTGGTAGTTAAAACTTAGAAGGCGAAGGAGTGCGCCAAGATACGTTTAATTGCAAGTACATTAAATTAAATAAATCTAATTAAATAAATGTTCTGGTGATGTTGTGGTAACGTAGTTGCCTTCAGCACCGGGGTTCGACCCCTTCCACCCCTTTTGCTTTATAAACAAAATATCCAATAATTATAAAAGAATACTCTTTGACATGAAAATCTCAATAATGACATTATTTTTTCCGCTTATTAAATAGTTTTTATTACTTTCGGTTCTTTCGATAGATGGACTCCGCAGTGATTTCTCAGGCCCCATACGGTTTAGAGACTTGAAATTTCGAATTCGTACTTAGATCGGAGGCATCTCGCCACCTGTTAAGCTTAACACTGATCCAAGTGTGATCCAATAATGGTTAAAAATTATATTATCTGATTCAAGCAAGATCAAATTATTTCTTCAACATGGAACGACAATGTCGGACGTCACTGGAATTACGCACGGGCATGGAACACCTAACCTTTACAGTTTACACGATTAATTTTGTATTGTGGTAGATAAACAGTAATTTGTTATGGCATAGCTGGCAAACAGATATACATAAGTATAGTTCAAATCAAGAAAAGGGGAGATGGCAGTTATTTTTTTTTAATTCCATTTATATTAATTCGATGTAAATCTTTCAATTTATAATTATTTTTATCTTTTCAGGTCAGTTTTCAATATCCAAAGCCAGTTCAGCTCGGTAAGTTACTAATTTGTAAGGGCATTGAAAGTATTACAAGTACTTGTGATGAAATTCTGACAATTTATTCATAGACTTTTGAGCCCAATTATTTTGATTTATGGGTTAATGTCACCTTTTTTCACTTTTTTGTAACTAGTTTTGTCAACGAGGGTTAGTTACCGTTTCAAATTATAGAAATGTCGGGTACAAACATCAAGTTTTTTGACACCTTTGACCATTTGATTGCGGACTTCAACATGCAGTCATCAAAATCTGTTGACGGTAATCTTTGGATTAAGTAATGTTGACAAACAAAAAATATTCTCAATGTTTCAAGTTGTTTTAAACCTATTTCATAAAAGACCGGCTAACCTGATCGACGGATCGCCTGAATTGAACGAAGCCAAGCTTTCGAGAATGTTTATTCTCTTCTTCGGGGCAAAAGTCGTGAATTTAGAATAAATTAGCTAAAAACAGGAAAAATTTCATAGCCATCAATTACAAATGCGTTATTCATAAATTCTTCTGCATTACTTTTTTTTTATTTTTCGTAATTCGTCCTCCTCACAACACTCCTGAGAATTGAAATTTTCACAAATTATTATTTAATATAAAAGAAACTATGAAGCACATGTGTTTTTATCAGATAAATTGATAATAACATTTATTAAGCATATAATTTCCAATTCCAATCTACTTTTTGCAGCTCCCATCGCGCGGTAAAGAACTTCGTTCTAAATTGAAAAAAAAAACACCATACACGGCTAGCGTGGAAAAGCGTCAAAATTCCCATGCATTTATGCATCAAAACACAGACACCGACGACAGACTGACAGACACAAATAACATCAAAGAAGTATATGCTAACGGGCGCGATGTGCTTGCTGTCTTTATTATATTATTTAAATGTATCTGGCTGCTTCCACACTGGAAAAGGGTGCGCGTCGGTTCATAGAGGGCGCAGTTGTTGCGCTAGCTGGCTTTTACATAATGCTCACAAAATACCGTGAATATATACATATAACTTGTCTGTATGTAAATAAAGGGTATGTATATAAATGGCATATGATGATGCGCTAGGTGATGGGTAAGGGTGGATTTTTTTTGCTTATAATCAAAGCATTTGTTAGGGTAGGATAGCACTGGTATGTATTTTGTAAATATGGTAGGTTTTGTTTCTATTTTCGAGCTACGCCTAGCCATGTCCAGTTCTGTATGAGCAACTAATTATTGTGTGCAGTAGCAATTTTGTTACTAGATAGATGAGGGGGGACACACTACAGGGTATGTCATATTTACATTCGTATAAAGTTATCCAGTCATCCAAGCATTTCGATTTCCTTATTCTTAGAAACTGTTTTCGTTAATAGGATAAATTCATTACATCGCACAAAACAACCCTTGAAAGATATTTATAATATGTTTGCCTGTGTGATAGCATATTCTCTCCGAACGAAAAAAAAAACGACCAAGTACGAGTCGGACTCATCCACGAAAGGTTCTGTGTCATCTCAGAAGAAATGGCAATCTAATAGGGTTCAAACGAAACCAAAGTTGAGGGAAGACAAAAGTTTATTGTAGTATTATTTAATTTCTGAAAATTTCTGTCTGTTACTGTTTGAGGTAAGCAGAGATTGTTGAGGTCAAGCTAAAAATTCAAAAAGTTACGGAACCTTGAATAGATGAAATTTGTTACTTATCTACAGTTAGGCTGAGTGACCGAATTACAGGAGTATTCTAAATCAAAATTAAACTAAAAATCAAATCAATGTATACCTAGGTATAAGTACGACCAGAAATCTAAGATGGTTGTAAATCAGTATAAGCCGACGATCCTGATTATCATCTATTGTTCGAAATATAGATAAGCAATAAAAGTGTTTGTTCCTCGAAGTATTTCCAGGTCTGGATTGAAATTAAGAGAATATAGAGAATGTGTTAGAACAGTAGTGTATTTGGATGAAACTTGGTTCGATGCACACGATATTCCAAACAAAAGTTGGGTAGACTTATCTGACTTGTTTCAAAATAAGGCGCCGTCCAATAAAGGAAAACACATTACGATAATTTATCCAGGAACCGAAAATGGTTTGATACCAAATGCTTTGTCTTTATCGGCAAAGAATATTAACGACTCTTTAGTCGATTATCATGATGATGCTACAGCCGAATTATTTGAAGACTGGTTCCAAAATAAACTCGTACCAAATATTCCACCCAACAGTATTATCGTCATGGATAATGCTAGCTACCACAGTCGAAGACTTGATAAAGCACCATGTTCAAATGACACCAAAGCCACTATACAAGAATATATGTTAAATAATGATATGTACTATGAGGAAAAGTACACAAAAAAACAATTACTCGTTTTACACAGTTATTCGATATACAAGAAATATTATTATTATTCATTGACTGAAAGCTTGGGACATACGGTGCTCAGACTTCCACCTTTTCATTGTGTGTTTAACCTAATTGAACATATATGGCATCAGCTTAAATCAGCCGTTCGAAGAAATAATACTTCTCCAACCTTAAGTTCATCTGTGGTAGGGCTTATTCAAAAAGAAACTGCAAACATGCCTGATAGCAGCTGGACCAAGTGTGTTTCCCATATTAAAAAGGTGGAAAAGTCATATATCTCGATTTATAAAAAAATCCCAAAGAAAAGTTTATTATCAGTTTGGATGACGACAGTGAAAATGAAACTGATCTTCGAGAGTAATTTTGTTTAAATGCAAAAAAATGGCAATTTCACATGTGTGTGTATATTAAATTTAATTCTAAACAACTTATCTTATTACATATCACAATATATTATATATACATAAACAATTCTCAATTATATGTAAGCGATTTTTCTTAATAATTATCTTAACCCATTATACCTACCTATAAAACAAAATGTAATGGCGAGTGTAAGTACAACTCTGCGTAGACAGCCTGCTGATAACTCAAGTGTTTGGTGATTTACAACCTTCTTAGGTTTCTGGTCGTACTATACCTAATCTTTTTGCCATCGATTACCAAATTTCCTTTAAGTGATGAAAAATGTCTGGTGAATAATTCAGCTAATTTTTTTTGCAAATAATACCTTCGGAATATTTCTCGATCATGTCGTCAGCAAATTTTCAATCTATCGAGAAGTGTTTACCCTCAATCCTTGAATCCAAAAAAAAAAATGGAAATTTAAGCACTTCGTACCATATATACTTTCAAACCTGACAAAGCCTTCTAGAAGCTGTACAAGGATCTTCCATTTATCCCCATGGAACTTATTATCTCCTTCTTCCAAAAGTTAATTTATGTAAAGTTGATGGTTACAAAAGGCAACTATATATTGGAAATCACTTCAGCTCGGTTCATTCTTGAAAATAGAAAAAACATTGAAAACGTGCTTTGAATTTTATAGCCCAAAACTGTGTTTAATTTATAATACAAGAAAGTATAATAATTACTAAAGCTAAGGAAATTATTTATTTCTTAAATAGAATATTTTGAATTTTCATCTGTACTCATGAACTCTTACCTACAACACAATAAATGTTACATCGAAAAAAATATTCCTTACAAAAAAATGGACCGACATTATCAGTTGAAAAGCATTGAAAAGTACAAAATAACATTAATTCTATTGGTGCTGGTACCTTTGAAGTTGTGCAGTTGTATTTAGATTGTAAATTTTTGGCACCAACTGATAATGTCGGTCCAATTTAAAAAATATATTTATTTCTCACTTTTGAGTGTTAAATTTGTCACGATAATCGTTGAACTTTCACCATTATCCATGTATGCTTTGCTTGTATTTGCTATTATTCAGAAATCTAAGAATATGGTCGCGGAAATATGCATATTATAAACTTTACCACTGTTCTAACTCGAAAACCGTAATTCTATGGAAAAAATGTTCAATATAAATGTTGCTACAAATAATCTGGTCATTAATTTTCAATTTTCGAATGAAATTGCCTCTTCCACACAGCGAAAATATACATGTTTCAAATTTTAACATCGGAGAAAATCGAAAACCGTAGCTCATTTGAAAAAATGTTCAATTTAAACGTTTCCGGATATTTTCTTATCTTTAATTCTGCCGTTTCAGATTTTCGAGAAAATTTGCCCTCTCCAAACCCTTCGGGGGTGGTTTTCGGTGGGAAGGAGATTTCGGATTCTCGTTTTATATAATAATAATAATATAATAATATGGGACCATTTCTCGAGTCTGCTCTTTCAAATGAATCAAAAATCATCAAAATCGGAGTACGTTTATTATATAAAACGCGCGCACGAACAAAAAAAAAATCAGATAGTCGAATTGTATACCTCCTCTATTTGGGTTTCGTCGGTCAAAAACATAAAAATCAGTGAAGCAAATCAACTCCCTTGTCATTATTTATACATGTCCGTTATAAACTCATTAGCAGTGTACAATATTTTATGTCTGACTTTTGTTTCTTTTATTTCTGTTATGCTCGGACATATCGAAAATTATATAGCCATAGAAAACAAATATTATAATATACCTAATAAAAATTGGCTTCGTATCACTCCAGATTATCGCAGCTGATATAAAACGTATGCCCTATGCATAGAATAGATTTTTATTCCGTGCCCTATGTATGTATTTATGGCTTTCTGATTGCCTCCAAGGAGGTATACAATATCAAAACGCCGCTCTCGCTCTTGGACTTTGATCGATGATGGAAATGACCCCCACCCAACTTCCATAATACCCCCTGTGAACTTTGAATCGGTCATAAAAGAACTTCTCACCGCTCTTGGATAGGTGGTGGTAGTATATAAAATGTTTTGTGAGCACATTGGTGGTGTAAACTATCAATTACTATTTCAAGAATTGATGATAGTAAAGTAAAAGTGGGTCGTTTTTGTCTGGTGGTATATAAAGGAAAATAAAATTCATATTGCAATCGTTAATCCTTAACATTCGAAGATCACTTTTGTGAGCAGTCTGTTTGGAATTTCAAATACTGAGTGCATATTTAAGAATAATTGGTTTTTAGGGTTTCATATCAAAGGAAGACTCTTTTAGTCGCGCTTTCTGTTCTGTTCGATCTATAGGGTGTCCCAAAATTTCAACTACATAGAGCTGTTGTATGTTGGTAAGATAAAAATAAGTCGATTGAGCCAGAATTACCTATAGTTTGTGTGTGTAATCATTCACGAGCTACGTACATATCGCGTATACGTCTCATCGCATCTCATTATCATGAAATTCTCTACTACGTTTGTCGATCTAAGCTACGACATCAGTATGTCAAGCTTATCTCCTTCCATACTATGATAGGGCGCTGCTCGTATGTCCGAAGGCAACGCAATCTTTATTTTATAGGCGGCACAAAGTCATTGTGACATTTCAGATGCATACAGGTGCATACATTTATATTTCATAACTCAAGCAATAAATTTGTATTTTGTTTTTCTGCATTATTGTTGATAATAAATCTTTCATATTATGTCTGCTTATTTAATCAATCGATATTTTTGCCTCTAATTATATAAACTTCTTTAAATGGCATATCTTAGCTCGAAATCGTTACGCCACTGATTTACTCCCGGATTGATCTATTTTTGACCGACGAACCCCAAACGGAGGAGGTATACAATTCGACTGTGTGCTTTTTTTTTTTGGTTTGTTCGCGCGTTTCATATAGTAATCGTACTCCGATTTTGATGATTTTTAATTCATTTGAAAGAGGCTTGAAAAATGGTCCCATATTCATAAAAACGGGAATACGACATCTCGTTCCCTCCGAAAACCGCCCCCGAAGGGGGTGGAGGGGGCAAATTTTCTCGAAAATTGAAAATCTGCGTTGGTATAATTAAAGATAGGACAATATCCGGAAACGTATAAATTGAACATTTTTTCAAAAGAGTAACGGTCTTCGATATAGAGACATTTTAAATTGTCAAATATACCTATTTTCGCTATGTGGAGAGGGCGATTTCTGTCGAAAATTGAAAATATGTTTGCAGTACATGAAAGACATAATTAATTGTAGCAACATTTATAATGAACATTTTTCCTTTACAGTTACGGTTTTCGAGTAAAATCGGTGTTAAAATGGTAACAACTAAAATATTCAAGCGTATTTCCGCAGCGATGTTCTGAGATCTCAATAATAACAACTACAAACTACAAGCAAGGAATATACGTGGGTAATAGAATAAGTACTATCTTGATTGGTATTAGTGAACGTTCAACGATTTTCGTGACTAATGTTACACTCAAAAGTGTGAAATAAATATTTTTTACAAAAAATTGGACAGACGTTATTAGTTGGTGCACTGAAAAGTATAAAATAATATTAATTCTATTGGGGCTGTTACTTGTGAAGTTGGTGCCAAAAGTTATCAATCTACCTGCAACTGCACAACTTCAAAAGTAACAGCACCAATAGAATTAATATTATTTTATACTTTTCAGTGCACCAACTAATAACGCCGGTCCAATTTTTTGTAAAAAAATATTTTTCGTGTTTTCAAGGCAGACGCCAACATTCATGAACCAAAGTATATATTCTAGCTTGACGAGTTCGTTCAGCATTATTTATATTCGGTTTCAGTTGACCAGTTTCTCGAAGTCACCTCTCGATATATGCAAAAGTCTGGTGACATACCATACATACCAAATTTTATAAAAATCAAACGAATCGTTTTTGAGTTATTAAAAAAAATCTTTCAACTTTAAAGCTTCGCTCAATCGACTATTTTGATCACACCAACATACAGGTAGCTATGTACACGGAATTTCGGGACACCCTGTATATGTCTATGGTAAATGTCAAATACAGATACCTACGTTCAAACTCACCTTCTAAAACTTCATTTTAGATGTCTGTAATTTCAGTCTCTTATTTTGGATAAATTTTCCCCGCTTAAATTTTACGCCAAATTAAATTTATATTCGACAAAAACCTCAAAGCAACCAAAGCAAAGGAAACAGCAAAGAAAATACAACATATTATCTAAACCACCACCATCAACAGGCCAAAAAATAATGTTAGCTTTACTTAAACACAAAACTTTTAATGCCTTTTCACCAAAATGTCGATAATTAATTTCTCATTTGCATTTTAAAACCGCGTGGCGGCAAAAGCAAGATTGTCGCACTAATAATAATAATAATAAGACCCTTTTCTGGTTATTTGACGTCGACGTTCTATCTCTCTTTTGAAAAGGATTTGAGAAAATGGTTGGAAAGGAAGAATAAATAGCTCTCGTTTAATTAGTATTTAATACGATGGTGACAATTTTCTCCTAATTGCCAAAGACTTGAAATGGTTAATAAATAATCATGGTGTCTCTACAGCAAATTAACCATAGTACAAAGTTGGATATTTTAGACTAGACGTTCCTGAAGTTATAATTTTGGTTCTGGTTTAGGCAAATACATTCATATCACAATTATAAAAATCTGGTGTGTCCAGTCATACGACTTTCCTACCGCTCGCAGGCAAATTCCAGTGAATGAATAATTTTACTCTATTACAATACTTTTCTTACATAGCGAAGATAATAGCGGTACGGAAATAAAAATCCTCTGATCAAATCGTATTACCACTCATTTTTTTCAGCTTGTCAAGACAAAGAATAATGGTCATGTAACATTTTTTGAAACGTTTAGCCAGAATCTGAAGAAACATGTGGAAAATACGAAATTTTATTCAAACATTACTTTTTTGTGCTTTTTTCAGAGACGGCGCTTTATGTGGGTGGTAAAGGGCTCTCAGAAGAATACTTTAGGCAAGTTTAATCAAAATCCTTAGAGCTGTTTACGCGCTATAGTCTTGAGCAAATTACGTTTTTTGGCTATAGCTCAACACCCAGTGTATACAGGATTCTCATTCAGTGCCACCGGCGAGTGATATTGGTATCAAACAAAATAAAAAAGAAAGCAACAAAATACACCGATCCTTTCCCGAGATAATGCTGTCACAGACAGAGAGAAAGACAGACGAACAGACAGACAGACAGACCAATGGCTGAAAATATGTTTATTTGACTTAGAAAACTCTGAAACGTCAACATTTGTAAAAATCTGGATACCGAAAATTTCGCACGATTACAATACTTTCCTTATACAGCTACTATAGTAGCGTTGGAAAGTAAAAAAATATTTGTACATAGGTACTTAGGTGTAAAATTATTAGGTATTTCTGAATAAGCTTCAATTTCCAATTACAGCGCCGATGGATAAAAAGGAATTTTAATTTAGTTATGTTTATTGTAATAATCTGTTTTACCTCAGTACCTCCGGAATACTTGCATTATTTCGATAATTACTTTCTTAATAAATTATGCCAAAGATAATAGTATTTTTTCCTAAGATACATATATAAATTTAATCTTTATTCATGACAAAAAATCTGACCTAAATTAAATAATATTTTGAATAGGAGACTTTTTAAAATATAATTTTCAATATTTTTATTATAATTACATAATTTCTAAGAGAATAAGTAAAATAAAAAATCTGGTGTGTCCACTCACACCACTTTCCTACCGCTCGCAGGCAAATTCCAGTGATTGAAAAATTTTACTCTATTACAATACTTTCCTTACATAGCGACGATAATAGCGGTAGTAAAGTAACAATCGTATGGTCAAATCGTACCACCACTCATTTTTTTCAGCATGTCAAGACAAACAATAATGGTCATGTAACATTTTTTCGCAAGATGAAACGTTTAGCCAGAATCTGAAGAAACATTTGGAAAATACGAAATTTTATTCAGGCATAACTTTTTTTGTGCTTTTTTTCAGAGATGGCGCTTTATGTGGGTGGTAAAGGGCTCTCAGAAGAATACTTAAGGCAAGTTTAATATCAAAATCCTTAGAGCCATTTTCGCGCTATAGTCTTGAGCAAATCATATTTTTTGGCTATAGCTCAACACCCAGTGTATACAGAATTCTCATTCAGTGCCACCGGTGAGTGATATTGGTACCAAACAAAATAAAAAAGAAAGCAACAAAATACACCGATCCGTTTCCGAGATAATGCCGTCACAGACAGACGGACAGACAAACAGACCAATGGCTGAAAATATGTTTATAAGACTTAAAAAACTCTTAAACGTCAACATTTGTAAAAATCTCGATACCGAAAATTTCACACGATTTCTAGCTGAGTGATACGGCGACATTTTTGAATGGGACATTTTTGTACGGCGACTTTTTTTTTGTCGCGCCGTTATTGACGGCGACTTTTTATTATGACGACATTTTAACCCACGACATTTTTTGTCGCGGCGACGTTTTTGACCGTACAATCTTATATATTACGAAAAAAATTAACAAATTATTTTTTAATAACGTTTTTGATCATCCCTAAATCAAATCATATCCTTCTTATATAAAATGCTCGTTTTAACAGCTTCTCACCGTATCAAATTCCAGTCAGATCTTATGAGTTATTTTAAATTTATAACAGTTCAACTATGTACTAATAATAATTACATGTTCAAAGCTTCATAACTGACTCCTAAAAAAGCCAACTCATTATGATTTTAGAAATAGGTATGTGGTGGTAACTTTTTTCTGAATTACCTTTACAGAACGCCCTGTATATATCACACAAATGATTATGGCACTCGTATATAAATCTAAATATCTCTTGAATATTGTATATCTACCTAAGCCATGTGATTGGAATCATTAGGGTGAATAGAAAATGATAATTCAGCGTCTCATTTGAACAAATTATATATAAGACTCTCTCATTACGCTACTAAATGGTCTTTGGAAAATATATATTTATATATATATATATTTCCCCTTTCATTTTATCTGTTTAAGCAACAAGCAATGAAACTCTTCAGGATGAAGGGTGAAAAGGAGCATTAGGGATATTTAAGCCTATAATTGTCCTAACATTGCTAAATATTACCAAATGGTTCTAGACAACCATCAAATTAAAGTGGCGGCGATATCTGAGACTATAAGAGTGCCCAATTTGCTCATGAAATTAACCGGTCTGTTGACGTAGTTTAGACGGTGTAAAAATCAAAGTTTTGGCTACGATTAATACCTGTGGACCTATGGATGAAACATGATACCCCAAAATATAAATGCAGTCATAAGAGTGGATGGTGGGGGAGTAGTTGATACTAGAATAGTCTAAATTTCCTGTCTTTTCGATCCAGAAAATGATTTGGATAGTCCTGGTGTTATCTCAGTCTCAAAAATTAGCATGTCATTACATGACAAGCTGAATGTATAAATTGGGGAAAAGTTCATTTTTCTCCCAAACAGCTGCTGGTTATGTTGATTCAGTACCCTTTTGCGCTTTTAGAACCATTCGAAAAATAATAGGTTTGTTCCATCCACCATGAAAACCGTTCAAGAACGATCACACCCATGCGCAGTAGAAAAAAAAGTGTTCCAACCAAAATGTGATCGTTCACGAACGATTTCATTAGCGTTCCAACCAATTTTGTGTTAGTTTATGGATAGTTCTGAAACGGTCACTTCGGTACATGGCCAAGAGTAGAAACTAAATGGAATGACATGCGCATTAGAAGTAAAATTTTAAAATTCTATGAACGGATCGGTGATAGATTCATATAACATATAATTATTTCATAATTGTTTAGTTGTGCTTTGTATTATAAAAGTGATTATTGTGTTTTTCCGTTATATTTACATCAGAGACAACCTTTACGTTAATTATGAGTATACAAGGAGATAGCGATTTTGAATCGGATTTCTCAGAAAGTGAAGACGATTTGGAATTTGAATTGACTGAGATAAGGAAAAAAAATGAAAATTTTCTAGAGGAGATAGTACGAGAGTATTCAGAATGTGTGTTTTTCGAGCATTTCAGAATATCCACAGATCTTTGTAATAAAATTGCTTCTATGTTCGAAAGATGCCCATATTACAAAAAACAAGTAGGACAATATGGCAATACACCTGCCTTGCATCAAGTAAGTAGCATTTAGAATACTTAGAAGTACTCTCCATCTATTGAGACAATTCTTGGGTGTAACGAGGAAATAAATCCTCAATTCCTCTGCAACTTTTTGCCAAAGCATTTTATTGTTTTTTATCAGGAATGTTCCCAGCTTCTTGTGGTTCTTTTCATATGAATCAATTAACATTTTCGTCTGATTAATATTCCAACGAAATACTATTTTCTGAGTCTGAGGTGGTCCCTTGCAGTTCTTAAAAATGATAAATGATTAATTACATATTTATTTCTTTATAGATTTTCAAAATTGATATTACTCATCGTTCAAAGAATTTTGGGTGCTCATTGTCTCAAATAAAATTAATCTCACAGTATAAAATAAACAACAAATACAAACCGATACAAAGTTATCAGAGAACACTACTTCGAAACATTGTCAAATGTCAAAATTCAACTTTAACAGTTGACAGCAAAATAGATATCTAATCGTCACAGATTCGTTCCAACCAAGAGTTTTCATGGAATCATTCAAGAACGGTGTGAAGGCAGCACATGCGCATAAAATGATACAAGCGTTTCTATTCTGGTTCTATCACCGTTTCGTGACGATCCTGAAACCGGCAGATGGAACAAACCTAATATCTCTATATCTCCAGCGAATGGAAATAAACAATCCAGCTTGGAATGGGCTTGAAAAAATACGTATTTTTAATCTGCTAAATATTTATTTTCTAAACTTTTGTTCCATTCTAGTAAAGTTCGCTTCTGTTTCACCCCAAAAGAAACTATTTTCCACCCTTCATTTGTGGCCGAAACTATGAACATAATGCTCTATGTATCTATATATGTGTATACATATATATATAATATACGTATTACCTGGAAGGCAAATCCCAAGGATTAGGTCAACCACAAGCCAGTGCCTATATAGCAAGCATATAATCGCAGAGCCGAACCATTGTAGTCGTAAACACCTGCCTCAACACATTACATTCCCCCCGTACCATACAATAATTGAATCAAATTAAGGTGTAGTACCTATCTAGGAAATATTCCCCCATAGAACAGCCCCCCATAGTCCAGCAGGGATGATAATAATATCAGGAAAGGAGGTGGAGCAGGACAACGGACATGGACGATGCGACTGCTGTAGGAGGCATTATCTCAGAGATTGGAGAGACACGGCTTCATTGTGTTTGTTTGTTTATTAGCAAATTCTGGATCATACTGTGGATATTCTATAAATGATTTGATGGAATCCTTTGCTTTTGTTTTTTCATTTCATTCATAACACTAGGACCAAATTTAGTTGGTGCAGAGAAAAATACAAAATAATAATCATGATAATCCTATTGATGCTGGTAATTTTTAAGTTGTGCAATTAGACTTTTGGCACCAACTTCACCAATAGTGAAATTAATTTTATTCTGTATTTTTAAAGTTTTCTCCAATACAAAATAAGTAATTTAAGACATCTTGATTGAGACATGGAACCATAGAAACTCATATACCCACATTAATGCCAGGAATTGTTATGGGTTAGGTCTCAGGAACTAAGCATTAGCAGTGAACGGTTACCACCCTAACTGCTAAGCTTTATCTACACGATAAAGACATATCTATTAATTCGTTATATGTCAGTAATATTCTTTGACTATGTTTTTTGCGGCTTGATAAATTTTTGGTTCTCGATACGTATTGTATGGATCTAATTAACTTATCATTTAAAACTTGAATGTTCAATAAAAACTGTTTTAATTATTTTCTTAAAAACTACTCTTATTTTTGGTTTCTAACAAAATTCTCTTTCCATTGGAAAGAGGAGCGGTAAATAAAGTAATATTATAAACTTGTACCTTAATTGATTTGGTATTGATTGGGTAGTGACTTGAAAATTTAACCTCAAAACATAAACAACAAACATGACAAGATGCGTAAACTTCAATCGTGACTCTATTATTGACGACGTCATCATATATCTCATCTGAATAGACTGTGGTATGCAAAATTCATATGGATATTCAATCTAATATAAAAATTATTCCTAATTGTGACGCTGAATTTTCTCGAATTCACAACGACTCTTCAATCTTAAACCTGCAGATGGCACTGATTGCAGAATATCGCCGCCTGGCATCAATACAAAAATATCATTGCTTGTACTTAAATGAGATTTTGTGATCGATACTGACCACACGTGGTTGAAAATCGAAAAAGAACATCAACGAATTCCTCAAATCGTTATCTTATGCTCGCTGGTCTACCCCCGATGGACGATGTCAACGTTTCTGTTTGTTCAGGTTCCAGGATACGAATACACAAGACGCGATATAAATTTCCTCTCAGGTATCAGAACATTTTTATGGGCGTTTCAATCAGCTGAGTCAGCGAATAACAAACAAAAGGGATTCTCGGAGCGGATGCCCGGATAACTTTGATTTCATTGAGTTATACCAAAGTTTACAGAATACTATAGGTTGGGTCACTCTTGAAATTTCCTTTGTCGGCAGATCGAAAGTACGATTTTTTGCTTTTCACATAAATCATGCTCGCAGTCACGGTTATATTACCGTTGACAAATATACCAGGGTCAAACTGAAGGAAAGGAACCTACAAGGGACGTCGTATATTTATACAAGGTAAATAATACCAACACGTTTTTAGATTTGCCCATTTCCTGATAAAACCTACTTGGTTTATATCTAATATATGTAATTGTAGTTTAATTTATCAATCTGAAATTGATCAGTTTTAAAGAAATCACATTTTAAAATGTAAAAATGTAATTTTTATTAAATCGTCTATACGTATACATAACTCAAAGGAGATAAATTAAAGAGATAATAAATAACTCACAAAATAAGTACATTTAAGAATACTTAGATAATTATGTATTTGGTATATAACAATACAATATAAATATATCATTATTTATAAATTTCAAAGTAAACTATGTACAAAGCCTTGTAAATAAAGATAAGTACCTAATATTCGAAAGTAAATTGTTGACAAGGATGAGAGAATGGAATTTTCGGTATTCTTCTTCCAAATAATACCCTTATCCATTCAGACTAGCTGTATTGGAGAAATTTTCTATGGAAATATTCTCCATCAATATCACATGGTCAACAATATTCTCTTTGATTGTACACTTAAACCATCGTCGTCTTGTAAGCTTTAAATTTACAAAAAATTAAATCGTCATTCACTAAATTTTATGCGAAATTGCTATATTCAACACAAACGTTACATTTCTTTATGGAATAACCTGTTATATAAACCAGGGCGTTTCCTTTGGGACATTTTATATTTCTATAGTCGCTTGTGTACTATCATACTAGAACAACCATCCATTGAACAATACGCAGCTATTTCACAATATTCATCGAAAAGTTATTGAAATTCACAACGCATGAGGACACACTAAATATGTTCTGAACTCGACCACAGTTCACAGCGAAATGAGACATACTGTATGTATATAGCAAGCCACTATACACTACTCGCTGAACTCGACAAGTCGACGCATTTCTTATATTTGCGTTTTGGTGAGAGTGACCCAACTTATAGTATTCTGTAAACTTTCGATATATGCGCAGGAGGAAACATTGAATGCTTGTGAGATTTTTATCACATTTCCTGATATCTGAGCGCTTTCATATACCTAGAAGTAGGTAGAATGTGTGAATTATGTACTTCCCGAAAAAAAATGCTGATAAAGCAGTTGAGCAGCTTCAGGTTGAAATCAATCTAAATTCGTGAACTTTTGCAATATTTTGTTCTGAAGGCAGATGTTTTTTGAATTATTGACAGTAAAGTTCACTGAAAATTATCAATTTGTTTCTTTGAATGATAATTCTTTTGCTATACTTTTGAGCTTCTATATGATATCGAGAGAAAAAACTCTCAGAAATATGAGAATACCTTGAGGAAAGTTATTATCAAAAATCAATCAATAAAATTAAATTTAAATAAATTTTTCTACTTCACGTTTTATTAATTCTTATAAACCTCGTTTATAAACATTGTCCTAATTGAAATTATAAGACAAAATTATGTAAAGAACATGTAATTATTAAAAAAAAAGATTCATTGTTTGAAGAAACTGAAGTTTCTTATATATATTCAATCAAAGTTGATATTTCTCAAAAAGTTCTGACTTTTGGATATTTTTGCGCGCAATCGCCATCCTGTTCAATGCCCCTTCCCCAATTTCACAACCTATTTCTTCACCTGCTCTTCGCTTGAACCTTTAATTTCACCCATATGAACATCCCGAGGGATGAAAAGTATCCTTGAAGTGTTCTCATACATTTCAGCAACCCTGTATACACATATCTGGAACGTATCATTTTTAAAGGATTACCGTTTTTTTGTCGGACAGCAACATACGGTGATTCTTTCATTTTCCCAGCTGTGGGTGGAATCTACGATATCATATTGTTCCTTTTTTGCTTGTGCTGCCATGGCACGAATGCTATTCGAACTCGCACACATCCCTCTCTTATATTATCGGATTTGAAATGATAAAACTCCTTTGAAGGGAGGAACGGGATAGTGAAGAAGAGAGAAACAATATTGCGGTCTATGTGCAGCCTTCGTGCCAAATAGCTTTGGAGTAGTTGGAAGAAGAGTTTGGGAGAAGAGGTATATGAGTATTGGAGAAAAAGAGTGAGGATTGTACGAATGGGTAATAGCTACCTTCATCTGCCTCGGTAAAGGCATCCTGGCTTGAAAATGTGTTATTAATAGCTATTTTACCTGACACTACCCGGTATATTGTGGAACGAAAACATAAAGTCATAAAAAGTGTCAAGTATGGAACCCTTCTACCTCAGAATCCCGCTCCCACGTAGAACCAACCCAGAACAACATTTGTGTTTCTCCTATATATATATATATATATATATATATATATATATATATATATATATATATATATATATATATATATATATATATATATATATATTGTCTTAGGTATTTTCTGGTATGGAACCCTCCACCTTTAAGCCCCAGTCGCACTGGCAGACTCTCACAAAACAGTCCAGTGACACTACACTACAAACAAATATAGCGAAAAATCCACGAAAATTCAGCCATAAAGCTCACAGATACTTAATTGGGTATTACAGGTATGGAACTCTCCACATAGGAGGCCCAGTCACACTTACAGCCAGAACCAAATCATTCTAATAATATTCTACATACATATGTGGTAAAAAGACCATGAAAATCCTGTCATAGAGTTCAGATATATGCAATTGACTTTTTGGTACGGAACCCACCACATAGAGACTCACGGGCACTGAACGTATGACAGTACTGTTACATATGATATGATAAACACGTGTGCATAATTTTCTTGAGATATCTAGAATAATGTAAGGCCAATACGGCATATACACACAGACGTTATATACAGGGTGTTTCATAATATATGCGCATGACTTGAGAATGTGATAGCTCGTCTAAAAATGTTGAAACATAAAATATTTGTTTATGAATATCTCCGGAACTGTTTATTGTACAGAAAACAAATTTTGTAAGCATTTTCCACTCATAATAAGCTAAGCTTTGAGTCAGAGAAACATTTTTGTTCAGTCATAATTGGTGGAGATTTTGAAGGAGTAGTGGGTGTTTTTCTCCCCAATTTCTACGCCAATGGAAAAATTACGGTTTTGAGGCGCCCATTTGAACCACCAATGTTTTCTACACAAAAAAGGTATTGTTGGGCATGAGCTCTTAAGTCGACCGTTTTCGAGTAAAATCAACTTTTATTTTGAAAAAACACGGTAAATTTTTTGAAATACAATTTTTGTATTTATTAATCAAACAAAGTTTATGTAAACGTTAGAACAAGTAAGAAAAGCTAAAATTGACCATGTTTTTTCAAAATAAAAGTTGATTTTTCTCGAAAACGGTCGGCTCTAGAGCTTACGACCAAGAGTACCTTTTTGTGTAGAAAACATTGGCGGCTCAAATGGGCGCCTCAAAACCGTACTTTTTTCATTGGCGTAGAAATTGTGGACAAAACAACCACTACTCCTTCAAAATCTTCACCAATTATAACTTAACAAAAAATTTTTCTGACTCAAAACTTAGCTTATGGAAAATGCTTACAAAAACAGTTATCTGTACGATAAACGGTTCCGGAGATATTCACAAAAAACGATTTTTGTTTCAATATCAACACCCTGTATCTCGAAAATGGTGCATTTTAGAGGGTAAGTTGATATAAACTTTTTTTCATATTTTTGGACGAGCTATCACATCCTCAAGTCCTGCACATATATTATGGAACACCCTGTATAGTAATATTAGGGCTATCTTAGCAGAATATTCCAAAACGATTTTATCTTCCTCCTTTTCAGTGTTGTGTGATGGGACCTACATACGCGGCTACTTGAATACAATTTCAAAAGCAACTGGTTTTCGGGCTGATCTTCAATATAGAAGCATCTAAAAAGATTAAAGGACTTGTCTATAGTGATTTATGACAGTTGCAGTTTGATTTTGTCAAGATAATAAGTTTCACCATTTTAATTACAGTTTACAAGTCGAGTTAGAAGAGTATATGCAGTACAAAATGCCACGTATGTAAAGTTAACTTGAAAAAAAAACATCAATCGATACCTTCATACCGGAAACTCAATTTCCATCCTCTTATTACTCTGCTACTTGTTGGTTGGAATGAAAAAAAAAATGTTGATCAAACAAGCCAAACCTCTCGACACGTATGTTTGATAAAATACATTTTCTGCATTCCTTTTTTTGTTGTTGGTATATTGCTGCTCCCTTTCCCAAATAATATGGAGATTCCATGTGTGCGTAAAAAATGCAAATAAATTTACGAATGCGTATGGAAGGAATAAGCTTGGTGGTGGAATTTGCGAACGCGATAAATATTTGAAGGAAAAAAATGCTCCCTTGGAAGATGTAAACCTCTAGATCACGTTTTATATTTTCTTCCCCAACCTGTGTGAATTTACGATCTGTAAATAAGATGAAATTGCAAACATTATTTATAATATGAAAATGAATGAGATTATTTTGCCTTTTTTTATTTCACTGATGTTCCATAAGTTTCTTTTAACTGCTTCAAAAGAGCTTTTCATTATTCACAGTTCTATAAATTAAATGAATTCGTCCACGTACTTAAATGTTTAATTGACTACTTGAAGTGTCTAGTTTAGTTGTTTTTGAACAGGTAGCCTCTTATTTTTTCTACCAGAAATTCGAACCCTTCCAGTTTTTAGAACGAAGTTCATTATTGCACGATGACGTAATGGAAAAAGTATCGGACCGACACTTTTAACTGTAGTGTGGGAGGTTTTACATTGAGCTAGAAAGACTCACATCACGGATCGCTCCGCTCAGTATAGAAATAGCTGAGTAAGAATGTAAATTATTTTTTCTATGAGATAGATTCTGTTTTCGACGTTCGAACTAACTCACTAACTTTAACTATCTAAATTGGTAATAAATAAACTACATTATATTAATAACCGTTATTAATAGCATATTGGTTAGTTATATATAAAAGATGACTTAATTAACTCAACTCTGTGGCTAAATAATTTCGAACCAAAAAAAATTAAGTTTTTTCAAATTGTGTCAGCTGGTCTGCATTTCTAAGTTTCTGATTAGAATTTCCTTTAAATAATGAGTCCTGTATTTGGGTAAGATTTTTTGTTTACAAAATCTAGATTGACAAGCTGGTTTATATTAAACGGTTTTAGTTGGCTTGCCTTGCTTCTTATTTATTTATTTTGGTCAAATGTAATATTTGATATTTGACCCCCTTCTTGTTGACAGATTGATCTGAAATTTAGTACACACTTTTAATTCTGATGACAATTACATTTAATACATTCTGTATCATTGTAAATCCAAGATGGCCGCCACAACAAAATGGCGGATTATATTTTGTTGCACAACTCCTTCAATATGGGTATCAAGTATCAAAAATAGCTCACTATTTGATTACTGAAATTGTATGGCCTCAGTTTCGTCGAACCCAAATGTACCAAACAGATGTACCGTCAGTTCGGATCGAGTTTGGAAAAGACGGCGTACATCTTATTCATCCTAAAGCCATTCAGTTTCCAGCAAAGTTCAAGTATGGGATAGCTGAAAGAAGGATGTTGTCCTTAATTTTGTCATGGGCTTTCACTGTCCACAAAGTGCAAGGCAGCACTGTAGACCACGCGGTTGTGTATTTAGGCTCAAAATTGTTTGAGGAAGGACAAGCATCCGTAGCTCTAAGTCGAGTAAAGTCTTTGGCAGGATTATATATTGAGGAATTAGATTGGAACAAATTGTCAGGAAACAAACTTTGTAATAATAAAGCACTAAATAAACTAAATAGAATGAGATGTATTAAATTACAAAATTAAAAACGAAAAACTTGAAAATAAAGTTCTAGTTAAACGGTTTTATTAGAAAAAAAATGATAATCATGCAGTGAATGCACTAAAAGCTAGAAAAATAATTTGGTAGGTCTTAGGTACCAGTCATCCTACTACTCTCCGCATCAATCTAGGGCATTGGTCAGACAAAAAAAATAAAATCGTTGGTCGTATGTAGCGTAACCTGAGAATACAAAATATGTAAATAGCATTTAGCATTTTGATAGAAATATCACGGATTTTATTTTTTTATTTGACCAATGCCCTAGATTGATGAGGAGAGTTGTGTAATGACTGGCACCTAAGACCTACCAAATTATTTTTTTAACTTTTAGTATATTAACAGCATCATTACTATCATTTTTACTTTCCTACGTTACTATAGTAGCTGTATAAGGAAAGGATTGTAATCGTGTGAAATTTTCGGTATCGAGATTTTTACAAATGTTGACGTTTCAGAGTTTTCTAAGTCTAATAAACATATTTTCAGCCATTGGTCTGTCTGTGTGTCTTTCCATCTGTCTGTCCGTCCGTCTGTCTGCCCGTCCGTCTGTCTGTCCGTCCGTCTGTCTGTCCGTCTGACTGTCTGCCTGTGACAGCATTATCTCGGAAACGGATAGGTGTATTTTGTTGTTTTCTTTTTTATTTTGTTTGGTAGCAATATCACTCGCCGGTGGCACAGAATGAGAATCCTGTATACACTGGGTGTCGAGCTATAGCCAAAAAACCTGATTTGCTCAAGACTATAGCGCGAAAACGGCTCTAACTATTTTGATTAAACTTGCCTAAAGTATTCTTCTGAGAGCCCTTTACCACCCACATATAGCGCCATCTCTGGGAAAAAGCACAAAAAAAGTTATGCTTGAATGAAATTTCGTATTTTCCAAATGTTTCTTCAGATTCTGGCTAAAGGTTTCATTTTACGAAAGCTGAAAAGCTGGAAAAAATGAGTGGTAGCACAATTCAACCAGATGATTTTTACTTTACTACCGCTATTATCGTCGCTATGCAAGGGAGAGTATTGTAATATTGTAAAATTTTTCATTCACTGGAATTTGCCTGCGAGCGGTAGGAAAGTCGTGTGAGTGGACACACCAGATTTTTTTCTAACAAAACGGTTTAACGTAAAAGCAAAATCACTAACTTAATTTTTTTAGCTATATTCTGATCCAATGTTGGTTGTTACCTGTCAAAGTTTTATAGAGATGGTTAATTTCTGAGTATACTCTGAGCAGCGTTTATAAAATATGACTGTGAAATGATAATGATTTCCTCCTTTCGCTAATTCCGGTTATTTGATTTTTCGTATCCTGTAATTGAGGGTGATAATATTATATAGGTAAGTTTATTGCACGTCTGGCACCGGAAGAAAGAAAAATGGAGATAGGCATCCAAACCGAGATTTTATTGAATTGACGAAAAGAAGAATTTAATAATAAAACGAATCCAAGAAATCGGGGATTCGTTTATATATCTACGACATATATTTATGTATAGCTATATATATATATATATATATATATATATATAGGAAGAGCGAGATGAAGAGGTGCGGAAAATTGGAAACTTGGATTTGGATAAATTGAGGAAATAATAATATAATAATATATTTAGGCGTGGATTAGATTTTGAAGGGGTGCGGGTGTCGGTGCCGATGGGGGTAGTTTCCTTTATCAGCGAATTACATGTGCGCTCCGCTTTTTGGTTTTATTGACTTGTATATTTCAGCGAATATTTGGATCATGGAATACCTACGTGAAAAGAGGATAGATTTTTTTTGACATCCAATAAAAATGAATTAGGGTATTTATTGTATCAGAAGGTGATATTTTCAATCAGCACACATAAAATTCATTTGGTTTTGACATTTTCTGCGCACATTTTGTACAGAAATGACACTGTAAGGGTATAATGAATTATGTCTAGTTTATAAGAAATTAAACAAGCTTTCAAGTCAAGAGAAATAATAAATATTTTTCAAAAAACATAAGAACCACTTTATTTGTTGATAGATCAGATACTTCTATTCGTACCAGTACTTTTGAGGTTGTGCAGTGATAGGAAGATAGAAGACTTTTGCTACCAAAAGTAATAGCACCAAAATAATTACTTTGATTCAATATTCATTCTTTGAACTTAGATTAATCGATTCATTAAGTAGTCATTAAAATTGTTGAATAATCTTTCTAAATGTTGCCAGAAATTATCTTTTTGACAGACTTACAAAGAAGGAGGAGGTATACAATTCGGTTGTATGTTTGGTTCATTTGAAAGAAGATAGTTGAGAAATGATCCCATATTCAGAAAACCTCAAATCCGAAATCTCATACACTCTAAAAACCTCCGAAGGGGGTGGAGAGGGCAATTCTTCTCGAAAATCAAAAATCTGAGACGGAAGAATTAGGGATAAAACCATATCTGATAGAGAAATGCGACAGCGTCTAGGCAACTAGTTTATCACATTTCAATCTATTTTCCAATATATCATTATAATAAATCAATTCACGCCAATATCTCCATCTATCCATATCCATAGAATAACATCCATTACCTCTCTACAACTTCCATTATTCACTTTTCTGTATGTCATAGCTATAAATATAGTTAGGTACCTTATATATATAGGTATATATATATATATATATATATATATATATATATATATATATATATATATATATATATATATATCTGCCTTTTTAGCTGATGCTGAAAATTCCATTTTCTCTGTAGGAAAACATCCTCATGTTTACGTATGAAGCTATTACGTTGCTTGCTGTTCGTTGCCTGACTGCCATGTAAAGCCTTATTTTTCCATCGGAAAATTCAATTAAAAAAGTTCAGTGATACCACTTCCCAACTCCTAAACCCATGAAGAGTTTTCACCACCGAGAAAGTATGTAAGGTACATTGGTTAATGTTGCAGATTTGGCGAACGTCGTATTTTGCTTTAGGCCAAATTGGCTTTTTTGTGTTTTTTTTTTCGACGAGTTCGGAGAACGATTTTGTTTGCTATCGTGAACAGTCTGTTATATCAATCTTTGTTAGATGCATGAAAAATCAAACACTGGATCATTATATAATGGATATTACTGTAAAATATTTCATTCATTTCATAGTGAGATCATAATTTTTTGCAATTGTATACCTACGAGGTTTGTTGAAAGATGTGAATTTTGTTCATGAGTGCACCGAAAAATACAAAATAATATTAATTGGTTCTATTGGTTCTGGTACTTTTGAAGTTGTGAAATTGTAATTAGATTGAAGACTTTTGCCATCAACTTCAAAAGTACGAGCACCAATAGAATTAATATTATTTTTTATTTTCATTGCACCAGCTAATAACACTTTTGAGTGTAACATTATTCATGAAAATCGTTGTAATACCGAAGAAGATAATACTTACTTACTTATCCTATTACCCACGTATATTATTTGCTTGTACTTGTTATTATTCAGAGATCTCAAAACATCGCACCAGAAATACACATAATTCATTAGAATTTAACAAAATACTCGACAATCCAAATTTTGCGGATATATGTTACATATATATATATATCGAAATCATTATTTTTTTATGTTTTATTATTCCGGTAAGGTATCAATCGAGTCTACCGTACCCCTTGACGGAATTTACGGTTTTACTAGATTTTAAAAATAACTCAACTTTTAAAGAATCGATCAATTAAATGTCTCTAACATTTGAAATCAAGCAGTCCATGCTTTTTACGATAAAATAATTATTTGATTAAGAACTTAATCCTTATTTCAAACTTCAATTCATTATTATTATGAATAACTGGACTTTCTATCTAGTTTGATTTGGACTGAATCGTGTTTTGTAATATTAGTTTGTAATTTTTTATTATTATTTTAGTGTTATCGGTTCTTGATATGTGTACAAACTTTAATGTTAATCAAACGTTTCGATATTACTGAAAATAAAGATGAAAGATTCCGTTGCCTGGATGGATAAACATTAAAACGGTTTTTGTTGCCATTTGCAAAAGAATACAGCTTCACAGAAAAGTAGATCCATTATGTTAATATCCCTCCTGTCTGTTCATTTCATTCAGGATTTGGTAGGTAATATTGCTGTTGCTTAACTGGATTACATTGTTAATGCCCCCCCTCCTCCCAAAGGATGGAACGATGTACCGATCTGTCTTTGCTTCAACATGTGCATGTCTTGAATTTTGAATGAGCATCTCGGAATGCCCCATCGTTGGCAAAGTAGTGATGCTAATGAATGTGTCCGTCCCGACCGTCTATCCTCTTTTTGACCGACGAACCCTAACGGAGGAGGTATACAATTCGACTGTCTGTTTTTTTTGATAAACCTACTCCGATTTTGATGATTTTTGATTCATTTGAAGGAGGAGATGAGAAATATTCCCATATTCGTAAAAGCTCATCGAAATCTTCTTCCCGTTTTACAATAGAGTTACGGTTTTCAATATTCAGCGGTTAAAATTTCAACTAATTGTATTTTCACTATGTGGACTGGGCAATTTCTTTTGAAAATTGAAAATCTGAGGCAACCAAATTAAAGACCACATTATTTGTAGCAACATTTATAATGAACATTTTTTTCATAGAGTTATGGTTTTCGAGTTAGAGCAGTCGTAAAATCTGAAATATAGGTATTCCGGCCGCTGTGTTTTGAGATCTCTAAATAAAGTACAAGCAAAGAATATACGTGGGTAATTTTGGTATTAGTGAACGATTTTCATGACTAATGTTACACTCAAAAGTGTATTTTTTTATTGATGTTGGTGCACTGAATAACACTAAATAATATTAATTCTATTGGTGTTGGTACTTGTGAAGTTAATGTCAAGAGTCTTCTATTCAACTACAACTTCAAGTCCAAAAATCATATATTAAAATGGACGTCCTGGAGTTTTTTTTGAATTAAACTTCCTATTATATTGGGCTATCCTGTGAGCAAAGCGTACATTTTTAGGCGCGTAAATCATCTCTGGTTGTTCATTTAATGAGACAGCAACTGAAAATAAACCATTTCTCAAGGTTCATTTTCTATATTTTCTAATTTCTATCAAATATATGATAATTTCTGATTATGAATCATATAAATAGCAGTTTTCACCCAAATTTGGGTATTTATTTCAAAATAGAGAATAGAGAATAGAGAATACTCTGTTTGCTCACCGAGCTTTCGAAAATGTTTATTTTCTTTTTCAAGGCTAAAAACAGGATACAAAGTAGTTATAAAATATATATATATATATATATATATATATATATATATATATATATATATATATATATATATATAGTATACAAATTATATAAAAAACGACTTACTATGCAAGTGAGGTTACATCGTTAAGTTAACAAAACATAAGTACGGATACATTTTCTTCATTAGATAAACAGTAAGGAACATCACATATTATAATCACTGAACCATTTAACGTAGAAAATATAGTAGTAGGTGAAGATTCAGTGGCTGTCTATTTGAAATAGCTAAGGAAGAATGAGAAATAACAAAACTTTAACGGAACTATTGCTTTTTCTTTCCTTGAAATTGATGGCTAGAGGGAAACGAAAACATATTTTTTTGGTTTAAATGTGTTGGATTTGGCGGGCTAACCATCGTGTATGACAATTGAAATGTCAAAGTATAGAACATAGTTATTCTATAAAGCAGAGAGTAGAGAATAACAAATTGATGGAATACCTTCAACCTAAAACAAGCTTGATTAAAGAATAAGACAAACAAGAAGTGAAGTGATGGCCTTACACCATAAATGAAATGAAACCAAGGTTAGATGAAGACCATAGAACCACAAATTTGACAAAAATTATATACAATTATATAACCTATAAGTAACATGCCACTTATCTATTTTCACTGTAGGTGCAATATTTGGAAATTATGAATGAATATACTGAACTCACTCCTTGCACATTAGAACATTTGTTAATCGCATTGGGTTCTTTGCTTATTTCAATCATTTTGTGTATTAGCCTCTTTGTGTAGTTGGACTCCTTAACGAAAGAATCAAGATCAACCTGATTCTGAGTTTGAAGAACAGAATTATAAGGATAAGCCATCCATCTCTGTTGAGGAATAATATTGACAAATTATATCAAATATTACTTGACAATTCTTACCCCAGTAAACTGTTGCGTAAGCTGTTGTACAGTAGTCCCTCTCGTGATAATAGCCGTGCTTCCTCTGTTAATCCTATGTCTCAACAACAGCAAGGACTTGTTGGCTATTTTTCGATCCCATGGATTAAGGAACTAACTCCCAAATTGGTGTGTGTAATAAAAGAAGTCCTTAATTGTAATAAAGTAGGAACGTGAACTTAATTGGTTATAATTTTTCCAATCTTAAGGATAAGTTTTCAATTGGCAAAACAAGGAATGTTGTTTATAAAATACCTTGTCACAATTGTGAATTGGTATACATAGGGGAAACTACAAGACAACTTAGCAATAGAATAGTAGCTCATAAAAGTGACTGTAAAATCAAAAAGCTCAACTGTGCCTTGGCCCAACATGCCTGCCAGAAACACCATAACCCTAACTTTGAAGGGGCTGCTATTTTGGTTAAGGAGTCCAACTACACAAAGAGGCTAATACACGAAATGATTGAAATAAGCAAAGAACCCAATGCGTTTAACAAATGCTCTAATGTGCAAGGAGTGAGTTCCATATATTCATTCATAATTTCCAAATATTGCACCTACAGTGAAAATAGATAAGTGGCATGTTACTTATAGGTTATATAATTGTATATAATTTTTGTCAAATTTGTGGTTCTATGGTCTTCATCTAAACTTGGTTTCAATTCATTTATGGTGTAAGGCCATCACTTCACTTCTTGTTTGTCTTATTCTTTAATCAAGCTTGTTTTAGGTTGAAGGTATTCCATCAATTTGTTATTCTCTACTCTCTGCTTTATAGAATAACTATGTTCTATACTTTGACATTTCAATTGTCATACACGATGGTTAGCCCGCCAAATCCAACACATTTAAACCGAAAAAATATGTTTTCGTTTCCGTCTAGCCATCAATTTCAAGGAAAGAAAAAGCAATAGTTTCGTTAAAGTTTTGTTATTTCTCATTCTTCCTTAGCTATTTCAAATAGACAGCCACTGAATCTTCACCTACTACTATATTTTCTACGTTAAATGGTTCAGTGATTATGATATGTGATGTTCCTTACTGTTTATCTAATGAAGAAAATGTATCCGTACTTATGTTTTGTTAACTTAACGATGTAACCTCACTTGCATAGTAAGTCGTTTTTTATATAATTTGTACACTATATATATTTTTTTTATAACTACTTTGTATCCTGTTTTTAGGCTTGAAAAAGAAAATAAACATTTTCGAAAGCTCGGTGAGCAAACAGAGTCTTCTCAATTAAGTCCCATTTATCGACAGATTTCCCAGTCTTTATTCTATATATAGCTCGTATATCAAAAACCGTCCAAACACGACCTAATCAAAAATTAAAACAACCAAACCACATAGCATTTCCAGAAATAAACCTATAGGTACACTAGTTGAAAAGCTTGCGGTGAAGTCAGTATGTTTCTGCGGTAAGATACGATTTCCTGTACCTAAATGACTCGTATCAAAATGTCGAGAATGTTGTAGTCACTGTTATTGGTGAAAGGTATGAGGTATAATAATCGCGGCATTCATCCTTGATGAATCATCATAGTAAGATCATCAACATGCATGTGATGAGGATGGGTAAAACTGACGACCGTTGAAATACCTATATGAATACATATTCGTGTAATTTGCAATGGTGAAGCACCGAAATGGCCAAATCTGACAGGTCAATACACTTGATATTAGGATGTCCTTGAGTGTTACAGACTTATCAAACGATGCGTTTATTTTTTCTAAGAAGACTGTCACTGTTGAAGGAGTAACTGGCAAAACCTTTTTGACCGACGCACAAAACGGAAGAGATATACAATTCAACTGTTTGCATTTTTTTTTCATGAATTTTTTCGCCTTTGAAATAGCAAAGCTGCTCTGAAAATAAATCGAGATTCAACGTGTCCTTCCCCTCAAATAACTTACCCCAAAGAGGGTAATATAATTTTGTATTTTTCAGTGTTCCAATTAATAAAGTCGGTGAATTTTTTGTAAAAAATATTTTTCTCTGCGAAATTATGGATTTTTTCCGAAGTCTTAATTCACCGAACTTTTCTAAGAGCTGGATAACATTAAGCGAGATTCGAAGCTGTCAAGGCAGTTAATGAAAGATCAGTCGAAGTTTGCAAATATATACTGGGAGTTCTATTTAAATTTAAAAAGTTTCTGCTTAAACTGTTTACCTTCTTGTACGTTTTAAAGATACTTTCTTGGTTCTTCCATACTTTATCCCAACCCTGTACATCTAAACTCCTATATAAATTCTCAGTCCACCTAGCAAGGCTCGCCTGCTGAAAGGCCTTTCGAGAACTCACTCGATTATGAAGTTCGGACACCGGAAACTCTCTTCACAATAAAATATCTCGTCGCTCCAACCGAGCGCGTTAAAGGACTAATAGAGGATGAAATCGAGACGCCAAAAAGGATTTATCTCCCCTACCCCGCATCCTTCATTATTCTCCACCACAAAACGCCCATGGAGAATCGAATTCTTATATTTATCCTGTGCGTCCATTGTTGGACATCTAGAAGGGAAAGGAATTGTTCACTGATTTATCAAAAAAATGACCTTTTGCTAGTAGTAGAAGTGACACAGACCAAGAAAAAGATGAAGCGCGTACAACAAAAAAAAAAGAATCAGACAATCTCAATTTCAGACGTTGAAAAATCCAGCCAATAACAATAACTGAATCTGTGGTTGAGAGCAGTTAAGGCTGCCTCTGGGTATTTTCAGAGACGGTGGTGGGATGAAAAAAAAGTAGTGACAGAAAGCGCTCCGAGGGCTAACTCGATTGGGTTGAGCAGGATTTGTTATAGATCCATATATGTATTTATATATATATATATATATATATATATATATATATATATATATATATATATATATATATATAAATGTCAATGTCTGGGAAGAGATAGATAACAAGATATAGATTATCCTTTTTGGAAAAAGGACGAGATCCTCTATGTCTTTTCGATTCATGGATATGGAGAAGAGAAATATGATAATCTTGTTATTGGAGTCTGTAATGTACCTTTTAATATTCTGAAATAGTTTAGACTTTGATTGAACTCCTTCAATGTCCGGTTGGTCAAGATTATGAAACATTACATCAGGGAATTCGCTGATATTTAGATGATTTATGTGGAAATAATTATTAAATGATCATCAAGATATATTACAAATAATAGAAACATTGCATTAGTATTAAACATGTTTGGTAAATAACAGAAAATAATTTAAAATATATCCAATATTTCAATACTTCATTTAATGATTATATTAATACGTGATTGTAGAGGATTTTTAGGGCATAAAACGTGCACGGAGAAGTATGAGATTTGTCATAGTGGAAGTTTATATGGTGAAGTAGTGTACACAGTTAAAATTTTGTTGTATTATGCGTTAATATTTGAAATTAAATTGAATTAAAAAATATGGTTTTTGTGGCAGAAGTGTATTGTTTGTTGCATAACGAACCTAATTGCAATGTGAATTCGAAGTCAACCAGTCTGGGCTGTCATATTGTTTTGTTCGTGAATGACAACCCCGGTCAAATGCAAATTTAAATATTGTGAAATCGGGTAGCTGTACTAAGTGATGTAATTAATTTGAGGGATACATTTAAATGTAAGGAATTAGGCAAACAACACACCCTAGTGCCGTTTTGTAAAAGCAAAAAACCTCAATAACGTTTGAATTTAAAAAATAATGAACTACTATAGAATTTCGACCTCTGGACGACCAGTAGTACCTACAATTTTTTATTCAAAGAATGTTCACGTCTTTCGTGTTTTGTATCTCTGTGATTATTATATGTTATTCTATTTATTTTTATAGTGCTTGGCCAACAATCCAGAGTCGATGTAACCTTCAGCTTTTAAGAGAATTAGCATTAGTCAGGAATGAATCCATATCATCCCATTCTCAAAATTGATCAATTCTTTATAGCTGGTTTATCATGTTTAGTAAAGTACCCTACGTGACAGAAAGCAGTCATCTTCGAGCTTCAATCCGAGACGTGGCACTTTTCTTGCTGCTACAAATCCACGTGCTCCTAACCTCAAAATCTAATAGGAATTAACATCTTCTCCAATCACGACCGAGGTGGTAACGAAAGTATTCTCTATGGTTATTTTATACATTTACACATAGTTTATTTTGTTTGATTGAGAATATTCTTAGCTAGTTATAGTTAGAGTCTTTTAAACATGCCTAGCCAATCATCAGATAGCCTCTCAAATATGTTTCACAAGTAACAACAAACAACATTACCCTTCCCTCTCTGGACCAATTCCGATTAACTCGTTTCGCCTCCTTTGGCAAAACAAGCTACAACAAGTAGGTACCTACCTAGCTCTCTCTCTCTCAACTACTGTGATTCAATTTCAAAGTTTTGGACATGCTCATCACATCTGATACACCTCTATAAGGTATATGCTGCTCCTTGGGGAAGGAGTGCAAGTCCACAAGTCAGCAAACCAACCCCTCTATACCGGTAAACAACTTCCGCCGGTGCACTAGGTATACAAACATATATATGTATGTATGTGCTAGCTTGTTAGTATCTGGATTGATTAACATCCGGTCCAAGATCCGGAGACAATTTGTAGATGTGGAAGGTAGTAGGTACGTTGAGAAAGTTGTCTCCGTTTCGCGTGTTTCTGGAAAGTTTGTTTTTGTTTCGCTTCTTGTCTAGAGCATTCCAAGAAAATTCAATTTGTATTTTGTAGGTACCTGTATGTTTCACGAAGTTTTGAATTATAATCTTTCTAAGTAGGTATCTTTGGATTCAAATAGAATTATTACCAAAGTTTCGTTTCTTATATACATGGTAAGGGATACGTTGAGACTCGAAAGTTGTGTTTCATGAGCTCTTTTGTTGCTCAATGCAAGGAAATATTTATGTCTGTTGATGATATTATCGACGTAGAGAACTCAATGAAAGAGTTTCTATAGAAAAATTAGTTAAGAGGCTTTTCGTTTTAATAATAAGAAAAAATACTCAAAAAAATATGTTATAGGTATTTTTAAAGATTTCTGCGAAGTTAAATTGTACATGATAATATTACAGACTTTTTCTACCTTTTTAAATTTTTTGATTTTGAAAATAATTACATTTTATCTATATAGTTTCAATATTTTTATTTATTTCGAATATTCTTCTGGACCCATTCTTCTCAAACTAAAGTATATATTATTTTTGTTTCAGGTACGTTCTGAAGTGCTACAGTGTGTATGTTATGGACAAAAATATATGGGCAAGTAAAATGATACCATCAAAAGAAACCACAATAAACTCTCAGCTTTGCTAGATATTTTCTATAAAAAGAATTGAAGAACGTCCCTTCCCTTTTTGGGGATAATTTGTATTCGTCTGATATCTCTCAAGTAAACTTTTTCCTTATTTTTTTTCTACCTCTCCTCCCTCATCAATCTCCATATTCTTTTGCCATGTGTTTTATTAAATCAGTGCCATTCAACCAAAAAAAAAAAAGAAAAACTTTCCCAATTATCTGGACCCCACACAGAGTCCTCCAGAAAATAAAACCAATGACATAGACCTACCACCATAGGTTGACCCTACTCGCGATATAGAGAATAGAGAAAACTTTTCCCAATCTTTTGAGTAAACAAACATATGATACACATAGACGTTCAAACCGTTACCCTTCTGGATGATTTAGCTATAGATAAAACGGAAACGTTTGTCGAAATCAGTCTCTTATGGTGCATTTAGTCGATTTCGATTTGGCTTCCGGCTTTTAGTACGGATTAATTAATCATTTGATAACAATCCGCAGAAAATATCAGATGAAAGTTGGTGCTGCCATTTTAGTTGGATGAATTTGATTTTACACATTGCTCAAGTTAGAAAAATATTTACTTTGTGTCCAATTAAGTCAGCATCATGTGGAAAGCTTTATATTATATCATCCATCTGCCATGAAAAAAGAGATTTTTTTACTCAAGGTCCTTAGAATTACATATAATTATTGTTTTAATTGATATTGAAATTGGATTGATTTAATATTTTACATAAATGTAAGAATGTAATAACTGTTCGTCAAGATCTGTCAAGCAAGTTTTTTTTGTGAATTTCAAGAATGAAGGACGTTTAAAATTATTGAACCGCAATATCGTTAACAAATTTTGAAACATATTCAACTGATTCATAAAACTGTCATCTCTGAGGTATGACTGTAGTAATTTCAACATTTTACCCCATTTTCACATAGGATAAAGTTTATTTAAGATAAAACTTAAATTTCGAAATTTTGGAAAGATCAATAAAGATCGAACGAGTAGCTTTAAAATGGCCCCCTCCAAATTGAAATAAAAAACTGATTATTCTGTAATTCGGTTCGTTTTTATTGTGTCTTGATAGTTGATGCATGTTTGAAACGTAAGTTTGTATTTTGTCAAAGTCGTGTAATTTCGACATTAGCCATTTGAATGTGAATGACAAAGGTCATATTTTATTTGAATATTTATTAGTACGGGATTTGGAAGGAAGAGACGCAGGACACAGGTCAAAAATACCACAAACAACTTTTTGTAGGTATATATATCTTCGATGTTTTGGAAAGGGTGAATAACTTACCATCGTTTTGGGGAAGGAGTTTTGAGCAGTTTTTTTTCGTATTGGATGAGCATAAGAAAAGACAATTTATTATTTCTCCTATACTTAAAAAAAACACATGCATAATCCATTTATAGGATATTTAGGATCGTTTGGTATGAAATATTTTGTGACCTGAATATCTTGGACGAAACCACTTTCGATCGCTTACAGTGGTTGGGAATATTTTGAAGTGCGTGACCCATTTTTGCTTCTATTAGAACCCAACTGTCATAGTAAGCAGGTTTTGAATATTAACTTCTTCATAATTAAATTATTGAGAAGCTTTTTTAAAGCATTAAAAAATTAAATTTGACTTGAAATGTAAAACTGAATCTGAATAATATTCAGTTCAGCGATTCTTTGATTCAGTTGGATGATGCGATTCTACGTTAAACTTTAGAGGCAGTTTCCTAGGAAAAACGCAATTTTTCGAAATAGATTCATTTTAAACATGAAGGGAAATCTCTCAAATCTTATTGTGTTCACAGCGGAATTAATTTCTTCAGGCCGTTTATAGTTATTAATATATGGTGCTCCAGAAAAATAAATTTCCTATTCATTACTCACAAGTGGCAAATATGTACGCTTTCTAATTGAATGCTGTCACCTGTCAATTGCCGGTCAATCTTGATGATGGAGGTTGCCCTTCACACCACCACCCCCCCTCCCCACTCATCATCTTCTTCTACTCCATTTCGGTTCATATACTTATGAAAACAAAGTAATCAGTCATCGTGTCAAAGATCTTAATTGTAAATTTCCCTCTCTTCCTTTCCTATCCTTCGTCTTTGACGTGGTGTATGTGTTGTGTCGAAGAAGAAGAAGTTTTAATTGATTCAGGAAATGGCAGAGGGGATATTAATGAGATTTGGCGTTCAAGCGAATGACGGTCGGACGATGACGGACATATTATTTGCTTTCTAGCTCTTTCTCTCAATTTACTTGTTAGTCGTCGCATAATACTCCAGTTATTGTTTGCGAAAATATTTTTTTCACCAATAATATTCTTTCTGGCATGCAAAACAGAATGGGGATTATTTATGTCTCAGTTTTATTTATTTATACACTATAATATCACAGGTTATTTATTTACATTATTTATGTAGCTATATATTTTACACTGTCGACAATAATGTAAAATTTATATTTACTATTTACACTTTTTAGAACCGTATTTGAACCGAGCATTATTTATTTTCCTACTGCCGGTTTCCACCGTACAACACCATACTGCCGGTCTCCGGTATTCACGGTATTGACTGACTCGAGTTGCACGTACAAATCCTCTCAAATCTAAGGCAAGCCCCTCCTTCGTGAATCTTCAGCAGACATATTCCAACGCCACGCGAACATTCTACCACTAGCGCGAACTCACTTCACTATAGATGCTTCGGGATATAATCCTGACCTTGGCATGTATCGGTGACCAACGTCCTTACTCGCCACAAGATGCTCCGCCCTCTGACGAATCGCACACGCCTACGAGAAAGTCGCCGAAGCCCCAAGCTCATTACAATATAATCGACTATATTAGTCGTAATTTTGAAGTGATTCAGTAAATCAGAACTTCATAAGTACCAGCATCGATCGAGATTATCTTATTTTGATTTTTTTGTGAACCAACTAATATAGTCGATCCTATTTTTTGTAGAGAACATTAATTTCACATTTTCAGTGCTTTATTATTCATTAGACAGGAATGAATATTGTACAACGCAACCATATATTCAGTAATTTCAAAATATGGAGGAGGCAATCTTGCACTTTCCTATATGTAAATCTTGATTGATTTTAATGCTCACAGATGGACGGATGGACAGCGCAGGTCTAGTAATAGAGTCCTGTTGGCATCTTTTTGATTAAGAAACTCTTAAAAAGCTATAATACAATTGAACTATTGTATACCTATGTCCTTCCTTCTCTCCAAGTCTGTTGAAAACAAAATTTACCCCTTTTTTCAAAATGGCGGAGAAATCTTAATCAACAATTACAAGTTTCAAGCTTTTCTAAGCATCACAAATCTAAAAATAGTTCTTTCCGCTTCGTTTGTATTCTAAAAATTGATATATATATATATATATATATATATATATATATATATATATATATATATATATATATATATATATATAATGACTGGAGACGACACGATTCCATGGAAATTGGTTTTCGATTCTATAAAATATTTAATTGAAGTAAGTCGAATCGTAGTGCTGCTCTTTCGTGCTTCAGTCCGTCTGTTTTCTTTCAATTCGTCGTAACTGGTGGAGTCTTAATTATTAGATAGCTATTATGCTTTTGACAGCTTTTTATGATTGAACTCGAGTGGATATGCAAAAGTTTCCTAATTTGTCTTCAACTGGAATTGAATTCTTCATTCGTTTAACACTTTTATTTTTTGATCAATTTAATTATTCTTTTCAACATCACAACTAGTTTTCCAACAATTTTAATCCCATCAATCATTGGTTTTGATTGTCTGATTTTTAAGTAGAAAACGAATGAGGGTACAAAAACTAGAAAAAGGCGTGGAAAATTACAAAATAATATCAAAATAGTCTATTAGTACTTTTGATATTGGATTTTCGTAAAAAAATGTCTCGTCTCATCCCTTTGAACGGAATTTTTGGAGAGAAAAACATGATAAATTTGTAACTCTCTTAACGGACCATTTTTGAGTATTCTTTTTCGAATAAAATGTGAGCACGTTTACGATGCATTCGAGCTCGTATCATTGTCAAAAAATCCACCGTTTATTGTTCATAGGATTCAGACGGGGTAATTTTCTCGCGGATGATTCGGTACTAAAATTTTATACCAAAAAAGTAAATACTTTTGACAGTTTATAACAAATATCTGCACGTGACAGCTGTCAAGCCAGGGAAATTATCACGTATTCATTTTGCGATCGAATTTTTTTTTCGAAAAATTTAGTTTGTCATCATAGCAATCTGTCAAAATCAAAGCGTCTGATTGGTTTAAAACAACACTTAGGAAATTTTCACTTACATTCCAATTTATAATAATAATAAAATAATATACACCAATAATTATTCCTTTTATAATCGATCGGATTATTTCAAAATATGGCGGATGCGACATAGGTATAACATTATCTTTATTCTTACCAGAAAACATTTCAATCTGAAATATAATTATCTTCTCCACTCATTTTAAGAGGAAGGCCATTGGACTATTTCTCAACGCTCTTCTTTATAATGAAAAAAACGCGTGAACAAATATAAATAATGCTTACATACTTCTTCGATTTTATTGAATCCGTCAATATAAATATAAATAGTGGATGTTTTTAACGAAATTAAATTAGATAAATTTAAATAGTTTCTCGAATAGTTTTTTTGCAAATAAATTTGAATTTGTTAGTATCTGCGATAATGCAAAAATATTGTGGAATTACTCAACGAAAGATGAATAAAAATAAAAATATGCAAGCTTTACCATTAGAAAATAAATGAAAAAATAGAATGGTTTGAAAGTTTAAATGTATCCCACTATATTTTTTGGCATTATACATTTTGATTAATTTTCCAGATCATTGATACAATACGCATTTTCTTTGATTTTTGTTCTTTAAGTAGATAGTAGGTATCACTATCTATAAAATTTCAAAAGTCTATTAGTAACGATTAAACTTTTCCGAATAAGCAATTATAAGTAAAACTTGATTCAAAAATATATTATGATTTCGCACAAACTTTGAAAGCCTGTACTACATTAGAAAATATTTTCCTGAAATTCACCTTACAGTATAAATGAACAGCCGTATTCATTAAAAAAACTAGTTCTGCACTAGATTAGTTTGATACTGAAACTTCCATCATAGTATTTAACAAACAAAACTAGTATCGAACTTGGAATTGAATACTGCTTGCAGACTTTTAACATATTTGTACACTATTTATTTATCTATTTATCTATTTGTACAACGGTTTTTGGACCGAGCGTTATTTATTTATGTTGTTGGTGGCCCCTTACTAGGGACCCACCGAACTATCTCGACGGACAGCACTATACCGCCGGTCTCCACCTTACTGACTGAACACCCTCTGTCTCAACTGCACCGGGCTGACTGCTCCTGACTGATTAACTCCGCAGCATATCCTCTCCAATGTATAGGCAAGCCTCTCCTTCTCGATTCTTCAACAGACAATGCCACGCGAACATTCCACCACTAGCGCGAACTCACTAGATACTATGGGATATAATTTTGACCTTGACATGTATCGATGACCAATAGCAATACCTTACATCAAACTATTAACTTAACTAACAACTTAACTGTTGAAAATAGAAGGTTTATTGTAGTACCCTGTATACAACAGAGAAAATCATTTCTGTACATCTACAGATTTCGGTATTATTGGAAATCATTAAGAAAATGGATGACTTCTGCGTGAGAAAAGATAGGGTATTTAAGTCAAGTTGTTATATTATATTTCTGCTATTGCTGCTTGCTTGCACTTTGGGTTAACTTTGAGATTTAAGATTGGTCATAAAGAAGGGCTGCTCACAGTCTGATGTGACTGGATTAATTGGTAGCGTAGGTATTGGTAAATGATGGATTTCGGTAGTAGAAACGCGCCGAGGAGGTTGAAGGTGTTAAGGGTTATTGATTGATACTAAGAGGGTTTTGGTAACAGCATGGCGCGTCTAATATATATATTGGGATGATCGAGTATGTTTTCGGTTCGTTGCTATGATGTAGATAATTTGTTATTTAGGATACTTTAACAATAGTATAAGTAGAAAAATATATTTCTAATAATCACAATGAGCTCTTTCATTTAATTTGTTACGTGAAGAGAATTCTCTTTACAATTTTGGAATTTGCTTAAGAAAATCTATTCATATTATCAGATTCGGCTATTTACTCTATAGAAAATGTGCAGTTACTGACGGACAGAGATACACTAGGATGATCTCTTAAAGGATTCGGTTTTCTAGTGGTCCAACTCAGAAACTGTTAAGTTTTTTGGAAAATATTACATCTAAATGTCTGAAATAACATAGCTTCTCAAACGTTTATTTAATTTTCATTCCATTGATAAACAATCATCTCTACACAGACTCATATATTTTACTTTTGTTACTTTGTAATGATGATTACAATTACCACAGACTCGTTTGCTATTAAAATAATAACTTTCCTTATATTCTATACAAGCAGCTTAATTTCCAACTCGCTGTTTTTATTTTTAATCTCTCCATTCTCTTTCTTGCGGCTTTTCCTCTTTTAATTCCCTGAGTCTACATCACCCTCACATTTCCGTAATAATATTCTCAATCTCATAACCAACAACAGCCTGAAAAAAAAAAGCAAGCATGACTTTCTTCTCTGCAGAGCACCATCATCATCTCTGATATGAAATTAAAAAATATGAAAAAATAATCTCTCAAAAATGACCTCGTACGCTGCGCTTTTACTTCCTCTTGGTATATTTACTGGAGAGAGACTATCTCATGTTATTATGAAATGCGCTTAAAAATATAAGAGAATCCAAGCAGCAACGTTTCTCTTCCACTTTTAATTGAGAAAACTTTGCAGAGCAAAACTTTTTGCTAAATTAGAACATAAACGTGTACCCACGGCCAGTATCTACTATAGAGGGCTTAGTTGCTTCTGTGTTCCAGAAAACACTACAGCGTAAACGAAATTTAATATCCTTCGTTATATATATATATATATATATTTATATATATATATATATATATATATATATATATATATATATATATATATATATATATATATATAAAATCAAGTTGATTACTGGGAGGATAATAGGCTCAAAAAATGATTACTGGCCATTAATTTGTGTATTCTGTTTATTCTCAAAGCGAGAAGGCACAATGATTGTTCAGCATGTAGTTTTACAAACATGTACAGGTTTTTTATCCAATGTTAAAGAATGTTCTCGTAAATAATTGTCATTCAATGTATCTTTTGATTTTTAATTAATATTTTCATATTATCCAGTACAGCCTTCAGCTAATGTAAAGTTTTTCAAACAAAAATGTGGAAAAATTAATGGTGTTTCCTTCGAAGATATGTTTTGTCGTGAAGTTTTTCAAAAAAATTTCAGTCGTTGGTAAGAAAATATTCAAAAAACTTTTTAGAATCAGACAATGTTTTATAAAATATTTTTATTGCTTTGTAGAATCCTGATGAAGAGGAACAGGTCCTCGAAACGTAGATTCAATAAACAGAATACACAAATTAATGGCCAGTAATCAACTTGATTTTATATATCACAAGTAAGGAGTTACTTCTTGGTTATTTATATATATATATATATATATATATATATATATATATATATATATATATATATATATATATATATATATATATATACGTGAGTGTGGGCTGGCTCTTTCTGAGGAGTTTGTATCGGCAGGCAATGGTTTTTCAGACGGAGCAAATCTCTTCAACATTGTGTTGTTCTCTGAAAGGTATTAGATATTCTCTGGGCTTATATAGACCTTGAAAAGAGGCAATTAAATAAGTGTTGTTATGTATATTATAATAATAACTATGAAGGAAATGATGAACCGGATTTATTCTCTTTACACAAGGATTGTTGTATCTTTGGTATATTTCAAAACAGAATTTTGGATTTTGTTCGATAAAAATAACAATAGTTTCATTTGCATATAGAATCATATAGCTACTGTTCCTTTATATGGTGCAGTTCGTTTGTGTATAAAATGTTTAAAAGTGGTCCTAATATGGAACCTTGGAGAACACCTTACGTGATATTTTACTCGATGAAATACGTGTACCAAAATTGCAACAAAAACTAGATTATAGATAAGTAAAGCTTTTATTGTCATAAGATTTTGGAATTATATTATTAGAGAACTTTAATACATATTTTAAACCGCTTCTAAGCTGTGCTAGTAAAATTATGATTTTTATGAAATGGGGAAAGCGTTTTTAAAATGACTTATAGCCTTTTATTATTTCACTGTATATACCTCTTTATCATCACCTGGCACGATTCATTGTTATCGAAACAAAGCAGGCCTTTGTGTGGTGGGATATTGCTGTTGTGCAAATTAATTAGCGAAACCTCTTTCAAGATTGAAATTGTGATATAATCTTGATAAGAAGAATGTAAAGAGAATGCTGCTGGCATGAAAATGAGAAAAAAGTGAAAATGAATATTCCACTTGACATTGTAGGTTTAAATAGTTCAATTAATTATTATAGTTCTTGTTTGATTTCGATGATAAGATAACTAAATCTGTACCTGACTTTTTTTTGACAAAACACCTGTCGGGTGATTGGTCTAATTTTTAGTGGTTTATATAATGTTTTGAATCAGTGAATTTTTTATGTTATGTAGATATGTCCTTTTTTAAAACCATTGTGTATATTTTTACACCCAGATTAAAGAGATTTCTTTGTACATGTAATACTTCCGACGAGTTTTTTAGCTTGAACTAGAAAAAAAAACATTTTCAGATGTCTTGTTTGCAAAATTTATGCCGTTAAGTTGTTCGTAGATTTTCAAGGAAGATTCCGAAGATTCTATAAAACTGCCTTCCCAAGTTTTATGGACATTATAAATTATTGAGCTTACTGCAGTTTAGAAATTAAACAGTATGTTATATAAAAATACCACTACGTTTCTGATGCAACATTCGGTTTGTATGCGCATCCGCCATATTTTCAAATAAACTCAATGATCAAAATGTCAAATAAATAATATATTAATATTCATTGATTTTTCCTATAAGTTATTAAGGAACAAAATACAAGATTTTATTTACGTTCCTTAATGGATACGCTCTAACAAGACGTTTTAGTATTTTACAAAACCTGACAATAAACAGCCAGCTTACGATAAATATTATGTGAAAGTGATGTAAACAAGGTTTTGTATACAGAGGTGTCCTCTTCTAGCTAGGATAGCAACTAACAAAGAAATTCACAAATGTTCTTGGTGTTCATCAAGGATCTGTCTTGGGCCCCATTATACTTTTTCTTTTCGTATCATGTTATATTCATTGATAATGTGAAGTTATTTTTAACATTGCATAACTCCTTTTACATAGACTATACTTGTAAACAAATCAATATGTAATTCTTCTGCTAAAACTAATTTTGTATGTAAAAACGGTTGTTGATAGATATTGAATTATATTACAACGTGGTGATTAGAAACTGAAAATAAAAGAGTAATTTTAACTCAAATAAGAACTATTATTCTATTAATTGATTTGGATTACCCTGAATAATTAAGGGCTTTCTTCAAAAAACACTCTATTATGCCCTTCCATTCTATTCCCATTTTGAAATGTGTAATTCTGTCTAGTGAGAATCAACATTTCCTTCAACGAACCTGCTACTAACTAGAACATTCTGATTTTTACAAATATTTCAAATTTATCTAAAACTTCACAAATTCTATCAACAATATAAAAAAAATCTGCAAAAAAACATCTTCTGGAAAATTGACCAAATTCACTATTGAAAATTTAGATGGGAGAAAGAGTATTGGACAATTAGAAAAGTGTAGTTTGAATTTGAACAGATGAACCATTCACCATACCCTTTGTCAGACTGGCTCATCTCATACAGGGTGGTCCAAATTATAATGGAGAAACTTTAACAGCGTATTCAGCAGATAAAAATAATTAAAATAGTTTTTGCTTATTTTTAAAGAAACTCTAAGATTTTGCTTTAAAACTTAGGTATTATTGCCACTTAAAAACAAATTTATAGCATGATACACACTTGTTTTTGCTTTACCAGTGGCGTTCGTCAGGCCGTTTTAATTAATTTAAATAATAAAAAAGTTGTACGCCAATGGTTTATCGCAATTTTGTTAACAAATTAAAATATCTTGATCAATTCTAAACAAAAATGGTCCTATTAGTCTTTTCGCTAAAACAAAGCGTTTTCGAGAAAAAAATTTTTTTGTTTGCATGTGCATCTTAGGTTTGCAAGTGTGATGTAAATAAAAACGAATTGTAATAGCGCGAATTACCTTAACTTAATCCCGTATCTCCAAAACGAAGCGTTTTTAGAGATAAGTTTATATGAACTTTTTCAATTATTTTTATCTGCTGAATACTTACGCCGTTTCTCCATTATAATTTGGACCACCCTGTATAATCGATAGCCAGTATAAACAGTTTATAACAGCTTGAGCCCTTACAAATTCAAACATAATAAAATAATAACCAAAAAACTTGTCAACACGTAAATCTCGATGATATTTTGAAAAGGGCCTCTGCTCTGTACACTTTTGTTTTGGTTTATTGTTGCTCCAATATTATACATTACAAATTTATACATATCCAGCAGCTCTGTCCTATAGAGGAATAGCAACCCTTTCTCCCAAATCCCCCAATGAACAGTGGCCGGGAAAAGGGCGTCCTTCTCGCATTGGGGATAGCAGTGCTTTTTGTGTGTGTGTTTTCGAAGCGTAATTAATTTTTTGTTGACCTGGATGGACGCAAAATTGCCACTGAGGTTTGATATTCGCTCTCCCCCCTCGACGAAAATCAGTCCCCAGTGCTGTGTGAATCTGACTGTTAATTAAATCATATTACACATGTATAATTTAGTAGAGGGCCCAGTTTTTGTGATATCTACAAATGCTGCTATTAAATTTCCATCAGTAAATTGTAATTAATGAAGATTAAGCTTAGAGTCTATAAAGTTGCAAAATTATTAGAAACCATGACAGCATGAATGAAGCTAAATGATATTAGGAGATACATAAATCAAGTTTTTTTTATAATGAGTGATTAATTTTTCATATATTGTTTGTAGATATTATGTTTGTCTTAGGATCTACCAAAATGACTGTGAGTTATGAGCATTCAGAACGTATTTTCAGATATTTTCATGAATAAGACAATTTTGTATCTATCTACGAATTGTATTCCTTATAATGTTGTCGAGGCTGAGGCCCGAACCAATCTTGACAGATCCATTGATCTAGAAACTCTATGGTGCTGCATCTTTACAATCAAATTTCTGAAATATGTCTACTCCGGTGCACACACCAAAAGCTAACTTATTCTACGAGAATGTAATAGCAGCAACACGTCCTGAGAAATTTACTCGCAGGAATCGAAGGAGAGCGAGACCAATAATTATTAACGATCAAGCTTCGAGAATGGCGTGACAAAGTATAAGACAGCTACTAACTCAATTATTGATCAGTCAATTATATATCAGATGATAAGCTTTAATGTATAGAAGGGAGCTTTGAAAATCGACCATTTAGAAGATGATTCGGATCTTGGAATTGATGCATAAATCGGAAGATACAGATTTCAAATATACTCGTACTAGTATCTACAAATTACTGCGATATTTTTCCCATTTGTATGCTCCAAGTAGAATAGAACTGAAGCAAAATTAATGGCTTTTTCGCAATTAAAAATATTACTAATATTGAGAGTAGTTTTTAATGAATCACTCTTGAAATGTTGATTTATTAGTAATTCGTAGTTAAGATATTTCCTATTTGTGGTAAATTTATTCTTAATTCACGACTTTTGCCCTGACGAAGAGAATAGGTACACATTCTCGAAAGCTATGGCCTAATCAAAAGAATTTTATTTTATTTTATTGTATTCAGGGTCGAAACAAACAACGAAATTTCCATGAAGCAACTTCATTCCGAAGAATGTCATTTATTATTGGTCGCTGCTGAGTTTTCATATAGATTATTTCGTTGATATTAATGGAAAATCTCTTCACATTATCACAAGGCTTAAATTTTCCAGCTATGGTTTTTTTATGAGTAAGTAGACCTTTTGAAATTACGTTTACGGTTATAATGAACCAGCTGTTTTACCCGGCACTTCCCGAGCAAACACTTTGATAGATTGTGGTACGAAAACATAAAGTCATAAAAAATCTTGAGTATGGAATCCGTATACCTCAGAGTCCTACTCATACGGACCAATCCCAGATCTATCCACCAAGAGAGAACAGCATGAGAATGGCTCCTACATATGTCTTAGGGATTTTCCGGAATGGAACCCTCCACCTTTAAGTCTCAGTCTCACCGGCACACAAACATAGCGAAAAATCCACGAAAATTCAGCCATAGAACTCAGATATATTTCTTTGGGTATTAAAGATATAGAACCCCCCCACTTAGGAGGCCCGGTTACACTTATAGCCACTACCAGATCATTCCATAAATTCTACAAACATACATGATATAAAGACCACCAAAATCCAGCCATAGAGTTCAGAAATATACAACTTTCAGATACGGAACCCATCACATAGAGCCCCACGGGCAATAAAAGTTAGCCTATGTTCTTTCTCAAGGACTAGTCTATCTCTGTACCAAATTTCATCAAAATCAGTTCTGTGGTTTAGCCGTGAAAGCGTAACAAACTTACTTTCGCATTTATGAAATTAGTTAGGTTTAGGATGAAACTTAAGCATATATTTCTTATTTATTATAGAACAAAAAATAAATTCACAAAATTGGTAATTGTGTTTGAGAAATAATTTTGGCTTCAACTGACAGACATTGATTTTGGACTCGAGGTAGTCATATGAATGGAAAAAAAATCAATTCATGATTTTACTTTTGCAATTATTCCTGTTTTTTTCTGTAAAATTTCTGGGGTAGGTATGTACAGTGCAAGCTGCTGTTCCGCTCTCGTCTGATGAGATTCGGGAACGTTACAATCTCATTTGCTTGGATGAAAAACACCCAATTTGGCTGTTTGGAAAAATTTAATCAAAGTTATAATTAAAGCCAGTGTCTTAGATGGATATATCTTGCGTCAGATGATGTATAATGTTCTATAATAAGAGAGGACGTCGTAATTAACAAGCAAGAACGATAGCTGAAAGGAAATTAGTCTTTGGAAAATGTGAAAATTGGCTCGCATTTGCACAAAATGGAAAATGTATTCCCTCGAGAACATAATGGGAGTCGGGAATTTAATTCGTAATACAAATTTATACTTATCTTTCGACGACTGTTGAATATTCAACTGAGATGATAATTCTCGGAATTTAAGAAAATTTTGGGTAGGTAGATAGATATCATTAACCAAAATTATATTGAGTGACGTCGCATTCCGAATTCACAGAACTTATATTCCATGGACTGCTAGTTGGGGTCAAATCATATGCCTGGAGTAACATTTCAGGGATGTTGTCGTTAGTTTCTCATACAGGAAAATTGAATTGAAAACATTGACTAAAAATATCAACAACGATCGCATTTGTGTGGATGAATAAGAATCTGAATATCTTAAAGCAATTGAGCTCGTCATATTTAAACATAGAAGCATCGGTACAGTATAATCTCCCCATAGTAGCGAAACTTGACAAAAATGACATGTCAAACTCTCATGACCTTGACAGTTTCAAAATGGCTAAAACTGTTCAATGCGGTTAGCTATTTCTGCATAATTACAAATCGTTCAGTATTGAAGCTATGAGAATTCGATGTACGATAATTATTTTTATTTCGAAAAAAATAGTGATATCGACTTCAGACCACTTTTATTCGACGCATAATTGCATAACAAATAACTGATAGATTTGCGAAAAGATACTGTTTATTCTTAGTTACCAAATGGAAACCATGACTTATATACTAAATACACCGGTTTTCAATGTTTTTTGTACGTCTTGACAATACAACACAATTCAAAATAATCTGAGGTTTTGGCATTGGGTCAAAATATTCAATTCTATATTGCCAAGGAAAATGATAGCCACTTCGGAACTGCTTTTTCCTCGCACGAATCACCGCTATCAAATCGCAAGGTCCCCAATTTCCCAACAATTCGTATGCTTTCCCTGTTAAGGCCCATTCACACATACAATAGCTATTTTATCACACTCTACCTTAGTAGAATCTAAAAAGAAAAAAAATTTACCCAAGAAAACGAACTATTAACTTGCCTTTTTCTGCTATACTTTATATACAATATAGTGACATAACCGTTGAAAATGTCACAAAATAATAAAATATCTCAGCTAAAGAAGAAGAAAAAGGGTTGTGAAGAAAATATCGCGCAGGATTTGTCGGCATCTCCTGTGAAAGGTTTCCGGCATTTTGCAAAGTGAATTTTCTTGTCGCCACTGAAGGAGTAGATATACACAATACGGCGGCGGTGGTCCCTTTAAATCGATAAATTTCTTCTACATTGTAAAGAAAGTTCCAAGTGTCGTTCGCATCGCTCTATTGTGTTGTTTAGTTTCGTAGAGACGGCCCAGGCCCGCTAGATGGGAAAGCTTTGCTTTTGCTCAAAAGAAGTTATGTGACAAATGGTTGTTGTACTTATATGCGCGGTTTATCTACAGAGGAAAGTTGAAGTTTTCAATCTAACTACAACTGCAGAACTTCAAAATTACCAGTACCTACCAATAGAATGAATATTATTTTGTATTTTTCAGTGCACCAACTAATAAAGTCGGCCCAATTTTTAGTAGAAAATACTTTTTCATGCTTCATTATGTGCTGAATACTATATTAGTCATACAACATAATTTCATCTAACTTCATTAAAACATATCAACAAAACACCCATACACGGTGGCTAATTAATTAATAAACAAAGCTTGTAATGGTTAACAAATGTGCAGCAAACAAACGTATAAATTGGTTGAGGCTAAAAGCCCATGTGTGTGTGTGTGTGCGTTTGTGCATCAGAGAACAGCAACAGTTTTAATCATAGAACTTTAGCTTGTAATATTAGATATTATCAAATATATAGCAACAAACTAGTTGAGGAGAATTGAAACTGCTATAGAGAAAATTAATTCAACACTCAAGATAAGTGGCGTGTACGCTAATTCTCCGAACGAACTTGATTCCGGGTTTCCGGAAATATATTTTCAACGAGAGGCTGTAATATATCTTGTATGTATGTATGTATGTTTATTATGAGCATCTCTGAAGTAACAAGGCTGAGATTAAATAACATATTAATGTGGAAATAATATGCGTAAAATGAGCCTTGTTAAACTAGCATTGAAAAGTTGGCAGAAACAATCGAAACTGACATGGGAATTTGTCGCGCTTATCAGTTGCTAAAATCCAGATTTTGTTGCTTGAACCAGTTTTGAAAAAATCGAGTTACAGCTATCTTAACGTGTAAGATAGCAGTGAAACCACTGAAAAATATTTTTTTTCTAATATGAACACCACCTGAATTTGTGAAATAAATATTTTTTACAAAAAATTTAACTGACCTTGTTAGTTGGTGCACTGAAAAGTACAAAATAATATACATTCTATTGGTGCTGGTACTTGTGAAGTTGGTGTTTTGTATTTTTCAGTGAACCAACTAATAACGTCGGCCCAATTTTTTATAAGAAATATTTTACATTAAGAATACTTAGTTAATGTATAGAAAGTTTGTTTTCAAATTTATGAGTTTAAATAGTAGCTTTATAACTTGACAGGGTTTTAGGTTAGGTTTGTAATTAATTATTTATATCAAATATTTGGAAAGTAGGATGTGACAAAAGATTATAATAACCTATTGAAATGGTGTAGGTACTCTGCTGACTCTAATCAGTTTCAATTTGATGATTTGATAACGTTGGCAATTTCAGGCATTTCAGCTCACTTGTGACGCAATAGAACTTGCTTCTCTTAAATATACCTTATATAAGTGTTTATCTTGAAGAGACTTGTAAAAATGTATTTTAAAATTGTGTCATTACTTGCATTTAAAACGAGCACAAAGGAATTAAATTATGATTTTCATGCAGGATTAAAAACCCCCCATATTTAATGATCAGTTAAAAAAATCCTAACTTCTGCTTTGAAGATTGTTTCATAAGCATACATTTTGTAAGTTTATGGTCGATTGTCTGACGTCTTCTCAGTGGATTACAGGCTGTTGGACAACCACAAGAAATCCCACCATCCATTATTTAAGCCGCACCAAATTCAAATTAGTTCCCATACTTCTTACTTTTTCCATTATCCCAGAACATGTATTTTCATAACGATTTCACTGAATTCAGCATGTTGAAATGAAAATTCTCTTGAATATTATTTGCCAACATACTAGATAAGCAATAAGTAAAAAAATCATCCCCCTCATTTGCTTTAATAGATGCAAAAGCTTTCCACGTATCTGTTCACTCTACTACGTCACCTGTTTCTATTTCACAAACTCGGGAAAAAGATGGAACATTTTCTCATTTCATACATGTATATACATATATACACTACTTATATTGAAGGAAGCATTATTTTTAAAAGCTCGCCATTAGAGATAATCTTATTTCTATATTTGCCTAGTTTGGAAAATGGCAGTCCCGAAACTTTTACATCGAGCTGCTGTTTTTTTTTGTTCACTGGCAGATTCATAAGGAAATGGATTTCTTTTGAAAAGGTAATGAACGAACCGCTTCAGAGAACTATTTTAGTTTATATCAACTTTGAATACTAATTAATCTGTCAAAGTGAAATAGCTTTTGGTTTTCAATTCTTTTTTGAGCGACTTTATGATTTGATAGATATTCAATCAGTTCTTTTTTCCAGAAGAAAAAAGCAACTGCTAATCAGGTATTTTTGACCCACTTCCGAAAATAAGGAAAAGTACTTTACTTAGGTATTTTTAATGTTTATTCCACCGTTTTGAACTTGACTTATTTTTAAGTCTTCCTTCCGCCTTCTTTTTTTGGGTCCGTCAAGCTACACCCCCGATAAAACGAATATGAATTTTTTTTATTGCAAAATTATGTGCAAATTACGGCCACAAAAAAAATTGTGCACAATTCCTTGACCGTTTTTTTTTATTTATTAAAGGGGGTGTGGCTTGACGTCAAGCTACACCCCCGCACCAATTTCTATTGCCGAAATTTGAAAATCGATTACACCATAATTATGTGCAAATTATGTGCTCTCCAATAACCTAAAGAACAACTATGCTACTCTAAGCATACACCGTTTTTTTTTTATTTATTAAAGGGGGTGTGGCTTGACGTCAAGCTACACCCCCGCACCAATTCCTGTTGCCAAAATTTAAAAATCGATCACACTATAATTATGTGCAAATTACGGCCAAAGAAAGGAAATTTTGTACTCCATCCCGTAACTTTTTTTTCAAATTATAAAGTGGTGTGTAAACGAAATTAAAAATTATTTATTGCAAAATTATGTTCAAGTTATGTGCGAATTACGGCCACAAAAATAATTTTGTGCACAATTCCTTGACCATTTTTTCGTAATTTGAAAAGAGGGGGTGCACCCCCGCACCAATTTCTATTGCCGAAATTTGAAAATCGATTACACCATAATTATGTGCAAATTATGTGCTCTCCAATGACCTATAGAACAACTATGCTACTCTAAGCATACACCGTCTTTTTTTATTTATTAAAGGGGGTGTGGCTTGACGTCAAGTTAGAAATTGGTGCGGGGGTGCACCCCCTCTTTTCAAAATACGAAAAAATGGTGACGGAATTGTGCACAAAATTATTTTTTTGTGGCCGTAATTCGCACATAACTTGACCATAATTTTGCAATAAATAATTTTTAATTTCGTTTACACAGCACTTTGTAATTTGAAAAAAAAGTTACGGGATGGAGTACAAAATTTCCTTTCTTTGGCCGTAATTTGCACATAATTTGCACATAATTATAGTGTGATCGATTTTTAAATTTTGGCAACAGGAATTGGTGCGGGGGTGTAGCTTGACGTCAAGCCACACCGCCTTTAATAAATAAAAGAAGAAGGTGTATGCTTAGAGTAGCATAGTTGTTCTTTAGGTCATTGGAGAGCACATAATTTGCACATAATTATGGTGTAATCGATTTTCAAATTTCGGCAATAGAAATTGGTGCGGGGGTGCAGTTTGACGTCAAGCTGCACCCCCTTTTTTCAAATAACGAAAAAATGGTCAAGGAATTGTGCACAAATTTTTTTTTGTGGCCCTAATTTGCACATAATTTTGCAATAAAAAAAATCATATTCGTTTTATCGGGGGTGTAGCTTGACAGACCCTCTTTTTTTCTATGTAGAAATTCCTTCTAATATAATCAACACGATAGCCTTTGCAAGCGAAAAAAAATGAATGACTTCTTTATCCAACGACCTCCACCATTTTCCTTTTCGAGCAGAGTGGCTGAAAATATAAATAATTTCAGTAGTGGGATGGCGGGAGAGGGCATGGTGGGGTAGGTAGCCTTTTGCTTGCTGTTGAAACAAAAGATGTAAATTAAATTGTCAGAAGTTTATTCTACTTTCGGGAATAAAGCTGAAGGAAGAGGGTTGGTCGGTCCACCTTGAGAGGTTTGGAACAACGCGACTTTTAATTAACAAAAGGAAAATTTGTAAGACACCATGAAAAAAAAAAAGGATTGGTGTTGCGTGGAAAATTGGGTGAAAAGTTTCAAGGTAAATACCTAATTTGATGTTATCTTTACTGGCTGTGTGCGGCGGTTTTGAATTTAAACATAAAGAACAACTTCAGTGGAAGAAGTTTTTGGGATTTTTCACCAGAAGGATTCCAGTTGTGATGGAAAAATGTATGTAGAGTAGAAATTGTATAGAATATAGGGCTATATTTTTTAAGGAAAATGGATCGGATGCAGCAATTTTTATGTGTTGAGTCACGCCTTTTCAAGAAATACCAAAATATAAACGCCCATCCAAAAAGTTAGAGCTGCAAACGTGATTAAATTGGAATTTTGTCAGAAATTGTTCGAAAACTATTTTTGTATCCCTGGAAAATTATATTGGTTACATGTAATAGATTTTTTATTGATTATTAATAGTTTTTTTATAGTTTTTTCAATAGTCTGTTAATTTCATTTACACAATTGGAAGGTATTCTAAAAATTGGAAGAAAAATTCAAAAATTTCCGAAACTATTCATTTTATGTATTGGAAAAATTTAATAAAACTGAAAATTGAATGACTGTTCTTTTTGTCTATGATATAAAATACAGGGTGTTCCATTTAAGAAAGTTAAGAAATTATTGTATTTGAGTTTTGAAATTCCCTATACACAACTTCCACAATACTGTGAAAAGAATACATTATTACAATAAACCAAAAGTAAAAATATTCGTCACATGCACAAAATTTACATCATTTTATCATTTAAGTAATATACAGGAAGTTGAAATCATTGCAATAGTCTGACAAAATCGATCATATCTTTTGAATACCTCAGTATAACCCAGTATAAGTTTATATTAATGTAATTGCGAAGAAGAGTAGATTCCAAATTTTATATAAAATATATGGTGTTCCATTAAAAAAAAACGTAAGAATGATCTGTCACCATGTTGTAGGACATCCTGTACATTTCAAAATATGGAAATTGCGAGTGCCTACATTTTTTGTGGAGAACAGATTTATCGACCTCGAATACACTAAAAACTCACTGTGTATATAATCAGATGTATTCATAATAATAATAAATTTGTAATCTGCTAAAAGCATCCTTTCAATGTAATGGCTTATTTTACTTACTGCTTATCTTAGAGCTGAAATTGTTACGCGATATATCACTGGAAATTAATTACAACATTACACTTGAATCTTGAAGTTTTTGGTCGTCTTATTTCTCATTCTCTCTCTCTCATATCGCTGCCTGCTTTTCTAGTACAAATTTTCACTAATTCCCTTCCATTCCAAGTTCCCATTTAGAAACAGCAATATATGTGTGTACATACAATGACTGCCAGAAGTTATCCTTGAATTTATTTGAAATTCAGTGGTGTGTTTTATTTGGAAAAAACCCTTGGACCATCTTTATTTTTTAATATCGTCTTTTGATACTACATTCATGTGTACAGGATAGTCTAAAAATAAGTTACGATCATTAGTCAACTTTTTTGATGAAATAATGTATTTTTACTTCGTTTTTTAATCTTGGATCCAATTCTAATTAAAACAAGTGTTGTTTTTAAGAAGAAAAAGTTTATATTAGGCATCAAAGCTTTTGGAGGAAAATATCTATATATAATAAAACAGTAAAAATCTGTGTCTTTTTTCGCGATAATCTTCGAAATTACTGAACAGATATTTTAATATAGGCTTTATTTGATTTAAATGTCAGAAAAATGTTATCGTCATTTAAAGATATTAAGCTTTCAATTTCCGATCTATTCACGGTTATTTAATTTTGACATATTGGTATTCTACTAAGTTGACAGACCGTTGACTGAAGTGTGATTTGGGGAAAGAAAATTTAACGATTTATTATTTTCAGTATATTTCACACAATTTCGTCAGTATCAAGATTTAGTGTTCATAACTAAGGCGTCGTATTTTATGGTGATTCTGCTTAATAAATGTAATTTTTAGCAAAACCGAAAGGATTCAAAGAATACGCAAGATAAGGAGATATGGTCCAAAGACTTTAAAATTATCCCCATTTAGGGATATCAAGATGAATTTAAATTCCACACAGACGAAGACGCAATCAACAACATTTCATATTCGCAATAAAAAATAAAATCGTCGAAACTATATTTCCAGGAAAAACACCGCTGAATCTTAAATCAATTTACATATTAGTTACTTTTGTGACTCACTGTATAATCTCTAAGACAAGTTCACGTCAAGAAATGCGCCGTTTCTATTCAGAAAAGGTACCAAACTGTATAAGTACCTACCCACCATCTTACACTCCTTGGCATGAACGTCATGTAACTATTATGTAAAGTCCTGTTGGCGCCTGTGTTAGCTACTACCCCAAATGAACCCCCGCCCCCCTTCAACCCGCACCCTCGACAACAGACGTTTCGAGACCTCTAATTGTTTTGGAGGTGATTTTCCACCGTGTGCTGTTACAACGTGCTTTGAGGAGGAATTAAGAACAACAGGAGAAGGAAAATGGGTAGAGCGTCGTCAATTTCTTTTTTTTCTAATTGAATTTTCGCGACATTTTAAACCAAGGTTAAAATTAAGTAAGAGGTATAAACATACATACGAATAAACTCTAAATCTAGATAAAATGTGAGTAATATACGTTTCACATAAAAATTGATTAAATCAACACAAAGTATAAAATCATATACAGGATGAGGATTTTAGATGGAACGCTCCATATAGCCTCTCTGGGAATAAGATTTTTCAAAAATCTAAAAAATACTTCCTCAAAGATTCTGTATTTAGTTGGCTCTCGTCATGTAAAAAAACATCGGAGCCCCAAAGAGAGAACGCAGCCCTAAAGAACTTTGTTTTGTCAAATTGGAAGATACCACTTGAAAATAAGTGACATCTGTCAAACCATGTGTCAGAAAGTGTCCAGTTTTCTAGATAATTTAAATGGAGACCTGTATTTGATTTTTCTTCAAATATTTGTAATACCGGAACTCCAAGGAATATTCTCTAATTATTGAAATCTAGACCAAAGGATATTTTTTCAGCAGGATGGAGCTTCTTCCCATTTTGCAAGAAATGTTAAGAAATTGTTAAATGTTGCATTTCCAAATAGGGGGATAGGACGGCGAGGATTTATAAAGTGGCCTCCCAGATACCCGGATATTACACCCTTAGATTTCTTATGGGGCGATTTAAAAATAAAGGTCTGTGTCAACAGAACTAAAAATCTGGAAGACTTAAATGCAAGGATTTGGGCAGAGATACGTTTAATCACGCCAGAAGTTTTCGGAAGAGTAAGGGAAGAGTTTTACCATCGGTTGTGTCTGTGCCAACAGATTAATGAGGCACATTTTTCACAACTGTTATGATAAAAAGGTGACATTCCAGTATTAATGTAATTGTTCATTAAATAGTTTATTTTGAGAGATATTAGTTTAAAAAAATGATGATAGGGCTTCTTTTCAATTGCATGTAGGTAGTAGCCAAAACCAACAATCAAAGTGATTGTATGTAGAGCTGTATTCGTAATCAGTCTAGTTTATTGGGAGTTCTAGTATCAAACTGAAAAATAAGATATAAGAATTCATTACTTGGACATTACGCGAACGTTTGTTTTCGTTGCTTGACATACTGATAAAAGGGTGTAGAATTATTCGCTTTTCACACTCGTGTGGTAATATAAATTGAACTTGACAATCGGGTTTTTATATCAGGAGTTCTTCAAATGATTTTTTGTTGGACCTCGTCATTTTTGAGCAATTTTATAGAAAATAAAAAAAACACCCAATAATTTATGGAGCCAACTTTTAACTGTCGCCAACCGTTAATTAGAATACTCACAATATCCTCTAAAACCACCACCTCCACTAGCGCGCCCCTCATTAAAGTCAGAGCGCTAGTGCCCCGCTTGTAGGTACACGTTTCTATAACTTTATGTAGTTTGATTTTCTCTGTCTTTATGTGTTTGTCTTTCAGTGTGTTTGGGCAAAGTGTCGGTGGTGGCGGCTTCACATCTCATTAAAAATAATTAACGTGATAAATCTTGGATTGATGATGTGCATACGAGGATGCAGCAATGGCAGGATTCTATACGATATTTTTGTTTGTTTGTCAATAGTGATAGCGCGATGTATTTCATATATATACAGTGCGGTCCCCAGATATGGAATAAATTGTTCAATTTGACAATTTATAGTATGTAAATATTACTCCCTTCTGGAACTCCTTCCGAATTATGAGCACCTACTAAAAAAAAAATGAGAAGGGGGTCGTGTGGTATCTTGTTCGAAAGGAATTTTCATTCTCTGTTCAAAAATACTATTTTTTCAAATTTTGTGCAGTCATAACTGAGAAAATTTATTTGGAAATATAAAATTTTGATACCTTAATTATAATGAAGGAAATAATATCACATAATGCTTAAGAAGTAGTTTTCAATTTATTTTACAATTGAATGAAGTGTTTAAAATGTGACCACTAATCTCTTCTTGAGGCGATCTTGAAATTCTCGTACAACTTTTTGTCAATTTAAGTAGGCTACTGTTATTTTGGTACTTGCAAGTTGTTGACATTGCCTATTAAAAAATATTTGAATGTGTATTTAATTTTACTATGGCTCATTTATCCGAAACTCAAAGAATATACATTTTAGTTATGATTGGATGCGGTAATAAATGAAGAACTCAGAAGGAAGATTGTAAAACATTCAATAATAAATACCCTGGTCAACACGTCTCACAATCTACATTCAGCATATTAGAAACAAAATTTCGTGAAATTGGACATGTAAGAACTGTTCAAAAACCAGGTCGAATTGTTAAATTGGATAAGGTATAAAGTTAGATCTACTGTTAGGATTTTTCCAATAGGTGGATTGGAAGACGTGGAACGATTGAATGGCCGCCTAGATCTCTCGATTTGACTCCTCTCGACTACTTATATGGGGTTATTTAAAATCAAAAGTATATTTAAATACACTAGACAATATTGCAAAGGCAAAGTTGGAATAACGGATGAAATGAACAACATAACCCCTGAGGTCTTACGAAATGTTGTACGAGATCTCCTTGTTTATTGTTAAGAAGTGAATGGTGGTCATTGTGAACATTTATTTTAATTGTAAAATCAATTTAAAAATACTTCCTAAAAATAATGTAACATTATTTCCTTAATTCTACTTACATTTTACAAATTCAAAATAAATTTTCTCAGTTATGATTGCACCAAATTTGAAACACTTGGTATTGCTGAACAGAGAATGAAAATCCCTTTCGAATTAGGATTTTTGAAGGGACGCTCAAAATTCAGAGGGGGGTTGAAAGAAAGGGGTAATATTTTCATACTATAACTTGTGCAATTGAAAATAGAAATCAAACTGTTTCAGGTTTTTTCAATCAAATACATAATAACACTAGAAAATAATTTGTTCCATACCTTGGATCGCACTGTATATGTATATAGAGTGTGTATGTGTGTGGGTGTGAAAGGGATCATATAAGGACGCCACATGAAATCGTGCTGCTAGTATGTGTCGGCAGTTGTTTTGTTGTTGTTGTTGGATAAATGAAAGAAAGGCAAGAGTTCGGTAGGTACCGCCGCCGCTTTGATTCAGATCGTCTGGATGACGAAGGTTTAATGAGTGCAGTATAAGGTGCCTCAAACGTATCTCTACGTATGTTGCAATTTTCACAGGTACGCGGACTGCTGCATACTCATTTGAATTATTTTTGTTTTATTTAAACATTTTTATGCTGTGATCGGTAGACGATGGAAATTATCATAATCTTGATCCTGCAATAATTACTCAAATCTCTGGCATTGATTGAATAGATAAATATAGATAGCTAGCTGGTCTTGAGTGAACAAAATATGATGAATACACAAGACTCCGTTGTATGAACATCGACAAATACATCGTTTGCAACTACTTCAGAATAAAGTAATGCGAATTTTATTAAGTTGTAACAGGTTCATTGCTATAAATAATATGCTTGGGCCATTGAAATTTCTAAATATTTCCCAACTGATTATAGAGTCTGCATTAGTTAATATTTATAATATTTAAAATTGTTAATAAGCAAGCTTCTTCCTAGTTGCAAGAGTTTATAATCAAAAAGACAGATATGATACCTTATACGCTACTTGGTACATGTGAAGTTGGTGCCAAAAGTTTTCAATCTAACTGCAACTGCACAACTCCAGAAGTACCAGCACCAATAGAATTAATATTATTCTGTATTTTTCAGTGCTCCAACTAATAAAGTCGGTTCATTTTTTAAATATTTATATCTATCTAAGCAAGCGCAACTATTTCTGTTACCGTATAAGATGAACATTATCACAGAACGATAAAATACTGTGCGATGGACCTAATTCTCAAAATATCAATATTACTGTCATCTAGATGGGCATAGTCAAGCGAGTTAGGTGATGCAAAATCAACCAAATTGGCAAATTGTGAGTTGTTCCGAACTGCGGAAAATAAGTAATGCCGCTGACAAATTCACAATGCGGGGAATTTAATTCGGCTTAATTTTAACACGAAACATAAATCACTTGCTTCCGCTTCCTTCCCCCACGTTCCACACACCTTTTATCATCTCTCTCTTCTCTCGAATGGTGCCGCCTCAAAAGTTGTGTAATTTACACCATGATGGACGATTTATTAGAGAGAGAGAGAGAGAGAGACTGGTGCAAGCGTGTCATGGCGGCGAATGGGTTTTTGGGAGTGAAGATGAGGATCCAACAACAACATCCTCTGATAAACCGGGTAAAAAGTTCCTTAGGTCCGGGGAAACATTTGGCGTGGGATGAGGCGGCCGGTCCCTACAGCACTCTAGGTGGCGTGTGTCAGTTGTAGTTTTGAAGTTTTTTTTAGCAAGCTAAACGAGACAGAGCACGCAAAACATCGTTGAGAGTGAGGATTTCCCGGAATATTTGTTATATAAATCATCACACGTGTCGAGTTTGCTCATTTATATTCTTTGGACTATAAATAATTTCGCTAATTAACGTACAGATTTTATGTGATGTGGATAAATGTTGTTAAAAGAAATATATGCACATGAAATTACTTAGGGTTTCACGAGACTCTCAAAATTCGAGATTTCTCGTCTCGTCTCGATTTCAAGACGAGACCGAGACGAGACTGACTTTTTTTTCGAGACCACCGATGCTGGTTCTGCAAAAGCTCACAGCTCTCGTTAGGTCAGAATAGGGTAAATAAAAAAATGTGTTAGGAAATAATTTTAATTTATTTTAAACATTACAATAACAGAGCATAAAAATAGCAAATATAACAAAGCAGATATCGAAGGTAAAAATAAATATTTTCATATTCTTAAACTATTAAACTCAAAAATTAACATTAAACACTTAAAAATAAACAAAACATGAGGAAAATAATGATAGACGTAAGAAAAATGTAGATAACATAATTTTTTAATATAGAAAAATATCTTGATAGATAAGAAAATTATTGTTTAGACATTCAAAAACAGTGAAAAATGAGTCGATTCTCCAGTTAATAGGCTTCGTTCTGTAGACACTGAAGCAGCTTCCAAACATGAAAAAAAATTTTTGTCACATAATTTCAAAGGTAAACAAACTGTCCTTTTGCACCCCGCTACTTTTGGACTCGGTGGTTTTCGGTGCGGTGGTCCTAATTTCAATAAATTTCAGTTTTCGTTTATGTGCTGACTTGTTCACAAATTATATTTTTACTAGATTCAAACAATATTTTAATGTCTTGCACAATGCTATTTCATTATTCTTTATTAGAAATAAAAGAAATTTAATAATTACTTAAAAGTTAATTGACACGACACTGTTCGATCAGTCTGCCATAAAGTGCCATAAATTTAACCTTATTCCTATTGTATTCTTCAAAAATTTTAGTTCAAGTTTATAAATTTCTTCAAAGAATATTCTTATGACACCATTTTTGCATGGATAAAAGATTAAATTAAAAGATAAAGAATTCGTGTCATTTTCAATTCCTGGATTAATTTCGAGAATCTCGAATCGTGATCGAAAAACATCAAGACGAGAGTTTGTTAATTTCTCGTCTCGATATTTGAGACGAGATGAGAAATTTCCTTTGAGACGAGATTTCTCGTCTTATTACTCCAAATTATGAGATATAAATTTCTGCAATTTTCCACTTAACAATTTGTAATAAAACCAATGCGATGTCGATATCATTAATTAAATTAAACTAATTAAGTAAACCTGTGGTACACAAATAACTGTTTAAATCAAAAATCCCTTACACTCTTTTCCACTATTGGAATAATCCTGACATATTTTCACAGTTCATCAATTTAATTCCCTTCCTCGACGAAAATCGGTGATTTCCCGAGTTTTTCTTTCTATATCTCTACAATCTAGTAGGTATATATATATATATATATATATATATATATATATATATATATATATATATATATATATATATATATATATATATCGCCCCGAGCCCTTTTATTGCCAATATCTCAAAGGAGCCCGTCATCGTTTGCCTCGTTTATGTGTATACATTCCCCAGTATCCCCCCTCTATCTGAGCTGCCCCAAAGTTTAAAAACTTTTCCCACATTTGCGAAACGTGCTCCGACCGCCAACTCATTCACTTAGAGACAGAGAGAGGGAGTCCTGCTTTTTTTACGAGGCCATTTCCTCGACCGAACGATATATACCTACAGGAAAATATAAGAAGCTTCCTTAGGCTTGGATACTTGAAGTTAAAAAGAAAAATCACTTTATACTCGCACTGGTCGTTGAATTGGCGAAATGATTTCGAGACTGCAAAATGGACTATTTAGATGAATTTAATGAACTGCTGCGTCAAACCTCAAAACAAGTGAACTAAAAAAAGTCGCTAGCACGTATGAACCCACTTAAATCAAATAAAAACTATTCAAAAAATCAATTTACTTTCAATTTGTTTTTGAAGCACTTGAAATGCACTTCATGACTTTTACTGCAGTTAGCCTATTTTCTGTTTAGACTGTTTACAAGTTATGAGTGAGAATGCATTACAAGAACAAGATTAACGATAAAAAACTGTCTCTTCTACTTGCTGAAAACCCTGAATGTTACCTACGCCTATTATCGCCCCCCTTTTCTTTCTGTCACTTTGTTGAACTACATCGCATACAACTTGAGAAAGGCAAAAAACAAGAGTATCCTTCACATGCATGGCCATGCTTCCCGTAATATTTCTTTTTTCTTCACATGAGGGTGGCACTCAACACCGTCTCATTTGTCACACAGAAAGCACCAATTCCTTAGCTTCCGCAAGAGGGCACTGAAATAGCTACAGCTGAAACTGGCACACTTGCAATTAATTAATTTTCTTCTGTATTAACTATCTTCCGGTCATAATAACCTGGTAACTTTAATCACAATTAACTCGCTTACCGGCAGGTATATTTGTTTTTTCGTTTTTGCGATGCAGAATCGTTCATTCTATAATAATAGATTTCAAATTCAGGACTTAATCTTTATGTCACAATGATACTGGGCAGCATACCTACATCCTTGAACCAAAAGGTATATCATAATTTAACTCTCGCCCACCCTCAAGCAGATGTGTTCTGTGACCGACAAAGGAGCCAGCAGTAGCATGGGTCACGTGATATGTGTGCCAAATGCACGTGGTGTGTGTGGTGGCGTGGGATGGTCCGATCGTAAATCCTGACTTGCCACAATTACCACCATCACCATACCTATACCGTCGTATGTTGTGTGCGAGCCTTGAAGTAAGTGGGTTGCTTTGTCTCCAGGGTCTCCACCAAAGAAGAGTGCGTGATGAAAGTTATAATGAGTAAAATCAAGCTAATGTGATTTGGGGCTTTCAACGCATTAGCTTATGCCTATTTGTTCAATTTCCATATCGATGTAGTTGGTTGATGTCGAAGTATCAAATGTATCATATGAATATCAATGACCACTCCGTTATTTGTTGACATTTTCTTCAATCCCCTCGATAATTATATATTTATAATTCTTCACCATATGTATGAAGTTGAAGGTATCCACAAAATTGCATAGAGCTTTCAATACGTAGAGAGTGATGTTACCGAAAACCCATGAAGATCAATTTGATAGATACTGAAAATGATCACTTCTTGAATTTTTCAATTCAGTAAAAAATCCGCCCGGAAACTGTTCGTGGTTACATATTTCATTATATATTTCGGATTTGAATTTAATTGCATGTTGAAAATTTTTAAAGGAAAAATAATATTGCAAATAGTTTTTGGAAATGCTGCGTTTTTTCGCTTATATACTTAAATGAACATTTTTGACACCTCGGTAAATTGAAATAGTGTCACGCAAGGGTACTTGCTAAGCCCACTCCTATTCAATATCTATGACGAGAACTTGACGAATGAAAATATTCATAGACTTAATAGATTGATAAACTTTATTTTCAAATGACCCAAGAGTTCACACCCTTAAGTATCCAATTCACCCTATAAACGATCGCAACAATTTCTCCACTGCTTTCCAACCAATAAATAAATATGGCATACGGATATATTTTAACTGCGTCTCTTATAACCTGTTGTACCTTTGTGCAGGGACTATAAAATTATATATATATATATATAAAAGCAGCATAAATTATTACATCGTTTATGTTACGATTAGGACTCCAAGAGCTGCCGCATATTGTATAGGTAGATATATAGTTAAGGGAGGTGGGGGTAGTAGTAACCAGGCAAGAAGAATTTATTGGGCACATCGTATTACGACGCCAACAAAAACGAGCCCCTTTCGATCGTGAGATAAATAACTGGGTATTTATAACGAGGAGAAAATCCAGATTTGGCAATAAATTATTCGATCGCCTTTTCGATTTCGATAAACACAGCGTTTTACTAAAAGGCAGTTATTATTTATATAATATGCTATTGTTATATTTTCTAATATTATTATTATTCAATTTTTTTATGAAAAGAAAAATGAGCTAATATGGACGTGACTTGAACTCAAGACCTTATATGATTAGCAGACATCAACTCTATCATTGAGCCATCAAGTGTCATTTGCGATAGATCGACTTAATTGTACAAACAATCAATGTACCGAGGATGACGAGGTACTGTATCTCAGGAACTAATAGTCGTAGATGTTTAAAAAAAAACGTTCAGAGGAAATCGGCCAAGGAAAATTGCTGGAAATATTTTTTGAATCCATACGTCCACCGCTATGGAGCGTAATAGCTTAAATCGTTAAAAAATGCGATTTTTTCAATAAATTTCCTATATAAGTTTAGAATTGAATAGTCTCTCGTTAATGCCACCATAATGGTCGATCTTTTTGATATATGATTTTTTATTATAGGACGTAAAATAAAGGCGGGAGGGGTTGCTAAACTTTTTGTACTAAAAGTGTCTATAACTTAAGTTTGACATAACGGAATTTTGTTAAGGTCTGGTTCAAGAAAGGAAAAATTGGTGAATATAATATGAAATCATCCATATGCCATTCTGGTCCTGGCCGCCCTCGCTAGGGGGCGGGTTTTATAAAGTTGTCCATTTTTTAAATTTTGCTCCGAAATCGCTAATGGAAACGTATGAATATTTTATTAGATTCGGATTGTAGATCAAATTTGCAACAAAATCTGACAACACTGCATGTCGATATTTTCATTAGTTTAAAAGTTATTCATTTCTAAACTTATATTGATTTTTTTTCGAAACAATCGCATTTTTTATAGGATCGAAGCTATTACGCCCCCTAGCGGTCGGTGGACGTATGAATTTAAAAAATATTTCCAACAATTTTCCTTGGTCGATTTCCTCGGAAGGATTTTTTCCAAACTTCTACAACTATTAATTAGTTCCTGAGATACAGTACCTCGTCAACCTTATTGAATCACCCGGTACAAGCATTTTACTTATGAAGCTCTATGATATTTGCTATGCTATTGTGTTTTTTTGTAAATACTTTTTTAGAGACACCCTGTATACAAAGGTGCCATAACTCGACCCCCTATTCTACCCCCCACCATTCCGAGACACCTTATTAATCCAATTATTGGTCGTGCGCTTTCCCTTAAAATATTAATAATTATTTACGCCTTTCGAGCTGCTCTCCTGGAACATCTGAGCTAATTATTATTTGGACGGTATTTTAAATTAAGATATTGTCTATTGCTTGCAAAAAAGGCGCTGGTAAAACGAACACGAAGAATTATTAATAGGTCCTATCTGGAGCTCGCTCTTTCTCGCCGAAGAACTAATCAAGTGATTAATTAATTGCCGAAATTGCAAGCGCAAGATCTTCTCTTTGCTTTTGAAGGCTTGCTACTCTTTATGATTTTTCAATAATGTTGCTCAAAGCATATTGAAGCCGTTGGACTTTTTTAAACAACAATTAATACATGTTCTTTTCAGTATTAGTACTTACATTGCTTCGTTGATCTAAGAAATATAGCCTATACCAATAACGATTTCATTATATAGAAACATAACTATGAGCTAAAAAAGTAGCTATCTTAAAATTATTTTAGGCTGGTCCTTGTTTCTCTTTGTGTAAAATTCAAGATTCTCTCATTTTTGACAAATGCTTACTCAGTGGCTTGGTTGGTGACATCTACAAATTGTTAACGTTTGGAGTAACACTGGTAAAAGGTTATACGATCTTCCTAGACTCTTCGTTGTATGCGCTTGTTTGTTGTGGTTTTTCCTGGGATGTACAGCTCAACCCACGTACTAAAAAACTGGAGTATCTCTCTACTGTTGCAAGCGTATTCGGTCAACACCGCCTTATATTCCGGTTTAAGTCAATTCAGTGATTCTATTTCTTGGTGAGATGCCCATTCACCAGCAGATCAGTTTCATAACTATGGAGATTGATATAACTTTGAGTCGTCGTGTTTGGAGTCCTTCCTTAATGAATGAATTTAGTTGATCTTTTGTTCTCTCGAATACATATTTGATCCAGTTGTTGGTTGGTGCAGTTACCTTGAGGTCTCCTAGTAGGGAATTGCTTAAGATCTATTATTGAAAGTTAAAAGCACTTGCAGTGCGTTGGATCATTGGTAATTGCTTTCTGGATAAACCTCTTGAAACAAGAATCATCTGGATGAGTATATCAGCTTGTATATAAGGTCTATTTTGCTGTTTCAATCTCTTTTAGGGATATCGCCTGAAAAGCTTTTTTTGTTTATCTACTGTGTGCTCCTTCTGAGTTTCTGATTCAGCTCAGAGATATTTGATGGTAGATTTTTGACTTCATGTCAATGCCACCTGTTCTATGAAATTGTGACTAGCCTTTTTGTACTTTGAGAGGATTAACCAAGGTCTTCTTTGGGTTCAGATCAATCTTCCAAATCCAGTCTTGAATTCAATATAATGCCTCCTGGTCAAGTAGTTGATGGTCAATTTGTTATATTTTTAAGGCCTACAAGAAGAACAAGTATCTTGCAAGAACATTACCAGAGCGATTCTTCTATAAAGAAAAACAATTGTGAAAAGCAACCATTTTATCTTATCTTGTTTACTTAATGAAGTTATTTTCGTCGAACATTAGTGCAATATTTAAACCTGCGAAAGAAAACAGAAGCAAGCGTAAATCATCAGAAGTCTAAACTTTAACGCCATCACACTTATTATTATACGCTTGTCCAACTGCCAGAGACATGAGGTGACTGGCGAGGCCAAAGAAACAACAAAAATAAAAACAAGAAAGAAAGTAATCAAATTAAACGTGAAACAAACTAAGCGCGCGAGAGGCTGCCAGCTTTCCGAGTGTAGTAATTCAAGCGGAAAGTGTCGTCGCGTAAAACTTTGAATGACATTTCAATTTGTCATCTCTAATTTATGCTTAGGTGTTGGCGGTGCAGTGGCGCCTTCTGGGGTTCCCCAAGAGCGATGTCATCCATCGCAAAACGTGTTTCTGGTTTTGATGTGTCTTTTTGGTAGGGCCGTGCTCTTTCTTGGTCGGGAATGGCAAGAAAACATCGTAGTGTGTTTTTAATTCGAAAGTGCTTTTGAATTGTTTAATTAAATCTGTTCTAGAGGAGATTTTGTGGTAGAATGTCTTATTAATACTAGTGTATGATATCATGAGCTAATGTAGAGATCACGTGAAAAATGTGTGAGAAAGATATAGGACTCAATAATGATCTAAAATCTACAATTTCAACTTTTTAATTTTAACTTTGATAAACGTTAAAATTTTGATAGCATGCTTTTGTATTCTGGCTACCGGCCCTAATGCCTTTGAATAAGCTGAACCCCAACAAATAATCCCATAAAATAGGTCGCTACAGAACAAAGCGTGGTATAATTTTAATAAATCATTTTTGTTAAGAATATATCTCATTTTATAGAAAACAAAAAAAAATCTTACTTTTTTAACAATACTAAAAATATTTTTCTTTCAATTCCAATTTTCATCCAGTATAACATCAAGGTATTCAATTTACTCTTTTTATTTGATTTATTTATTATTATAAGTCCTATTTTCCCATCATCCCATTCTCAGGGAGCTTATCTGCGTATAGAGACACGTTTAAAACCCTGGATTATGACATATTTAAAGTCACTCTGGGATAATTAAACCATATTTTCTTATTTTTTTAGGAATGTTTAGCATTGGCTGTAACTTCATCACAGCTGTCACCACTACGCATAATAACTGTGTTATCCGCAAATGATACAATAACACCTGGTATATCAAGTTGCAATAATCCATTAATATAGCCATTAAATAATAATGGACCTAAAATTGAACCTTGAGGGACTCCACAAGTGACTAAGCTGTAAGAACTTTCAACACCATTAATGACAACACACTGAAATATATTTGAGAAATAGTTTCGGATCAAATCATTAAATAAATTGATTTTTAAGAGAAACTATAGATATAGGTTGAACGATCCAGCTTGATGCTGATCAAGTTTTCTTATTACTCCCGCAGTTCAGTAATCGTCTATCTAGTGAATTTGCTAGCTAGTGTAAGTATCTAGGAAACTTGTTTTATGTAATCTATCCTTATCTAGATTTAGGAACTTGGAAAGATATAACTATATATACATATATTCTATACTATGAACAAACAACCGAATACACTAAAGGACTCTAAAACTTCCCTTCACTCCTAGCATGTAGTACTAGTATTATTATATGTCGTAGAAGACGAGCCCCATCATCATCATCACAAACCCATTATATAATGTATGCGCTGACGATAAGCGCAAGAGAGTTATCTTTTTCGTCTTCTTCTTCTTCATCGTCTTCCTCGTGACAATAACTCAAAGGAATCTTCCATCTCTTGTGTCTCATAGTCTAGAGCCAGAATTTAGGAACATTACTGTTATTATTATTATTATTATGAATCGTGTGAATTCAAGGAACAGAGAATCCAACTCTAATGGCACACGTATAATAAGGGTGTGTGTGTGTGTGTGTGTGTGTAAGTGTAGGAGCGATGAGGGCACGTTTGAAGGGGTGAGTGGGGTGGGTGTGGCCCTGACACTTACAAAACACGACATACTGCAATATTACAGTAGTTTCAGCGTCAGCGTGTAATTTCTTTTGGGTATATATGTATAGTAAGCAAATGACGATCGTTATAATGATGATGACTGCGGATGTTAGGTAGGTATGTATGTAATGTTGGGCGGCTAAGACTAGGTGGGTCGGGATTTATTCATTTCGAACGACACGAATGAAACTTTACATTACTTGGGTATATAAAAGAGTCTCTAGGGAAAATAATTGACTCATTATTCATTTCCCTGTAAGAACGAAATGGCTATTTTTGTTCTCCACACCCGCTTACATCTCAACGGCAATTTATTTATATTTAGGAACTTTTAGAACAAAAATTACCTAATGATTCAATCGAACTGAAACTTTGAAATTATTAATACACTTCAGTTTCCAAATGTTATTAAGACAAGCAAAATTTTATTTAAATATTTAAATATAAAAGACATGCTGCTTTATTGAATGACATACTTCGAATGAGTCTTGTTTGACATCGCTCAATATAGCATATTCAGGAAAACTCCTAGAGCGACTTACTGGCTCTGAAAATGTTGTTTTCCTCCACTTTTAATACAAGCACGAACATAATTTTCTAATGTTTGTTACATATATATAAATATTTACATAACCATAATTTCTATCCTACATAACAATTCATGGCAAAGAAATTTAGTGTAAAACAGTAAATGCAGGTAACTGGTGTAATTTTGTTAATGTATGAATTTGGTGCCAGTTGAGAAGATAATATGTAAGGACGAGCTCTGTATTTTTCGTTTCCTTTATAGGTTTAGTAAAAGAATGCAACCTTCTAAAAGTCCAAGGAAAAATAATCAGGAATATTCTTAATTGAACTATATGATTTCAGGAAGAATATATAATAAATATTTTTTTCTGTGTGGGGAAAAAAGTTGTTGATAGGTGGTAAAGTATCACTTTTTATAAAATCACTTTTTTCCCCGCGAATTAGCTGGCAATAATTTTTTGCTTCTCCTAACTCCGGTGAAGTCAGAAAAAACTCGAAATCAGACATTTTTTAAAAAAAAAAAACAACCACTAATTTCGCAATTTTTAAATCAAATCACAGAATTAAATGACAGATATTTGATTACTTTAAAGGTTTTCTTAGCAAAGCATGTCTAATTGTAGCTATAACTACAACAGCCTACCATTTTAAAACTTTTTTCAATATTAAATAATTTTTCCCTTCACAGAAAAAAATAGTGTATTATATACTCGAAAAATGTTAGATTTTAGCTTTCAGTTTTGAGTTAAAATCTAATTATTTTGTCCATTCTATAATAAATAAATTATCTCCACTCCTTTGGGATAATTTTTTGCGGGAATAGACATGTTGAATGTTGATGGGACCAACTCTCAATTATTGTCCCCTATCAAATGAAAAAAGAATAATAAAAATCGGAGCACGTTTATTATTTATGGTGCAAACATACAAAATAAACATGCAAACAGTCGAACTGTATGTACACCTCCTTCATTTGGTTCGTCGGTCAAAAATATTCCACGGTTGTAGCTGATTTGGGACAAGCTCACAGATTCATGCTGTGTTATGTCATATCGTAAATAATCAACAAGGTTGACTCACTTTATTAAAAGCTACTTCCAAACATGCCAAACCAACAAATACCGTTTTCTTTTAATTATTATTTATTTATCTATAACAAGATACTAGGTACTACAAAATTTGAACATTAAGTCTTATCATCTATTCAAATTTTAACGTAACTGAAAAACCCCCGACAAGAACACTCTTGACTACTTTTCAAACAAAAGAAAAAACCTTATTGAAAGTTGATCCATCCGTTTGGGAGCTGCGATGTCACAGACATTCTAACAGATACACACCTTAAACTTACAACACCCCTCTGTTTGCTTCAGAGGTTAAAAAATAAAATTATCTTCAAATAAGTACCGTGATATACGGATTTTATAAAATGATTATTAAAAGTACAATATGCCTTTCTAGTGATCAATCTCCATGTTGCAATGTTGTGATTACTCTGTTAAGCTCCTTCTCTTATTTATATTATCACTTCAATCACACATAATCATATCTTATCATCATATATATTGAATGCCACGCGACTATATAAACTCAGATATAGGTACATTTCTTCTCAAACGGAATATCACATTACCAAGTATAAAGTCATCTAAAAACAGGGTTCTTCTGATTTATCTGTATATCACTTCAAAGAGAGGGAATATATTTATATTTAATGTAAGTCAAAAAAACATTATATTCCAGAGATTTATTCTCCCGTAGAATGAACTTCTTTGGTATATGTGCTCTGTATAGACTCTAGTCTCTTTTTATACTTTATTATTCCACAATCATATCCATATTTTATTATGTGATTGTAGATGATTTTTAAGGCATAAAACTTGGACGGAGAAGTATGAGTTTTGACATAGTGAAAGTTTATATGGTGAAGTAGTGCACACAGTTAAATTTTTTATGTATTGTGCGTTAATATTTTAAATTAAATCAAATGAAAAATAAATGGTTTATGTGGTAGAAGTGTATTGTGTGTTGCATAATGAACCCAATTGCAATGTGAAGCCAACGAGTCAGGGCTGTCAGATTGTTTTATTTGTGAATGTCAACCCTGGTCAAACGCAAATTTAAATATTGTGAAATAGGGTATACAAAGTGATGTAATTTTTTATGGGATACATTTATATGCGCACTTGATGTCATTTCAAGAAATTTTAATATGTATTTTTGATAGTGGATTAATGCATTTACAACGCAATACAAAAAATTTCGAATTTGAAATCACTTTTGTGTAAGGACCGCATTCTCTTCATTACAAAGCATTCTATTATTAAATCAATAGCTAGCTGTAATTGTGTTTTTCGAACTGTTACTAACATGAAAGGTTTTCACAGGTTTTATAACATCATAATTATAGCTAAGTGCGCAAACCGCGATATAAATGCTTTTCAACTTTTTCCGGAAATTTAAGATCTGCTGACTTTAGATAAAATTAGCAGATCATAGCCGAAAATCGTAGTATACTCATCGGAATCATTGAAAAACCTGATTAAAAATTAAAAGCTCATTAAATGTTCTAAGAAAAAGTATAAAACATTTCGATTTTTTTTTTCGTGGAAAGTTTGAACTCAGCAGATCATGGCCGAAACATTTTTTCCCTTAAATATTTTGCACTTTTCCGTTAAGCATTTAATGGGCCCTTAATTAATAATTAGGTTCTGCAACGATTCTGACATATCTACTATGATTTTCGGCCATGATCTGCTGAGTTCAAACTTTGCCCTAAAAAAATATAAAAAATCGAAATGTTTTACACTTTTTAGAGCATTTAATGAGCCTTTAAGGTTTTTCAATGATTCCGATGAGTATACTACGATTTTTGGTTATAATTTGCTAATTTTATTTAAAGTTAGCAGATCTTCAATTTCCGGAAAAAGTTGAAAAGCATTTAATTCGCGGTTTGCGTACTTAATTAGCTTCTAATTAGCCCTTAATTATGATGTTATGAAACCTGTGATCTGCTGACCTTGCTCTGCTAACTTTATGGACAGTTCTTTATCATATCGCCACGATTTCTCCAAATATAGAAATTTTTTGATATATTCTAACGAAAATTGCCATATTAACAAAAATTTGGGGAATTTAAATTTTATATTATATTATTATAGGGTCATAATAATTTTAACACAAAAAATTGAATGCGCTAAAAATAAAAATAGCACATAACATTTAAAAAAATAAAGTTGAGGGCTCCATGAGAAAAACTGTAAATCTGGCAACGTTACAAATATTATTTTTTAATCTGGCACTATTGATAACCCCCTTATACCAAATTTCATATGTCAAGCCGTTGCTGAAATATTCGGCTGTTCCGGTTCTTTTGGGAAACTCAGTATGTGTAAACTACATGCAAGAGTATCTATGCCTGTCAATCTCTTTCAAAGGAGGTGTACTCGGATCCTTTGATGCTCGGATCTATCTACCACTTAAAAATTAATAGATTGTGGATGTATAAAACGTTTCATTATTAAAAAAGGAACGCCATCTAGTATGAGAAGATGAAAAGTAGTTTCGGTAAAAAGTCATAAAGAAAATTTGGACAAATGCTGTGCCCAGACATTTTCAAATCATCTCATCCTGTGCTTCTCGATCATTGTATTTTTCAGTCAGTTATTGCTCTAGCAGACAGAAAAACGTATATAGGCATGTATAACAGACACGAGCTACACTGCGCGTTCTTCAAGCCACAACCACTTAACATAGTTGAACACTTGAAACGGGTGTTGAAAGTTAAATTGAAACAAATGTGAATTAACGGAGCAATCTCGAATGAACAGCAACTAAGTTATGGCAAGTTTTTTTTTCTACAGTGTGCCTGATTTGTGATCGTGAACAAAATATACTGTTATATCTATGCTTGCATACATTCTTTTGAGAGATTTAGGACGGCATATTTTGCATTCTACATTCAAAGAATTTTAATTAGTTTAATCAAAAGGGAACATTAACGAGAAATGTGATACTACATTATTTTTCCTAATAAAATTATTTTAGGCAGTAGTACTTAAATGATATTATTTCAACAGTAAAGACACAATAAGCAGTAATGACAATGACATGGACATGTCAGAACAAATAAGATGAAAAAAACGACGAATATTATCATTATGCAGGGTGTTAATTATTTTCATGTACTTACTTATTTTAATGGGTAATTCTTGTAATAATTCAAAAAACATTTGCAATATTAGATTAAATTCCCGGATAAAATATTGTGATTTAAATACGTATTTTATAAACAGAAAATATTTTTTTCAGTTTAACCAGTTGCGTAGATATGGGTATTTCTTGGTACAATTTTAACCAGAACAGTTGAACGTCACTGTTTTTTCGCAACTTTCTTTAAAAATTAATGATACACAATTTTAAATAAAAAAAGTTTCTTGTATTTTTGCCGTAGAACTTTTTAAAGAAAATAATTTTAAACTAGTACATGGATTTGGACAATTTGAGTTAATTGTTTATGTCAAATCAAGTTAGTAAGTGTCATTCACGAGTAATAAGTGCTACTTTGTTGACTAATTAGTTTGGTTGGTTATTTCCATTTCTCATAATCAATATTTTAGTTAGAAAAATGGTAAATCATTCGAATTCTGAGAAGGCCGTTATGCATTTTGTTTACGGTCTTGTTGATGCTAAATGAGCTCAGCGTATCTACCAAGAAAGATATCCTGATCGTTCCATTCCCGAAAGTAGAACGTTTACAAATATTCACCAGCGCCTGTCTGAATATGGAAGTTTTCAACGCAACTCGTCCGAGGGAAGACCTCTTAGTGTCAGAACACCGGCGATTGAAGAGACTGTTTTAAAAGAGATCGAAAATGATCCAGAAACTAGTACTAGAAAAATTGGCAGGCATTTAAATATATGCCATGTAATATTACGGAGAATTAAAAAAAAATTATATCCATACCATATTCAGGCACTAAAATATAAAATGAAAAAAAAAATATTTCCACTAATATATTAACAAAAACACATGACAATTATTTCGACACACTGTGTCTTTATCAAATGTGAGTGACAACTTATATTTTTTGTTTCATTTTATATTTTAAACATGAATTTCCATCAAGTATCTGCCAATACAGTTATATATTCAGGCACTCCTACCACGAGATTTTCCAAGCCGCAAAGAATTTTCTCGATGGTATCTTAAAAAAATAAATAAAATTGTCAATTTGAAAGACAAGTTCCCTTTACTGATGAAGCAAATTTTTCCAGAGAAGAAATAAGAAATTTCCATAATAATTACAAGTGGGTCGAAGAAAACCCAAATGCTATAAGGGAATCGAATTTTCAGGAACAATTTTCACTTAACGTGTGGGTCGCTATCATTGCTGATTATTAAATAGGACCTTTTTTTCCAAGACGTCTTGATAAAAATTCTTACTTCAAAATGTTCCGTTTTTAACGCGCCAACAAATGTGGTTAAGACGAAAAAGAAACACAAAGCTTCTCCACAGTTTATTATTAAAAAAAAGGTTCAATGTTATGGAGATGAAAATATGATTTTTTTTAAAAAAAGGAAAAACTAGAAAAACATTTTCTCACACACACTCACACCTCTTTTACCATCAGCTGACCAAAGATGTAGTCACCGGGCACAGGCACTCAGACTTTGGATAATGTGACGTGACGTGGAATTTCGTTTTTTTGTTTTAGAATGTGATTTTATTTTATTTTAATTTTTACTTTTAAATTTATAATAGGATAATTTATTTATTTTTTCAAGTATATATTTTAATTTCAATTTTTGCATTGGTTTGGGATCATTCTCATGTTTTTCTAGTTTTTCCTTTTCTTAAAAAAAAAATTCATATTTTCATCTCCATAACTTTGAACCTTTTGATTGAAAATGAGATTGTACAATCTCGAAACATGTCGTCATCAGTAATTAACCTTTAATAATAAACTGTGGACAAGACTTTGTGTTTCTTTGTCGTCTTAACCACATTTGTTGGCGCGGTAAAAACGGAACATTTTGAAGTAAGAATTTTTATCAAGACGTCTTGGAAAAAAGGTCCTATTTAATAATCAGCAATGATACCGACCCACACGTTAAGTGAAAATTGTTCCTGAAAATTCAATTCCCTTATAGCGTGTGGGTTTTCTTCGACCCACTTGTAATTATTATGGAAATTTCTTATTTCTTCTCTGGAAAAATTTGCTTCATCAGTAAAGGGAACTTGTCCTTCAAATTGACAATTTTAATTTTTTTTTAAGATACCATCGAGAAAATTCTTTGCGGCTTGGAAAATCTCGTGGTAGGAGTGCCTGAATATATAACTGTATTTGCAGATACTTGATGGAAATTCATGTTATAATATATAAAATGAAACAAAAAATATGAGTTGTCACTCACATTTGATAAAGACACAGTGCGTCGAAATAATTGTCATGTGTTTTTGTTAATATATTAGTGGAAATATATTTTTTGTTCGCCTGCCAATTTTTCTAGTACTAGTTTCTGGATCATTTTCGATCTCTTTTAAAACAGTCTCTTCAATCGCCGGTGTTCTGACACTAAGAGGTCTTTCCTCGGACGAGTTGCGTTGAAAACTTCCATATTCAGACAGGCGCTGGTGAATATTTGTAAACGTTCTACTTTCGGGAATGGAACGATCAGGATATCTTTCTTGGTAGATACGCTGGGCTCATTTAGCATCAACAAGACCGTAAACAAAATGCATAACGGCTTTCTCAGAATTCGAATGATTTACCATTTTTCTAACTAAAATATTGATTATGAGAAATTAATTCCCATCCAGCTCTATCAAAGATATGTTCTTAGTTTATTATTAGCCCATTCTGAAGGATTTTTATGAGATTATCTTTCATCTTGCGCTTTTTTCGGCGCTTAGCAAACGTTCGCTTTGTCCCGTGCGCGGAAAAACGATCATTCGTCGATGTTTGAGAATCTATCGTTGTTATGTGTATACGGGAATATCTGGTGTTGAGTGAAGTGAAAAAATCAATAAAGCGTTTGTTTGTTTCTTCAAAATGGGTTGAAAAAACTGGGACAAAAAAAGAGTTGAGGAAAAAAATACTGTCTGGTCCAATTAGGAAACTTTAAGTGGCAACTCATTTTCCACCAACTTCAAAAGATCTTTATATTATATACATATATAGAGGTATTTTGTTGTTAAAGGAACCGTTCATGCGGAAATGATACCCTCAAAATGGTAGAAACTTTTAGCTTGTTTCCATGTAATAGCAGCAACGTCTTGAAGCTTTTATATATATATATATATATATATATATATATATATATATATATATATATATATATATATATATATACTGAAGCTTTGTATAACACACATAATATATACATAGGTAGGTACAATTGTTGGAAAGTTTTGAGTAAGATAGAGAGTCTTGAAAGTTAATTATGTCAGCTTTTGTCGATTAGAAAGTTTAATTGGATAGATTGGTGAATTGGATTCAGTTGAGCACAAGTGAGTGAGAATCTAATTTAGTAGATAGATAGAGTTTTAATGAGTAAGTGGTGAAGAGATTGGTATGAATAAATCAAGATAATGTCACTGTTTTGTGGCAGAGGAAATCTTCTTAGAAAATTAAATTTTGTCAGTATTACTGAAAAACGAATCATAAAAATATTTTCTACATAAAGATGGATCGACTTTATTAGTTGGTGGTGCAGTGACAGATACAAAATAAAATGAATTCTATTGGTATTGGTAATTTGAAGTTGTGCAGTTGTAGATAGATTGAAAACTCTTGTTTTTTACATTTTCTGTAAAAAATATTTATTTCACAATTCTGAATGTAACATTCTCATCAAAATCATTCATCGATCACCAATAAAGATAATACGTTGCTTATACTTATTCAGAGATTTCAAAACATCGCGGAAATACACATATTTCAGACTTTCCTGCATCGCTGTATAACTCGGAAACCGTACCTAATTTTTTTCAGAAATGTCCAATTTAAATGTTGCTACATATAATCCTTTAATTTGGTCGTCTAATATTTTCCATTTTCGAACAAAAATGCCCCCACCAAATAGCGGGGACGCACACCACTGCTGTAACTAGGAAACCTATGATTTTCTTGAAAAATGTCCAATTTAAACGCTGCTGAATGTTATCGTCAATTTTGTCCTCTAAAATTTTAGATTTTAGAAAGAATGCCCCCATCACCCCCATTGGGAGAATATCCAGGAGAATATTTTTTTCAATGGGACCAATTCTCAATCAAATGTAAAAAGAATGATGAAAATCGAGCACGTTTACTATTTATCAAAGAAAATATGTAAAAAAACAGTCGAATTGTATCCTCCTCCATTTGAATCGTTTGTCAAAAACTTAAGATAAAATACATAAATGAATAAAGGAATTCAATATTAATTAACTAAATATGATTAAGCTACAGGCTTTTTTATTTTAACAGATCTCCACGCTTTAATTTATCCAGAGTCATTTAAAATGTTATAAAGGAAAATTCCTGTGTCTCCTTTATGTGTATATGAAGTACGTTTTGACACGGACAATATGATTATGTTCTATTTCTGTCGAAATACAAAGACGTATAATTTCTGATTTTTTTTTCAGGTGAGTGAGATAAATGTTTCAACAACGCTGTATAATTTGGTGAGTACTATTTGGAAAGCTTATCTCTTTTTGATTTAGTAAATGAATATTTCACAAAAAAAAAGATATAAAAAATAAAAATGCATTTCAGACGCATTTGGTAAATTCTACCGTGATTGTGAGGAGGACCACAACTTCATACTAAGTTGTTTACCTCTGGTCAAATAAATCGATCATGGATTTGGTAATTGAAACTTTATTGATTTCGGGCCGTATTTGTGCCCCTTTAGATTTATAGAAGACGTGTTGTTTTACCCGGCACTTTGGTAGATTGCGGTACGAACAAATAAAGTCAAAAAAAGTCTCGAGTATGGAACCCTTCTACCTTAGAGTCCTACTCGTACGTAGAACCAGTCCGAACACCAACTCAGATCCATCCACAGGAATGCATCAAGAGAAAACAGCTTGAGAATTCCTCCTACATATGTCCTAGGGATTTTCCGGTATGGAACCCTCCACCTCTAAGTCTCAGTCGCACTGACAGACTCTCACAAATCAGTCCAGTGACATACTGCTCACAAATATAGCAAAAACTCCACGAAAATTCAGCCTTAGTGCGTTTTGGCTATTACTGGTATGGAACCCTCCACCTAGCAGGCCCAGTCACACTTACAGCCACTACCAGGTCATTCTAATAACATTATATATGGTTACATACGTGGTAAAAAGAACATCAAAATGCAATCATAGAGTTCAGAAATATACAATAGACTTTCCGGTACGGAATCCACCATGTAGAGTCCCACCGGCACGGGAAATTACTCTTCAAACTTAGTTTTTACCGAGTAAAAAAGAAATATATTTTATTGCTTTTCTTCCAATACTTTGACACCCTACTTTCTCAGTAGTTTTTTTGATTTATATATTTTTATATAAGAAAAAACATTAATGGAGCAAGATTCAACTGGTTCCCAAATTTAATTTTATTCTACTCTAATAACTAAGTGTGAAGAGTAATTTCAGGCTTACTAACTTATCCAGAGCATTTCATCCATTTGCTTAATCGGTCAGGTTTTTTTTGTGAAGTCAGCTCTTAGACTATTCCGCATCGCAGAGCTACTACTTCTAATTAACTCCTCTCTCCCCCATACCTATAAACAAACTACCTTCTTCTTTCCTGTGCGCAATATAAATATATATGCCTTTGCCAGGTATCCGACCAAATCCCACCATTAGCCAACCAGCCAGTTGGGGAGCGGCAAGGCATCGTTAATCCCCGCTAATCCGTCTAGCGTCTCTCTATTAATCTAGAACCGGTTTCATGGGAGGTGGGGGTGGTGTGTGGAGTGGGGCCAGAGGATTACAGACGGAGAACAGATTAGCCTGTACTAGTACTATATAGTTAGGGCGAAATATTATCGAAAACGGCCCGTATTAGGAAAGTATGAAATACGCGTCGCCAATACATTTATTTCATAAGGGGAAAAGGACAGATGGCGGCGTTCTAGTTTGGATTAACGGGGTGATTTGGAAAGAGGAAATTTTCGGTTCAGCCAATATGTAGGTATGGGGAGAGTTGATGTAGATTATTCATAGAGTAGGTACCTGTCGAAGTAACCTATTGGCTGCAATAAATATGCAGATATTCACAAGTACTAGCATTTTTATAATATGAAAAATGAATCGCTAAATGTGTTGCTAAGCGCAAATCTCGAGAGCAGCTAAACCGATTTCGCTAATTCTTTTTTTGTTGTGTTCATTATTATCAAAGAAGGTTCTTATGAACGAAAAAATTAAGAAACTTGAGCGGAAAATTTAAGGACATTTATGAAAACTTTAAGACAATATTATTTTTACATACAGTTGTTTGACAACTGTCAGTTGTTTGAAATAACTGTCAGCAATTGACAGAACGCACGCTTTAACATAGATGGATCGGTTGATAAATAATAGTTTCATTTCAATTTATTATACAGTGAGTTTTTGAGTCACACCTAATATTGAAAGAATGAAGCCCTTCGATTGTAAAATCAAATTGACGCCATTGGTACTGCCACCAGAGCCTCTGCATTCATTGGTTTATGGACATGGGACAGATTCCATACATTCTTAACTCACATACAGGAATACAATAATTGTTTTCATTTGGCACAACAAGAGTTATTCAAGAAAAAGAAACTTTCAAGGTTGGTAATTTTCAATTGCAATCATATTATCAATTAAAGTAGCGTACAGTAGGTTTGTAGCTAGGTGAATAACCAAAAGCAGCCAGTCAAAAGTTGATGTCGGGAATGGCAGTGCTGACAAAGTATCTTGAAAGTCACATGGTGGTACAATTTTTGCAAATTTATTTCATGGGCGATTTAACAAAACAAGTCGATCAGCGTTATGCACACAATAAGTCGGTGAACAGACCAAGTGTGAAGCAACTTCAAATGTTTTTCCATCATACAACGAATTGGTTGTATTATTCAAGACTGCATTAAACCGCATGCCATCTGATAACCATAAAATTGTCAGCAAAGCCTATAAGACGCCTGCAGGACAACACGCTATAATACGGCAACAATTGATGAAGTTGCTATTGTTGTCATGGGTGAAAATTTAGAAAACCAAGATATTGTTTTTGCTTTGTTAAGACAGGACAAGGTCTGTCGGGTCAGCAAGTTATGTAATGAAAACCCATCTGTCTTGAGAGTGGGTCATGCAATAAAATCCGGATTGGACCCTTTCATTGTGATATAAGAATAGTTCGATGAAATTAGATTTTTGAGGTTCCGTACCCAAAAGTGTGAAAACGGGACTCTACTGTCCGCCCATCCGTTTGTTAGCGGTATCTGTCCCATGATGTTTAATAGGTAAAAAGTTTTACAATTATATGAAACCCTTCGAATTTTCCATGCGGCCGTAGCCTGCGGTGATCAAACAATTTGGCTGGCTTGGAAGCAACTCAATTTTTTTATCTCTTTTTATATTCTAGAATTTAATGTCATCAATTAATTAACATAATCCATAAAATATTCTGAATTGCAGGTAACAATTGAGTTTGAGTTTATTTATGGAAGGCTTGAAGATAACTTCTAGAAATAGAATCGACTTCATTGGATGATGCAACAAAATTTATATAAAATTTTACGATGTACAATGTTCAATCCTAAATTTTTCATTCCATTGAATTCACAGCAATCATCATTATGGTTTTGCGGAACTGAAATCCTTCTGCATTCAATCGCACCATTCAGTAGTAATCAATCGTCTTTGACATGTGACATTCGCGATATTACCTTGTTTTTTTCTTATTATCTGTCCCCGGATCGGAGCTTTTCCTTTTTCCCCTTACAACAACAAGATATCTCCTTCAGACATCGTCTTCTCAGCAAGTACACACTAAACTCGAAGACAACTACCTCTAACTCTAAATCAATCTCTTTTCGTTCTCTAAGCTATAAATCGTTTCGGACAAAGTGATTCCGAAAAGCAAAAGCAACGCTGGCTGGACGTCCTATCCCATTTATCAATTTCGATCGTCGTGACGAGGAGATTTTGCACAGACAGACACTCACCGTGTCCGAATGAAGTCCCACATATACTACTATGTATACACAGCGAAACACCGGCATAGAATCCATATCACAGCGCTTATTTTTGACCGCAAAAATCTATAGATGTCGTCAGCAATCAGAGCTGTTGGAATTCAAGTGGAGATGTGACAGTAACTGAAAGTGATAATGTAAGTGATGGAAATCAAGATAATTAATTCAAATCGAATGGGGGAATGGACGTAGGTTGAAGGCAAACACATACAGAAGGCAGTACGGGTTATTGGGAAGAACACAAAAATAAGATGCATGTTTTTGCTCTTTGCTTGAATTATTCAAAATACTTTGTAGATTTGGTATGATACTGAAGAGCTAACTGGATTTCATTAAAAGACGACTGATTTGTTTGCATTTGTTTGGCTGTGGGGACGGCCGCTGGTAAAGTCGAACTTTTTGTGGGCTATGATCCTATTCTAGTGATTCGCTCTGTACGTATTTGCTGTCTTAGTTGGTAAAGCAGTAGCTGGTCACAGGCGAAGAAAAAAAAAGGAGAAAGCGACGTGAGAAGAGAATGAGAAAATAAAATCCTAAAGAGTGATCGGAACGTCCGAAATCTGCCGCGGTCAACTTTGATAAATCACACATCTGCGAGAAGGATGAGAAATTGCTGTCATTTAGAGATGGCGAAAAGTTCTTTTGAACAGGAAACCGATGCGCACATTATGTCTGTCAGTTTTTGGTTGATCGTTGAAAGTATCCCTTGGTTTCAAATCTTTAACCTTGATATTGATGTCTAGATTAGATTAGATGTTGGAATAGTTATACGTCTTAACTCACTGTGACCTATTCTGATCTATTTGTATAGATCTAGATCTTTGGTCTAGCGGTCTTAAACACACAACCTCCTTTTTATTATTCCTTTTTATATTGTCTCTGCATCTGGGAATTAGAGTCTCAATAGCTGGTGGTGAATTTCAGTTAGTTTTTCTTATAACAAAATTCTGATCTTCTTATTTCACTTCAACTCTATGTGATTTATCACGGTTTCAATGATGGAAGACATTCACATAAAACTTCATCTGACCATTAGGGCTTATTTCGGTATTTGTAGGCTGTCCCACATCACTGGAAGTTTGGTTCCAAGCGAAATTCGGAAACGGAAGAGTAACCCCAGAAAATGCTTTCAGACTAAGATTAATTACTTCTCTGCTCAGCATGTTTTATCTATTATTTTCTTCTACTTCCCAGAGATGAAACAGCAAAATTAACCTTAAATCCTGAAAGCGTATTAAGTTTATGAATGTCTTATATGATTTTCCATTGGTTTATCAATTGATTGTTGTACAATTAAACAATGGTTCTCTTTATACATATTTCCTTTCTTATTCAGTTGAGCAATAATTTCCGCTAGAGTTCTTAGAGAACTAGTTTTACGCTATTTTATTTTTTTTAGATCTTGTAACCTTGTCATTATTTATGAAAATTCATCGTGACGATATTGTTCATCTGAAAAACCAGTTTTCTTTGACAAAATGCAGCGAACAAACCAGATAAACTCACTGTCCTTGTCTTTCAAGGTCAAAATTCATAGCCATTTCAGTATTGTAATTTTTTTATTTTTGAAAGCTGTTTTCATTCGGTGTCTTTGCTAATAGTGCATAATTCATCAATGTGGTAGTATTCTTTACGTCAAAAAATTAAATATCTGCATCATCATCCATAAAAAGCTTTGTCAAGCTGGCTCATTCCCTAGTAATACATTTTTTGCATCCATTGTAACGGGCTAATCCCCTTCCGTTGCTTAATCCCTTTGACCAGATGATAAAGCTTCCTCTACACATGTTATACGTTTAAAAATCATGCGTTCAACTTTGTGATAGAGCTAGCGCACTATGAAAACTATAACTGGTAACTTTTTATCCTCACTGAATCACAGAATGGGGAGCAGTTCCTTACTTTCCTATATCCAATCCATCATGTTCTTAACAGCAGAAAAATGTTATCCAAATTTACATTGAATGAAAAATTATTATCCAAAAGTTTTTGTGTTCGCTCAATGTTTAAACATTCATCGGCTATGTTTGATACTTCGTGAAATAACGGATTATCTAAAAATCAGAAAAAAACGTTAATTTGTCGTTGAAAGAATTCTGTCTTTGCAGTCTTATGAACGTAAACGTATTCGTTACGTGAAAAAATTAAATCTGCCTCATCATCCATCAAAAGCTTTGTCTAGCTGGCTCATTCCTTAATAATACCTTTTCTGTGTCCATTGTGGGAGGCTAATCCCCATCCGTTGCCTAATCCCCTTGACCGGATAATAAAGCCGCCTCTATACATGTCATACGGTTTATTAGCGGCCATTAATCATGTTGAAGGCTCGTACGCTTTCGTTCGTAATCATATCCAGACTAATACGCTTTCTGGACACGGTATAGGAGTGTGGAGAATGTGGACATGTGTTTGCCATCGTCTCGCCTTTTTACAACAAAATCTCTCCATTCTCCATCCCTTTCCAACCAGCCAAGCTGTCCATTATTAATAATGTCCAGCCAGCTGACCGGACGAATCCATGCGAAATTTCGGTATAGAAAAAGTTGCGGGAATTTGTACGAGGGATTTTCAACTCTCTAATTATGATTTTTTGAACAGAGTTCCTTAAACACTAAAATACACTTTCAATAATATATTGTTTCGAAACACTGTGCCTTTCTCAGATGTGTGTATTAACTAAATTCTATGATGATAAGTGCCCACTTGAATAATAAGGATGGTTTACATACATCTTAATAGCTAATATTACGAAATAGGTAGATAACATTTACGTCTACAGCAAGGGGTTAGACATTGAGGAAATTCCCCGAATTTTGGGTGTTCTTTTGTAATTATTTGGCAAACGAAATTGATCAGGAGTCAATATCGATATTTGTTCTCAAAATGTTCGAGACGAAAATCATTTTACTAATCTTGACAGTATTTTTTTATTGGAAAATAACAACCTATTCAAGCCATAGCAGATTAACATTACTTAACAATGCGCCGAATGAAACCAGTTTGGAGTCAATTTCACTATTTATTCTGAAGATATTCGAAAGATGTGTTAAAACTTAAGAAGTCGCTGTTACTTTTCAAATGGGAGAAATCAAAAAACACAATGTTAATCGATATCAGTATTTTGCAAATGTAGTTTATGAAGTTTTGAATTTTTGACTTGTGTGAATAAATAATCATCACAATCTCAAGGGAACATGTATCAGTTATAATAACCTCAAAAAATATCTACCTCCTCAATATGTAATAATTGCATGCTTTCAATGTTGATACTGAAAGGAAAATATGTAAAAATTGAAATTATATAATTATATTATTATATAAGTATATTTCCAATAGAATACTTCCTTAATAATTGCTCATCCTCAGTGAAAATAAATTCGCAGTAGAGCTCAGAGATATAGGTATGAAAACCCCCATCAAGGAGTCCCACTCGCACATACACACCATGAAATTATTGTATTGTCATCGGTCCTTGAGAAGTACACAAAGTTTCAAGTCGATTCGATGTTTTTAAGTGGGTGAAAATCGTGTCCAAATATTCCGTTACATACATACATACCAACTATTAGAAGCGTGTTAAAAAAAATCGTCCACATTAATTTTTATGTATCAATCTGTCGCTTTTTTCCCATTGACACAACACTAAACGGAAAACAATCATTAGTATAGCGTGATTTTTGTATTTTATAATTAATGAATTTGTTGCACGTCGCTATATAGGTACCTATATATTGCTCGTATTTAGAGCCTGTCACAAACAGCTGCCCAAAATGACATTGGCGTTGGTTTATACGTGTATATAGGCCTGTATATGCTCCAAAATCCAATTTTTGAAATAATAGAATTACTGATTAAATGACACAACACTGTTGGGTAGCATAGAAGAAAATAAATTAAATTAAAATTCGGTTTATAATTCAATTACTAATAGAGAATGGATGGACAGTTTGCCCATAGTGAACTTACTTTGTGTGCTCCCTGCCAAACTTGTTTTTCTATTAAAATAATATATTATATGTAAAAGAAAGTGCAATTAGTTAAATTGACTTCAATCTGTACATTTATTATCGTTATTTTAGATTTGATTGCAATCCTTTTTGAGTAAAATATTCGGTGTTGAACATCAAATTATAGATGCTCTAATGACGTTTCCAAATTTAGAAAGAAATATAAAGACCAACTTAAAAATGTTTGTGTATTCAGCATAAATTTTGGGAAATGGGTTTTACTTATCAACTAGATAAATTTAGATTTTTTCCCCTTCATACTGTTGCACCTCGAGCGATAGTACCTAATTGGTTCGTAGAACATGGAGTAACTGTCACTCGTTGAAATTCATATGAATCATTCAGTGTATACAGGGTGTGATTTTGTTTTGTAATCGGAAGATTACGGCTTTATGGATTAAAATATCAATAAATATGTTTTCACTAACTATATCTGATTTTTTAAGTTCTATAATCCAAAAATATTTTCAATTGTACCAGGTGCGCCCAAATAGTTTGAATTGTACTCAACTTAATTTCTTTTTATGGAACATGTATATTTCTAATAATGTAATAAATTCTCCATAAAATTATTATTCCAGTTGTACAACAAAACTTCAACTTTTTCTAACAATTTGGACACATTAAAGGCACTTTATGAAAATTAATATCTCAGAACATGTAAAAGAGCAGGAAATGATTTTTTTATCAGAGTCACACATAATATTGGGAATTATTATAATTTGTTTAAATTCATAAGAAAAATTTTATAATAATTTTGGATTTCTGTAAAATTTTTCTCTACTCTACTACAAAATATTTTTACTTGATCACATGTAGAATTTTCTCCTCTTTCCAATGACACAATAAAAAATATACCAATCCATTTGGAAAAATCAACTTTTGAAACATTTTTTAACCTCTCATAAAATTATTCTTTGTTCACGCCTCGTATAATATAACGGGAATTTCAACAAATCATATAAATCTCCAATATTATGTGTGACTGATAAAAATTTCATTTTCTGCTCTTTTACATGTTCGGAGATATTAATTTCTATAAATTGCCTTTGATCTGTCAAAATTGTTAGAAAAAATTGAAGTTTTGTTGTACAACTGGCATTATAATTTTATGGAGAATTTAATTAATTAATAAAAATATACATGTTCCATAAGAAAAAATAAAGTTGAGTGCAATTCCGACTATTTGGACGCACTTGGTATAACTGAAAATATTTTTGGATTATAGAACTTAAAAAATCAGATATAGTTAGGGGAAACATATTTTTGATATCTTTGTCCATAGAGCCGTAATCTTCCGATTACAGAACAAAATCCAACCTGTTTATAGTCTCTGACGCTCTCTGATTTCTCTATGCACAAAATGCAGTTTTTTGTATCATTTAAAAACTCTATAATACCCATCGATACCTCCTGTATACCTACTATGAGCTAACTAAGTGACAAAAGCTCTTTTACTCGCCCCCATTGCCTTTTCCCATTGTAATAACACGATGATAAATTCACAAACGTGACTGCAGAATAATTTCCTTTGGTCCTTTTCTCTTCTTTCCCATGTCCTATCTGTGCGAACGTCAAGTGCGTGACCCAACAACCCCTTTCGAGTCAAGTACACGACGAGAATCGAGAATGTTATGATGACGTACCTCCCTGTCATTATTATTATTGGCTCTGCGAAAACGACATCGTTCCTCAGCAGAAATCCATGTATTTTGGTATTATTTGAAGCTGGGGGGCCTCCAGAAGGTGAGTGATCATTGAGAACTTTCCCCCCCAGGTAGTCCATTGAATGCTTGAGTATGCTGATTTGAATGACACAGATGAAGACGTAGGCAGTGTGCTCTCTTTTCAAATGGAGTGAATCTCAATTATATGCTGAAGTCAGATCAGAAAAAGAGGTCCATGGCATTTAGATGTATCTCGATGAGCTTTTCTTATACCTCTGCTTTTTATTGAAATTAGCTGACGGAAATCGTTCTTCAAAGTTTTGATAAAGTATGGGATATATTTCAGCTTATTTATGTATTTTAAATTGAATTGAATTAACAAGATGATGTAGAAGACAGACATTCGATTGCTTGTACCAAGGGAGAGTTCTTATGTTCAACAACATTGGTTCAAGCAAATTTTCGATATGTTGTTAATTTATAAGCTGACTAAAAATAAATTCCGTCTTTGCGACAGATGGAACATTAATAATAATTAAATAGTGCTAATCTTCAATTTGGCCCACAGTGTATAGGCAAATCTATTATCTGATATATATTCCTTACAGTATTTCACGACAATTCTCATTCCCTTAACGAAAATGTTGACAGTAGCTTAAATGCTAAATGCATCCACCCACCAGCATATACTATTATATTCCAACATTTGTCTTCTCGACACTTAGCAGACGACAGACACTGTCTCTCTGTCAGCCTGCCGCGTCCCTAAATCCTGTCTCTCCCATTGCCAGGAATTTGTCCAATTTCACACGAGAAGACATTCCCTCTTTAGGGAGAGAGGGAACAACACAGCAGCGTGTTTCCTTTCCTTGGCATGACGCTTGCTAATTTGCTATTCACCCTATGCATGCTTAATGCTGCCAATGAATAGTTGTTAATAATATTACAGTGCAATACTGCTGTATATTTTGGAAATCGTTTATTACCAAAATTTGGCAGTTTAATCTTTGGGGAATTTTCTGAGGTTCTTAATTCCCAATCCAATGCTTAAGTAATTTTATTTTAAAAAAAGCAACAATAGGTAGGTACTTGGTCGGTTTCTTTTCAAAAAAATAATGTTGAGTTAAATTTCACCATAAACAGACTACTTACTGTAAAGCAGAATTATATTTTTTTTATTAATTTTTCTACTCTAGTGCTAACTGGAGTTCAAGTTAGCACTACCATACCTTATAAAGAGATAAAAACGAAATTAACGTTTTGTTTTTAGTTCTTTCACATCATAACAAATTTGTGACAAATAAGTTACGCACAATAAAGTCTAAAACGGAGAAAATTTTATATTCTTAGGGGGTGCTAGTGCTAATTTTAATATCAAGTTAGCATCATCACAAAAAAGTGCGACAAATTATTAGTTTCCATAACAAATTTACGACAAATAAGCGACAATTAATTGACTTCTCGCTGAATCAAAGTTCGATAATGGCAGTGCTAACTTCAAGGACATCAAATTCCGAACAGTTTTCCATTGATTTTTTTATATTGTTGAGGCAATGAAAGTTTGCCGAAGCTTCATCAATAATTTTTAAATGCATTGAGTCTTATGCGACTTATGATTTCAAAACATAATTTTTGTATACTCTATTGGATACGGAAAAGTTGAATTTTTCGAAACTAGAACGGAAACATCTGACTTTTCTCTGACTGACAATGACACACCGCATCAAAACGAACTTGATTTTCCTATTTAAATTGAAAAATAAAGACTATTCACTAAGAAATAGAAAACTTTCTACCGGATTTTACAAAATTTGCTGATTCTTTTGGAAACAGTAAATTTTTCCGTTCAAGAGGCGTCGGAAAAATCTTACTTTTCTCAAATTTATTGCACAAATAGCTATTTTAATCCTTGTTTTTTTAATGTTAGAAAGTTCGCTCAACTGAAAAAATAAATCAAATTCTTCGAATCACTCTAAAAATTAGCAAATGTCAAAGGGCTATACACCCAAAACTCGGCAAACAAGGAGATCTCCTGACTGTAATAAAGGATGACTTACAAATAAATATATATATGTATGTATATATGTATGTATGAGGATCCGAAGTCGTTGAGTATAAAATTCCATGCATAAAAGCATAATCAACAAAATGTGTGTGGTGTTTGTGGGGTAGTCCGTCATGCCAAGCCGCTAACGACCCATGTTTAATGACGTCAGTGTCGCGCTCATTTGTCACCCAAGCAAGACGACGTCGACTGCTGGTGCTTCTGCTCTTCCTGCTGTTGCCACTGTTCCGTATGGTGAGTTTTGGAAGAAGGAAGTCCATAAAGAGAGGGATAGATAGGACAGTTTAGTGGAAGTAGTTCTCAATGGTTTTCGTTGTAGTTTCAATGAAGTTAAGGGTACGGGATGTTCGATGTATTTATCTTACCAATCACCAAGTTATACCTGTTACTAGTTGCCATTTATGTTCAGTAAACTAACAATTTATTATACTTAATACTCACTCGCTCCAAGCACGTTTGGTTATTGTCCAAAAATGTTACGATAATAATGATCGTTGTTTTGTGAACACTTTACGTGCACTTCACGAAATCTTTGGTCTAAATAATCCCCTTTCTGTGTTTGCCATTCGTCGCATCGTTGAGAAATTTTACTCTTCACGATTTAAAAACACCTAAACACTGAAATACCAGAACTGTTAAGAATATTGCTGATGTAAGAGCTAGTCTTGTAGGAGATCCAAATTTATCAATTCCTTGTCGTGCCCAATAGTTAGGACTGAAAAAACAACAACTTGGCGAATTTTACAAAAAAAATTAAATTTACAACGGTCCTAAGAACTTGAGCCACTGGACCATCGTCGGCGCCTGGAGTTTAGAACGATTTGAAAAGAATCGCAATTTTGCGGAAAAAATTATATTTTCGGATGAAGCTCATTTTTGGTTAAGTGGTTACGTAAATGAGCTAAATTGCCATTTTTGGTTTGAAAACAATCCACAACAGATTCACGAGAAGCCTTTGCATCCCATGAACGGTTTGGTTTATGGTATGGTGGTATCGTTGGACTATTTTTTCCAAAATGAGGTTGGAGATTCAGTTAAAGCGAATGGTGAACGATACCGACAGATGTCGAAATTTTTTTAAGGCCAAATTTTGATGTGCTTGATTTAGAAGATATTTGGTTCCAGCAAATATATAGATAAGATTCTATTTTTGAACATTATATAAGTGGCTTTCCTGACAAAAGGCGAGGATATCATCTTCGAGGTCCATAAACTTTTTCTTGAATGATTCGCAGATTTGGATAAAAATTTGCCAAAAAGGGGTTTCAAGAGCCCATAATTCGATTGGCGTTACTTGCATTTTTAATGGATGTGACCCTCGAGGTCCACACCAAGCTATTTAGGGAAGGGGCTCCGAAAATTACTTTAAAAATTTTAGTACGGGGTTTGGGGGTCGATCAGACTATTGGTGATACAGCTGAGTTCTGGTATATTTTACATTCATGTTAATTTGGAAATCTGTAAATTATGAGCTGTGTAAACGATAAAATCAATATTGAACGATCTACATTTTAACAAAAATAGGTATGCACATATCTGAACTAAGATTAAACATCTTTATAGAGCCACTCTAAATCTTGTGTTACCCGAGCAAAGCTCGGTGGCTCAGATATTGAATAACTTATGCACATATTGATAACTAGAAAAACGTACGGCTCTGCATGACTATCTCTATTCCCAAACTTCCTGTCATCTAGCATTCTCTGTCACACTCACACACACTTTAAAAAGCCCTTTTGTCGTCTGGTGTTGTCTAATTGGCTGGCATCACAGCAAATTGCGCGGGAAATATGTGTGAACGCCGCCTAGCAAGAAAAGGAACAAGAAGGGGAGCAGGCAGAGCAGTGCCGGTGGTATATTGCAGGCTGACATGTGACAGCGACTCTTGTTTTTCGGCCAGTTAAAAGTGCTCGAGGCTCGGGGCTTTGGTGAGAGAGAGAGAGAGAGAGATATGGGCGGACAGCTTCAGGCAAGCGGTATGAAGGAGTCGAGTCCTTCGCCTTCGCGGCAATTTTGTTCGCTCGTGTGGCTTCTGGATGATGGGTCTATGCTACATCGTGATTGTTGCACTATTTTCGCTTTTCTATCAGCCAAAAATGATCTTGTTACTTTAATTCCATTGAGTTATCTAGAATAAATCTCATCTAATCTCACTTTAGATGCAGAAATATATTGCTGGGTAATAATGAAAGTATCGCACAAACAACTAAATTAATGATTATAACATAATTTTTAAATATTCATCTAATATCTAATTTTTGAAAGTCTTTTAGGCTGACTTCATGTTCTCACTAAGATTCCTTGGTTTGTTCAACATTTTTTAGACGAAACCAGATTTACTGTCTTTTTTTATTGCTAAACAACTCTGTTTTATCGAGAATTGAACAAATTCGTACAGTTTACAATTAGAGATTTCTTCAAATGTGTTGAATATCCCAAACATTTCTAAAAAAAACATATTATCTTAAAACGTTTCCTGGAACAAAAATGAATAGCTTGGTATTATCTTTTACGAAGAAGAGGACGATTTTCTTTATAATTTATGTAAAAGATCGTGGTGGGTGCTTTTGTCGGTTTTACTACAGAAACACTCGCTACCGACCCCCCACTCTTTTTAGTTTTTTTTCTCTTCCCAAGGAATCACCGACAAACTATGATAACGACTACAGACGTTCTGCATTCACCTTTTTCTTCCTCTCTCGAATTTAATCCCATAAAATTCTCTTTCGGGATACCTACCCTTTTAAGCGAGTCCATGTCCTCTTTAGATATCCACTTTACAGCCATCTGGATTGCTCTCTTTTCTGTCTATTTTTTTTTCGTTGGTTCCGCTGCTGCTTAGTTCAGATAAACTGTTTAGAATCTTGGATTTTTCGTTGCCTCTCTCTTTTTTTTTCGACATCGTTAAGTCTGCTTACGTTTTGATGTGACAAGGTCCTGCTCTAATGGTAGCATGTTTTGAAAGTCAAGCTTAAAATGACCTGTTTATCATCTCCTTTTTCTTGGAAACTATAACTGATAAATTCAATATCTTTATATTGTTATGTGGAGTAACAACTTAGCTAAAGCATATGTTTCTTTGAAAATTCATGGAATGAGTGAGTAAAGAAAAATATGATTTCAAAAGTAAGTATGTTTCTTTGCTAACTTGAACTCAAGTTAGCACTACCACCGAGTAGAAAATGGTTTTTCCCGCTTTCCAGTTAAGTTTGATTGAACTTTTTTATCGCTAATTAGTTATGATCGAAATCACAATCGATTTTGATTTTTCGGCTGTTATAAATATGAAACAGTGCGGACAGCACGGCATTTGAATTTCGGTTTAATATTAAATTAATGTGCGATAAATTTTCTCGATTTACAATGCATAACTAATTGAAATACGCCAAGTTTCAATCACATAGTTCTTTTCTAAAGTACCTAAATCATCTTTCATTATGTTTTTTAAAGGGTGGTATTACTAACTTTAACCTGATCAAAGTGAGCAAATGATTTCAATCATAACTAATTAGCGACAAAAGAGTTATGTCAGATTTAATCTTTGGAAAGCAGGAAAAATATTGTTTTACGGTGGTTTGTTCACTTGAGCTCAAGTTAGCACTACCACGTCAGATTTTTTGAAAAAAAAAGAAAATATTTTTTCCTCATCCGTTTCTGCATCATAATTAATTCACAACAAATTAATTATGAAAGTCTCCGTCTTGTAACAATCATCAATGTTGCAATTGCTCATTTTGTTCAGGTTAAAGTTAGCATTACCACCCATTAAAAAAACATTTTTAAAGATAATTTAGTTTAAAAAAAAACGCAACTAATTAAAACTTGGCATATTTCAATTAGTTGTGCATCGTAAATCGAGAAAATTCATCTCACATTTAGTGTGAGACCGAAATTGATTTGCCGTTTTGTCCGCAATTTTTCATGTTTATAATAGCAGAAAAATCAAAAGCGGTTGTGATTTCGATCATAACTAATTGACGACAAAAATGTTCAACCAAATTTAACTTTTGGAAAGCGGGAAAAATTAGTTCTGGTTTATGCAATTATTTCGATCTTGCTTAATAGCATATTTCTACTCCAAATAGTGCCAAGTTATGTTTCAATATTATACAGTGTGTTTCATAATATATGCGCAGGACTTGAGGATGTGTTAGCTCATACAAAAATATGAAAAAAAGTTTATTTTAACTTGCCCTCTAAAATGCATCATCTTCGAGATACAGGGTGTTGAAACTGAAAAAAATATTCGTTTTTTGTGAATATCTCCGGAACCGTTTATCGTACAGAAAACGACTCTCGTAAGCCTTTTCCACTCATAATAAGCTAAGTTTATAGTCAGATTTTTTTTTTGTTTAGTCATAATTGGTGAAGATTTTGAAGGAGTAAGTAGTGGTTGTTTTTCTCCACAATTTCTACGCCAATGGAAAAAGTACGGTTTTGAGGCACCCATTTGAACCGCCAATGTTTTCTACACAAAAAAGGTACTCCTGGTCGTGAGCTCTTAAGTCGACCGTTTTCCAGAAAACTCAACTTTTATTTTGAAAAAACACGGTAAATTTTTTTGAAATACAATTTTTGTATTTATGTAAACGTTAGAACAAGTAAGAAAAGCTAAAATTGACCATGTTTTTTCAAAATAAAAGCTGATTTTTCTCGAAAACGGTCGACTCTAGAGCTTACGACCAAGAGAACCTTTTTTTGTAAAAAAACATTGGCGGCTCAAATGGGCGCCTCAAAACCGTAGTTTTTCCATTGGCGTAGAAATTGGGGAGAAAAACAACCACTACTCCTTAAAAATCTTCACCAATTATATCTTAACAAACATTTTTTTTTGACTCAAAACTTAGCTTATCATGAGTGGAAAATGCTGACAAAAACTGTTTTCTTTACGATAAACGGCTCCGGAGATATTCACAAAAAACGATTTTTTTCAATTTCAACACCCTGTATCACGAAAATGGTGCATTTTAGAGGGTAAGTTGATATAAACTTTTTCATATTTTTGGACTAGCTATCACATCCTCACATCCTGCACATATATTATGAAACACCCTGTATATGCAATTTCAAAGACATGTTCCCATTTTACATGGCCGACTTCAGATGCAATCTTTTCTGTGGCTTTTTCCATCCTTTTAGCCTGTGTGTTATCGCGGTGTATAACTAAACTTCTTAGCCTCCTACTCCTCAACTTCTTGAACAAACTGCTCCTTTCCTCTGAACGCATATTTACGCGATACCTAATGTTTTTGTAGCCTAAGCTGGAAACTTTGCTATCGAGCTACTGTCTATCTATCACACAATCGGCGTGCCGAAAGTTGTTTCACTTCTCGCTCATGGAAACAAACTTTGATACACATACACTTTACTCACAGACGGTCTTTCTTGCGCAAAATACCCGACGGCTTGTGATTCGATTATAGAAAAGTTGGTTACCAACTACGTTTCTTTCCAAGAAGAAGAGGAAGTAGCTTCGATGGCTGGAATCGGTAGCAACAGCAGCTTAAACTCTTCGGGATTTTTATTTTTTTATGCCTTTGAACTGCAACACGCGCCGCCGCCATTTCGAAAGAAATAAGGAGGAAAGAGAAAAAAATAGCCACGCAAGATTAAGAGTTGCAGCGCTCTAAGTTGAAGTTCTTTTGGTGTTTGCTTTTTTAGTGTTAGTTAGTTATTCTGTAAAGTTACACCCTGTTGCTTTATGCTTCTATGTTTAATTATTTGGAAAGCAATCAAAAAATAAGAAATAAGGTTCAATTCCACTAGAAAAGTCACTCTTGTCTGATTTGTGCAACTCAATCGGGTTTTGAGTTATTTGCTTTTAAAAATTTCAATACATTTTAATTTTACTTGAAAAAAAATTAATAACATGGACACCCTGTATAATAAATGCTAAATTCGAATCACCATGCCCAAATACATAAAACTACAAATATTCTAGCAGAAACTATTAAAACATAAAGAACTATTACAAAATTTATCAAATAAATTTCAACCTCAGTATCCTGGAAACCTGCAATATTTGACTATTTGAGCTAAATCATAATATTTCCCTAAAATCGAAAATTTGGTTCGACAAAATTAAAGAAGAAACCATATCCGGCAACGTTAACATTGGACGTTTTTCAAAAAATCATAGGTTTTCCAGTTACGGCGGTGGTAAAGTCTGAAATGTGTCTCCGCTATGTGGTATAGGCAATCTTTTTCGAAAATTAAAAATATGAGACGGCCAAATTATGGAAGTTATTATATGTATCAACATTTAAATTGGATAATTTCCAAAAAAACACGGTTTTCGAGTTGCAGCAATTGTAAAGTATGAAATATATGTGTATTTAAGCAACGTTATTATCTTCTTTGGTGAACTTTGAATGATTTTCATTACTAATGTTACACTTCAAAGTGTGAAATAAATATTTTTTACAAAAAAAATGGACCGACTTTATTAATTGGTGCACTGAAAAATACAAAATAATATTCAGTGTATTGGTGCTGGTACTTCTGAAGCTAGTGCCAAAACTTTTCAATCTAACTACAACTGCATAACTTTAAAACAGCACCAATAGAATTAATATTATTTTGTATTTTTCAGTGCTTCAGCTAATCAGGTTGGTCATTTTTTTAAAACATTTATTGGTATTTGAAGTGCGCCAACTAATTTTAGTCGGTCCTAGTTTTTGTCATTCATATATTAATAGTCCCTGCGCACAGGCCAATTCTTCATGAAAAACTGCCCTTTTGAGACTTTGTTACTTGAGTAAGACAACTTTTTTATTTGCGAAAAGTTCTAGGAAATGGACCAATTCCCTTTCAGACTTTTCCCTTGACTTAGCGTCCGTGTCCTGGAAAATAGATGCTAGCCGAAACATCAATAAATGTAAATTATTAATGAACCAGATAGAATTCCATCCAACATATTCTTTGTTCCAACTAGTGCAAGGATTCAATCAACTTTTAATTGAGTATCTACTTTACCTTCAGTTACCTACTAAAATGGTAAATTGATTAGAATTCATATTCTCATCTACTACATGGATGATTTTAAGACGATAAACAAGAGTTTTCCCAGTCAATTCTTCATGAATTGACTTTGTTTTGCTCCAGATATATAATAACATAATTCATCGACTTTTATTCAATGAAAATGCTCCCACAATTTATTCCTATAGTTTGAATACCCATCGAATGGGGTTTCGTGTCGTTTGTAAACTAGGTGAAATAAAATTTTAACGTCATAAACATATGTCTTCGATCAGATCGACTGATTGTTATTTTGACGTTTGTTCTTATTCTCTTTGACGTTTACTGTCAAACATTTGTTTTTGAAAGTGATTTAGCCCTTTTACAAATATGTCACTGTTTTGGAGTTAGGAATTAGAATTTAATTTAAATTATTTACGACATGCGTAAAATGGCAGATGACGTCAGGAATCGTGACGAAACCCCACTCGATGGGTATTCAAACTATAAACGCAATCTAATTGTGAAGAATGACAATGATCCAGTGAATGAACATTAACCTGCGCCAACGAATATCACAGGGGAAAAATCAAAAATATATATATATATATATATATATATATATATATATATATAATAAACTCTCTTATATGTCAATTTCAAGCTGGACTGATCTCGAAATTGAATTTTTCCATTCTCGACCTCGACCCGCAGCTATATTAATAGATAAATTATATCCAATATATATATATATATATATATATATATATATATATATATATATATATATATATATATATATATATAAAATAGATGGCGCCACATGGCGTCTGGCTAGAGCGCGATTATTAGCAGCGATCCCGAACGCACCCCCTCACCCCAATCCGCACCATGGAACCCTTTGCTAAAATGCCCGACTGACAAATATTTCTCGATTAACACCGTTCCACAAGAAAACAATGCCGTGCAACAGCATGTTATTAGAGTATGTGTGTACTGGTCGAGCTGGACCGAAGCCAAGGCATAAGTGTGTCTACTATAAGGATAAAAAAAAGGATACCATTAATCGTCTGCGGTAATATGGCCACAGTGAGCTATATAGTTATTATAGTGCTGCTCTTCGGTAATTGCCACTGTAGCTGCGTCGTTGAAGCTATTGTTCTGTAGGTATGTGGTGGTGGTATAAGTGGTATAGTTTGGCTGCCTGGAATGGAGCAGTAAGAAGAAATGCTACAAACAAAAAATACAACGCTTTATCAGGTTATTTACTTGATTATCCAAATCTTGTTTACGTGGAATTTATACTATAAGGTTGCTTACATTCATAATACGGTAATGAATGGAATTAGATTTTCAACGTATTCCTTGGTACCTCAAACGTTGTTGTCTTATTTATGAAATTAGATAGTTTTTGGTATTAATTAATCAATCAAAAATGAAGTCCGATGTAGTTGCGTGTGTTAAATGTGAGGAAAATTTTATTGTTAACACTAAAGGTATTAATGGTTTTATGTTCGCTACCAAATACCATTTGATGTGTGCCCGAATAAAAGATGCCTGGTGATGGAAGGTTGCAGCTGGATGTAATCTATACGGATGCAGGTTAAGGTTAATCACTGCCTACTTCTTCAAAAACTGATCTCCATGGGATTTCCTGGAAAATCCTTCAATGTCATAAAGTCCTATTTGTCCACGGTTGTTCCACAGGGTAGTAACTTATCTCCTTTACTATTTACAATATTTATAAATGACCTAACTGATTATATTGGCAAATCTGTCTGTTTGTTGTTTACTGATGACTTGAAGATCTTTACGGTGGTATCTTCGCAATAGACTGTCTGACACTCTAGAAAGATTTAGCCAAGGTCAGTGGTTTTCTGACAACAAAATGGTCTTGAATATCAGTAAATGCTTCTGCATGACGTTCACGCGACGTCGTCAATATGTAGAATATAATTATAATATTAATACAAAAATGCTTGCAAGCAGGGACCACTGTGAGGACCTGGGAGTCATTTTCCAATCCAATAGGAAATTTAATTTACAATATCAAAAAATAGTCAACAAGGCGTTCAGGGCCTTGAGCTTTATTACTTGAAATACCAGGCATTTTCATAAAATTATTACCTTGATAAAGCTCTATAATACCTTTGTCAGACATCACTTTTTAAAGAAAGTTACAAAAAAAACAGTGGCGAACTACTTTTTTGGTTACAACTTTACCAAGAACCTGATCAAATTAAAAGAAAAATTCTATTAAAAAATACATAGATATTTACATCACAGTATCAAATATCGCAAACAGTTTTTGAATTATTTCTAAATAACTTAAATAAAAATAAAACTTTACAACCGTGTATATCGGAAACCAAGCTTTTGAGGACATATATTTATATGAATTTTTTAACTCAAAAATAAGTACATGACATTAACTAACACGCTGTATATTATCAAAACTTGACTTATGTTTATTGATTAAATTAATATACGAAAATAATAATATTTTAAATGGGAATTTCCGTCCTTAGACGCTTGACGGTCAAATAATTATTTTTGCATTTTATTTTACTGAGCATTATTTCAAAACTCCAGATAAAGCTTCTGGCAATGAAAAATAATTCTTCTTTCGAGAATCATATTCTCACCCAACGCGAAGATAAAAGTAACTTTCAACCACTTTTGCTATATTTTTTTCAACTATATATTACTCTTATCTATTCTAAAGTTTCTTCTGGAAAGTTGATAATAATGTGTGCCTGGAAAGTTTACCATACATCTATTCTATCAAATCTTCCCTCACAATATAAGTGAATGATTTACTAGAAAGGCCCTTCGATGCTCAAAATAAAATAGGCATAGCCGTTAAGGAAGTGAATAAAGGATATGCGGAAAACAGGATGGTGCATTGTGATATGAAAATTTGCAGGGAAGGTTTTTGTGAACAGAAAGTGAATTTGATATACCGGTGAATATTTATTTATTTATTGATTGACTAGGTGAAAACGGGAACATTTTATGTATGTAAATGAAATGAATGTATGTATATGAAATACAATCTGTAATTTAGTATATGGACTTGAGGGTTTGGGATCTATTTTTGTTTATTCGGTAACTTCTATCTATAATATAAAAAATCCCGATGGCATGTAGTCAGCGGAAAGGTAATTTTTTCAAAATTCATTGAATTGAAATTAGAACAACCTTTTCATTGGTATACCTACATGTTATTACATAAAATTGGCGTATGTGTCATAGCCTTGCGGTTAGAGATTTTTGTTTTGGCTGTTGAATATAAAGCAGACAGGGTTCGAGTTCCACTTCAAGGAATTTTAGTTAAATTTCTTATAGAAATATATTCAGTAAATTTCTTATAGAAATATACCTATTGCGATCGTTCACACTTTTGAATTTCGAAAAAATCTCAACGGCATGTTGTTATATGTCTATAAGTTAGTCCAAAAAAATATTTGGTTCAAAAGTTTATATATATATATATATATATATATATATATATATATATATATATATATATATATATATATATATATATGGGATATTACGAAATTTGTTAACACGATAGAGGTCGCAGTTTTGAAGGTATCAAGTTCAAATTTGCTACAAAAATCAATCTCTCAAATATCTCGGTGGAGTTCGTTATTGGGCAATATCGGGTAAGTAGTTTCAAAATGGCGACCATTCAAACATTTAAAAAAATATCAAAAAAGAGCAGTAGTGTAAATATTATTAAAAATAATTTTAGGTTATAGATATAATCAGTACCTACAACTTTTGTTCAAAGCAATTTTTCATAAAATACACAGGTAAAAAAATAAAAATTAATATAGAAAAATAACAAATATTGATAAAACATGAACACTCAATATAAATTTGATGTAATTGTACATTTTCTGGAGATCTTCATATAGACCCTGATTAAAAAAAAATATAGTATATTTATTGAAACGAAATAGACGAAAAAAAAAATCTGCCTTGAAGTGGACTCGAACCCTTTATATTCAACAGCCAAAACAAAAACCTCTAACCGCAAGGCTATGACAATTTTATTTAATAACATGTAGGTATACCAATGAAAAGGTTGTTAAAATTTCAATTCAATGAATTTTGAAAAATTTACCTTTCCGCTGACTACAGGCCATCGGGATTTTTTTTTCGCCTATTTCTTTTCAATAAATATACTATATATTTTTTAAATCAGGGTCTATATTATGATCTACAGAAAATGTACAATTACATCAAATTTATATTGAGTGTTCATGTTTTATCAATATTTGTTATTTTTTTATTAATTTTTATTTTTTTACCTGTGTATTTTATGAAAAATTGCTTTGAGCAAAAGTTGTAGGTACTGATTATATCTATAACCTAAAATTGTTTTTGATGATATTTAAAGTACGGCTCTTTTTTGATAATTTTTTAAATGTTTGAATGGTCGCCATTTTGAAACTATTTACCCGATATCGCCCAATAACGAACACGACCGAGATATTTGAGAGATTGATTTTTGTAGCAAATTTGAACTTGATACCTTCAAAACTGCGAACAAATGTTTTTTTGGACTAACTTATAGACATATAACAACATGCCGTTGAAATTTTTTTGAAATTCAAAAGTGTGAACGATCGCAATAGGTACATTTCTATAAGAAATTTACCTAAAAATGAATCGCTGAATGTGTTGCTAAGCAGCTGAACCGATTTCGCTAATTCTTTTTTTGTTGTGTTCATTATTATCAGAAGAAGGTTCTTATGAACGAAAAAATTAAGAAAGTTGAGCGGAACATTAGACAATTTAAGCACATATATGAAAACTTAAAGACAATATTAATTTTACATACATACTGTCAGCAACTGATAGAACGGGCGCTGCAACATAAATGGATCTGTTGGTGAATAATAGTTTCATTTCAATTTATTATATAGTGTGTTTTTGAGAACTGTTCATTCATCTCCGGAAGTTAAAATCAATCACACCTAATATTGAAAGAATGAAGCCTCTGGATTGTGTTTCGGGACCGGAAAAGCATTAAAATCAGGAATAGGGCATTTAATTGGCATTTAAATAGCACTTAATTCCTGTGTTTTCAAAAATCCATTTTTCCAATTTGGCTTTGCCTGCTTCATAGATGTGCCACCAGAGCCTCTGCATTCTTTGGTATGGGACAAATTCTATATATTTTTAACAGGAGGAAGGAATACAATAATTGTTTTCAAATGAAGTCATTTGGCGCAACAAAAGTTATTCAAGACAATTTTATGCTAACTTTCAAGGTAACTATATTGTAAAACAAAAACTTTTACCACCACGTGCCTGAATACGTTGGTAATTTTCAATCAAATAAAGTAGCGTACAGTAGGTTTGTAGCTAGGTGAATAACCAAAAGCAGGCAGTCAAAAGTTGATGGGGGAGTGGCAGTGCTGACAAAGTATCTTGAAAGTCACATGGTGGTACAATTTTTGCAAATTTATTTCATGGGCGATTCAGCAAAAAAACAAGTCGATTAGCGTTATGCACACTATAAATCGGTGAACAGACCAAGTGTGGAGCAACTTCAAATGTTTTTCCATCAGACAACCCCATGCCATCTAATTACCACAAAATTGTCAGCAAAGCCGATAAGACGCCTGCAGGACAACACGCAAGACGCTATAATACGGCAACAATTGATGAAGTTGCTATTGTTGTCATGGGTGAAAATTTAGAAAACCGAGATATTGTTTTAGCTTTGTTAAGACAGGACAACGTCTGTCGGGTCAGCTAGTATTATGAATAATATTATCTTTAATTTATTCCGATAGATTATAACAATGTTATAAAAGTTGAGGTTGAAATTAAAAATAACTTGTAAAAATAAAGCAGTAAAAATGAAAAAGTAAAAAATACATTATTTTCCAAAATATCCATTCATAGCAAACAGTACATCTTAATATCTAATCTTTGTAGTTTTATAAAAAAAACATAAATTAATCTAATACAAATAGGTATACCGACAAGTGTTGGAATACAATTTTCCATAAAAAAAGAAATGTTCCGAATATTTTTTTTATGTAAAAGCAAAATTCCGTCAAAATTCGTTAAATTCTAGCAAAATATCTAATTCTGTTTTTTTGTATCTTTTAAATTCACCCCGTATATTTTCCTCAGCATTTCACAGCTTCTGCCCCACTATCCGATTTATGATTTTTTGTTATCGTAAAACTGTTCACTTTTACGCGCCATGCCATAAATCCTGCATACAAAAAAAATGACCATTATAAAAAAATAGCCATAAATCTGAGCCAAGTCTAATGTCGATCCATCCATGACCTTTCTTTACATTTTTTTCAAGAGAATGGAAAAAATACATCTCCATTCCACACGATCCTTTTAGAAATTTTTTTCCTCATTAATTCTATCATAATATTTTCTCTTATATATATATATATGCGAAAAAGAGCTCGAAAACGCTTTCGCGCCAATTTATTAAAGTGTTTGAATACCAAAGAAATAAATGATTGTGTGCTTTTTCTTTCGACGCGAATGAATATATTTTTACTGGATAATGGATGAAGGGGGTTTTGTTTTCTTATTCCACAATTAAATCTGACGTGGAAATTTGCGAAACGTTATAACTATATATTTTTTTTTCTCGGTTGGCGGCTACAATTCCTTCATCCCTCATCTTATTTTCGACTGGTGCTTTTACGAACGCCGCGCAAATTAGAGCCATCGCGCGCGCGGTTGTTGAGAAATGTTGAAAGCCAAGCAATTTAGCCATGCCATGAAGAAAAGAAGATGGATGTAAGTCGGGAGAATTTCTGATAAAATGAATATAGATATATATATACATCTTGGTAAAGTTATATGTGGCTCCTTTTTCTCACAATTGCATTGAGCACGTGAAAAATTATTGCAATTATAGCGTCTTATTAGGAGAAAAGCGAGAAAATTGAGGAAGATGATACTACCACACTAATTTGCCAAGGGATGAGCTGGAACAATTTGTTACAGATGACATTATTTGCTATTTACTAGAATTAAATGTGATTAATTTTCAGGATCCAAAATGATATATCGGCCAGTTTGCCCAAAAATTTCGTATTGATAACAGTTTCCAGAGTCACTCTACCAAATGTAATTTAAAGCCCACGAATATGGACACTTCTCCCAAAACTCGTTAGTGGACACTTTGCCCAAAATGTCCACTTCGCTCAAATTAATTGAAAGTCCAAAAAGCCCAAAATGGTCACTTCGCACAAATTTTTTGTATTGAGTGTCCACGTAACTAGTTTTGAGCGAAAAGTGTCCACCAACGAGTTTGGGGCGAAGTGTGCATTTTGGACTTTGTGGACTTTAAATTACATTGGGTAAAGTGGCTCTGGAAACTGTTTTCAGTACGAAATTTTTGTCCTAGACCTCGGAGAAATATATAATTTGGCATAAAATTGACTTGAATCATTTGTGAAGTAAATCGCGAAAAAAATCATATCATATCATATATGAAAATCAAACATTTGATTTAAAATAAAATATCTAAGAGAGTTGTTTTTTAGTACGATGATAAAGGTTTAAACACATAATATAACTGTAATGAGATCTTCCAGCCATTTAATACCTATCTCTTATTTTTTTAATAATAAATGAATATATTTCCACATCCCTTCACATTTCCCTACACATTCAACCCCATCTCCCCAAGAGGAAATCCCGTATGTCCAGAAAGCACGTACTATTTACCACTCAAATGACTCGTTGATTTGAGTTCAGAGTCGACCCTTTTATAAATTTACCTACATACATATACAGGGTGATTACATCTATATAAATAAACATGAATCGCCAAATGCGTTGCTAAGCACAAAACTCGAGAACGGCTCGACCAATTCGGATAATTTTTGTTTTAATATTTTCGTTAAGGCATAAGGAAGGTTCTTATGGAGAGAAAAATCGTAAGAATTGCGAGGAAAATAGTGAAAACACCACTGTTCCCATACACTTTCTTAGTGTGGTGTCAGATATGTCATACACGTCAAGAAACATTATCCAAAGAACACCTATATTATCTGGAACAATTAGACTTTTTCCTAAGAAAAGTATGGCCTTTCGCTACAAGAGGGCAGCACTTCTGGTAGGGACAGGGACAAATAATAAACCTACTCCATCTAACACTGTGGAAATATAGGTGATAAAAGTAAATCATTTAAAATAATCAAGCAAGTAAAAAAATCCCGATGGCCTGTAGTCAGTGGTATAACTACATGTTATTACATAATATTGCCGTATGTGTCATAGCCTTGCGGTTAGAGGTTTTTGTTTTGGCTGTTGAATATAAAGCAGACAGGGTTCGCGTTCCACTTCAAGGCAGAATTTTTTTTTCGCCTATTTCTTTTCAATAAATATACTATATATTTTTTTAATCAGGGTCTATATTAAGATCTCCAGAAAATGTAAAATTACATCAAATCTATATTGAGTGCTCATGTTCTATCAATATTACTTATTTTTTCTTTATTAATTTTTCTTTTTTTATCTGTGCATTTTATGGAAAATTGCTTCGAACAAAAGTTGTAGGTACTGATTATATCTATAACCTAAAATTATTTTTGATGATATTTACACTACGGCTCTTTTTTGATATTTTTTTAAAATGTTTGAACGGTCGCCATTTTGAAACTACTTACCCGATATTGCCCAATGACGAACTCGGCCGAGATATTTGAGAGATTGATTTTTGTAGCAAATTTGAACTTGATACCTTCAAAACTGCGATCTCTATCGTGTTAAAAAATTTCGTAATATCCCATATATATATATATATATATATATATATATATATATATATATATATATATATATATATATAAAATTTCAACGGCATGTTGTTATATGTCTATAAGTTAGTCCAAAAAAACATTTGGTTCAAAAGTTTATATATATATATATATATATATATATATATATATATATATATATATATATATATATATATATATAAACTTTTGAACCAAATGTTTTTTTGGACTAACTTATAGACATATAACAACATGCCGTATAAACTTTTGAACCAAATGTTTTTTTGGACTAACTTATAGACATATAACAACATGCCGTTGAAATTTTTTCGAAATTCAAAAAGAAATTTACCTAAAAATGAATCGCTGAATATGTTGCTAAGCAGTTGAACCGATTTCGCTAATTCTTTTTTTGTTGTATTCATTATTATCAGAAAAAGGTTCTTATGAACGAAAAACTTAAGAAAGTTGAGCGGAACAGTAGAAAATTAGACATATAACATCATGCCGTTGAATTTTTTTCGAAATTCAAAAGTGTGAACGATCGCAATAGGTACATTTCTATAAGAAATTTACTTAAAAATATCGTGTACCATAAAGCATTACAATAAAAATATTATATTATTACTGAAGTGTACAAAAGCAAAAGTTATTTTTGTAAGTAATCGTCAATTAAAATTGAGATAATAAATAAATAATTAAAGTGATTACTCTGAAATTCTATTGGACTGCACATGGCCAATAACCAACATAACTATTTATTTCAAATTTCATATATCTCTACAGGTACTGCTAGTAGTGAGATAAAAATGAAATGTATGATTCTCTAAACGATTTAAAGACAAAAAGATCACATATGAATAATCAAATCTTAAAACAATATAGAAATTAATGACAAAACTATCATACCTTGTTTTTTTATAACGTGCTCTACAATAATCTGATACTAACTTTGCATTTAATTTATAGTGGAAGATATTTTATGGAATGGATTTATTCCAAACCCCTTTATTCAAATTGGTGTGTTGCGCCTCTGAGTTTTAGATTTGTTCATCAAAAATGCTCATTCGTGATTTTGCAGCTTTTCTATCACTTACCTATAATACGATCTCCCATTCTTGTGTTATTGTGCTTTTATTGATTACATATTTAATAATAAACATTCACTAACTGTGAATCGAATCAAGAAGTTGCTAAAGTTAATTATAAGATGACTCAATGACGGAGCAGACATTTTATTATGGGGTGTATTAAATGCAAAAAGCTAGTACCAGATTATTGTACATTGTAGAGCAGATTAAATAACAAAGTTATTTGTGATTCCCTTGAGATAAAATAAAATTTAGATTCATAATATTTATCCGTGAAAAAATCTCTTTCAAGTTCGTCAGTGGAAATGATCGGACAAGTAGTTTCAAAATGACGGCCATCTAAACTTAATAACATTCTTGATTTCATATATATAATTATATATTATATAATTCATAAAATAAATAAGGATAATTAAAAACTCTGAAATTTTTCCATCTCAGTTTGGAAACACTCTGTATACGTAAATACCAGCAGAGCTGTGATTTGTCCGAGGTTTTGGGCAATTTCCGTACCTAACTCTAAAAAGTATCTATATATATATATAGATGTATATAACATTCATCCCAGAGGCGGAGAGGTCCGGTCCCGCTCTCAGACCCTCGTTTGTTTTTCAACCCTTTGCCACTCAACAAAACAATAAAACACTTTGGGAGGGGAACCGGAGGGGTTTGGGGGGTGGTGGTGTGGACTCTACTTCCGTTTAGTATACTTACAAAGCGAAATAAAATTGAATTTTGTCGGTTTGCTTGCTGTGTACGCTTTTAAAGAGTAAGAGAAAAGAGTAGGTCGTATGCTCATGACGGTTGATATTTGGATGATAATAATATTTATCTTGTTGTACTCAACAGTGACTAAATAATTTGCTTTAACATTAATTTGATTTTCGTATTTATGAGGCACATGCTTAAAAGAAAGTTGCTTCTGGAAAATATAAACTCACTCAGGATCGTTTGCAATGTATTTAGTACATATACATTTTTAAATAGTTTTTATTACTTTCGGTTCTTGTATCAATGGACTCCGCAGCGATTTCTCAGGCCCCATACGGTCTAGAGACTTGAAATTTCGAATTCGTACTTAGATCGCAGACATCTCGCCGCCTGTTAAGCTCCAAGTGTGATCCAATATTGGTAATTATAATTATCTCATTTAATCTCATTCAACCAAGATCATTATAATGTCGACATGGAACGACAATGGAATCCGTCACTGGAATTACGCACGAGCATGGAGCGTATATATACGACTCGTTCTCTGGTACTTTCTGGAAGATCGTCTATGGTTATGTCGCAAATGTCAGACGTTATTATTAATTTAAAGTTTAATTTTGTGTTGTGGTAGACAAACAGTAATTTGTTATGGAATTGCTGTTGCTGGCAAACACATATACATAAGTATAGTTAAAATCGAGAAAAGGATGGCAATAGTAGGTACTCATCGGTACGGTTTAAATCTTAAATGCCCAATAAAAACTATTTTTATTTTTTTTTTCAAAAATTTCACTTGTTAAGAATGAATTTCTTTGTGAAATAATCTCGGAAAAATATTTTTAACTAGAAGAAGAAATGTATGTGCTTCTGAAACTACGTAAATCTACATCTTTCAAAAAATAATTAAAATCGGAGCATCTTTACTATTGAAAAGGCGCGGACAAACAGAACAAAAAAAACAGAGGCAGACAGAGGAATAACCAAATTATTGACTATTGAATTATTTTTTTATTTTTTAAATGAAATTATTAACATTAGTCTGGCACTCCGAGCAATAATTATTTACATTTTTATACAGTTTATTAATTAATCAAATATATGATGGACTTCACAAGCCCATTACAAAATATCAATATTGTATTAGTATTTACATAGTTTTTGATGAGCTTTATTTTCAATTATTAGCTCTATTATCATCGTTAAGTTCAACAATACTAAGTCTATTTGTACTTTTAATTATTTTATTTTATTCTAAAAGGGATATAAAAGGCTTATGGTAACTGGAATAAGAAACAAATATGTTAGACTGGACTGTATCTAAGTATTGTGTAAAAACAGCATCGATTGTTTTTTTATATTTTTTTAGTTCTTAATTTTCGATCATTAGACATATTCAAACCTAATGCTTCATTAAGAAATTCAATTAGTGGTAGGTTTTTATCATCTTTTCACCAAATCTTTTTTCGAGTATGTCAGAATCTTATTTCGTGTAAATCATCAAATTTTCTAAAATAAATATGAAAAAATCTTAGTAAATACTAACAATTCCTTCTATCAGTGCACTATATAATATTCATTTCAAGATGTATTAGAGATATCAAATATTAGAAAAATAAATCATTTCAATTTTTTTACACAAATATCAATAACAATGTTGGAAATATTCGACAATAAATACTTTGTTTTTGTCATTTATTTTTTTACATAAATATATCAAGTTCTCACTATTGTACTGCACAGTAATTCTAGAATTAATCTATTCAAATTGTATTAGCAGAGAAGCGAGACGTGGTATTAGTGTATATATGTGTATAATACATGTACACTGACCGCTATACTATGCGCAATACGTCACAAGCATGTCGAGGTCATCGGTGTCGCGAGCTGGGAAGATTTTACCCATCCGAAAAAATGCCCAACGTGCCTATAGAAGTTTTCACTTCAAAAACGCAGACAGTCGGTCAAAAAATCATTGTATGCTTACAGTAAGTACTCCAGTACTGGTAGGATTTTGATACGAAACACCAGTATGGTGTCAAATGATGACCAATATAATGAATAGAATTCAGGAACACTGGTATATTGTTCGAAAAAAGCTCTATATGTATTTAATAATCAATAAAAGAAATACACTTTGATCAACATTCTAATTCTTTTCTCTTTTATCTTTCAGGTCAGTATCAATATTTGGAAAATTGAATAGCTTAACCTCATATTCAAGCGAACTACGTACATAAACGGTCACGCGGTAAGATTTTAAACATATGTTCTTATAATTTTAGTTGGAGCAACGGCTCTTATGAGCTTAATTCATACATTTTATATTTTATGTCTCTCAACTTTTAAGTTTAGTCAATTTAAGTACTCACTTATATAACTGTTGTAAAATCGCCAATTATTGGAGCCTGATTAAAATCAGCTACGTATTTAAGAAGGTTATGGTAGTCATTTGTCACATTTGACGTGTAAATAATTTTACGGAACTACTAAACGAACTTGTATTGTGATTGGTTTGTTATTGACAAGTGACGTCATCATAATATACGAAGTATAACCTCCGAACATGACATGTTTGTAGACGTCCATAATAAATTGTTTTAACAATTCTGTAAAACATTACAATATTGAAAATGATAAATTTCAAAACAATCTCTTTATAACCTACATTATCATCAATATAGTTCAAATGTTGTTGGATAGTCAATATAAAAGTCACTAAAAAGTCCATAGCTGATGACGTAATTACATTGCGTATTTAAATGCACTATATATTCATATCACTATTGAAAAAATGCATGTATAACATTATCGTTAAATCAAATTATTATCAAAATGAATGTTTGTTTTGACCTGATTAAAATGTGAATTACTTAATTTTCGTGATTTTATCGTTATTTGCAATCTCGTAATATTAAATATAAATTAAATTCTTAATTGTTTTTCTATCGAAATCTGAACCTGAGATGAAATAGGTAATGGTGATTATTGTTTTCATAGTAGAAGATTTTAGTTCTTTTTGTCTACTAGTTTTGATGAAAAGCTCAACAATAAAATGAGTTTATATTAAAAAAATAGCTGCCAGTAATGAAAGAAACACTTAAGTGCTAAAATCTATGTTTTCCAATCCAAACAAAAATCTCTGTACTTGAACGCAGAATGAGTGTTATTTGGGATTGGGTAGTAAAAACTCATGCGCTTGTAATCCAAAGGGAAATCGCTTTTCCATGTCGCTGTTTTTCTACGGGATTACTACAAAGTTTCAGCTTCCCGACTAGTATTTGGTGTAGCGTGCAAATTCAAATATTAAGGGCTAAAGAACATAAATAATTTTTAGCGACTTCTCTCAAAAGAAGGAGTTGCACAATTGGACTATATGTAACCTCAGTTCTCACAGTAATCCTGCACCGATGATTTGATGATTCGTTTTACATTTAAAAGATGATGGCTGAGAGAAGGTCCCATATTCCATTCAGGGTTTGATTAAGCTTTATTCCTATTTTAGTTCGGTGAAATTAGCAATGGAATTTTCGAAGATTATATATTTCATCGTTGTTCCTGGTAGATATTAAATAGTTCTAGAGTACTTTCCATGAATTTTAAATAGATCTATTGAATTACCTGAAAAAATGACAAATACCAAAATGGGGGTACCAGTTTTACAAAAATCATATATTTCATCGGAGTTCCTGATAGATATGGAATAGTTCTACGGTACTTTGTAAAAAAAAGATTGTTTTATGGAATTTTGTGAAAAAAATGATAATAACGACCACTTTTACGAAAAACATTGGAAAAAAATCTCACAACAGCTCTACTCGGAGTTCTCTTTAGTATTCTAAGACTTCTATCAAAATGACTTAGGTATAACATTTTTTGATAATTCTCAAGATATCATAAAAAAAAATTGTTGGAATACAAAATAAATCCCACTATAGTTCTGTTTGCAGATCTTGCCTCGAAATCGTATTACCATTTTTCCATAGAATTAGTAATTCATAAGATATTAAAAAATAACTTGAATTAAATTTTATTTCTTCCATTTTTAAAGGAAATGTGAAAAAATAGGAAACTTCGAACAGAACTGTTTTAATTTTCCTATTTTTTCAAATTTCCTTGAAAATTTTAAGAAAACAAAAGAAATTCAAGTTATTTTTTGAATATCTTATGAATTACTAATTCTATAAAAACATAATATGAGGATTTTTGATAGAACTCTTAGAGTTCTAGCGAGAACTGCAAACAGAAATGTTGTCTGACTTTTTTGATTTTCAACAATTTCTTTTTTTCGAAAATCTTATGAATTACTAAATCTACAGAAAAAGTACTATTCTATATAAAACTCTTAGAATACTAAAGAGAACTCTGAACAGAACTGCTTTGTGATTTTTTTTATTTTTCCTATGTTTTTCGCAAAAGTGGTTGTTATCCTCATTTTGGTATTTAATTTTTTTTCACAAAATCTCATAAAACTACGAAAAATGTTTACAAAGTAGTCGAGATTTATTCCATATCTACCAGGAAGTCCGATGAAATATTTGATTTTTACGAAGGGGGTTGCTACAAAATTTCGGTATTTTTACTTTTTTTCACGTGATTCAATAGAACTACTTGAAATTCATGGAAAGTATTCTAATATCTACAAGGAACTCCGATGAAATATATACTTTTAGAAAATTCACAAAAATCATAATTTCTTGAAACATTTTTATATAAAAATCTGTTGATAGGTAAATCTGACGGCTGTTGAGTTAGGGTTCTGAGGAGGAAGAAAAAAGTGTCATCCTTATTATGGAAAAAGGTGATAAAATTCGAAATATTAACACATTAATGTTATGTATCAAATATAAAAGCTATGAATCATAAGTTGTTTTCTCTTTAATGCATTGATTTATGAGTGAACTCTAGCTTCTAGTAATAATTTCCATGTAGCCATAGCTAGTCGAAGCCAAAAATCTATCGATTGAATTCCCATTGGGTATATACTTTTTTTTCATAGAAATTATCTTCTGTCTACAAGAATCTAGAAAGATTCTATGAAACAATGATTTTGAAATAAGTGCAAATGTCTTTTAAAGCACCTAATTTCTTTGCAACAACTTTAAAAGCTTCACGATTCCTACATTACATGTTATTATTTCATACTTTTTGGTGAAACATCTCATCAAGTAGGTCCTAGTTTTTTTTAAAGATCAATTTTTGTCCAAGTGCTTTAAAAAATTAACAGGAAAGCTATAAAAATAAGTAACTGTATAAGTATAAGATTTTTTCATTAAAAATATCAAAAAGGCCATCAAGCTTGGCTGGGCTTTGCTAACAAATTAATTTTTCGATAAAAGCTCCACGGACGCGGAGTGGGTGCATTTGTGTGTCAAAGTAATATTTCTCATTATTTTTTTACAAGTTTACGCAAAATCATAAACTAATTTACAAGCAACGGGCACATTTTTAACGCAAGAGGAGAAACTTCCGCTCATAAAATATGCCGCCTCATCGCTGTTTAGGCAATATAATTTCGAGTCGGGAGTTTTCTTTTGAGTGCAAACTTTTTTTTTTTCAATTAATATCAGGCCGCTTTCGGCCATAAGGCACGAAGAGAGATAATATTTTAATTTCATCTCATTTACGTTTGTTTGGTAGCTCTGCCAAATAATTAATATTAAACAGAACCAAGCTATACTCTCTGAAAATTACGAAGTTATCATGTTTTACGCACTTTTATATATATACAAGAAGTGTCTGTTCTGAAGTTTTCATTTTACTCATCAGTTATTACCATGGCAGTTGTTATTCCAAATACCTTGAGGAGAATGTTCCCCACCAATTGGGATCAAGTTCCGTTTGTTGTTCAGCTTATTGAGGAGAAAATTATCTCATTTTGATAATTTTTGTTTGGGCAGAACTTGAAAATTACCACCCGTTTTTTTTGGATAAAGGCAATTTCAGTTAAATCAACAGGATCTGCGTCTTTTTATTACTTTTTAGTTGTTGTCTGAAAAATAAAACGGTTTTAACAATTTACTTTATTTATTACCAATTGATCAGATTTATTTTTTAAATGATAATTATTTGATGATGTTTTAACTGTAGTGAAACATTGAAGTTTCCGTCAAAGAGAAGAAAACGGAAAATGCTTGGGTCTGGATAAAAATAGGGATAAAAGATTGTTTTTTTATGTTGTTTGTATGGGGGAACATTATTTTTGAAATTCACCCTTCTGAGGAAATCTGATGTGGGTCAAGTCTTACATATACAGGGTGTCCCAAAAGAACAGGAACGGCCAAATATTTCAGCAACGGCTTGACTTAAAGTTTTGAAATTTGGTAAATGGGGGTTATCAGTAGTGCTGTATCTAATAATAATATTTGCAACGTTGCCAGATTTACAGTTTTTCATATGGAGCCCTCAACTTCTATTTTTTAATGTACTGCTATATTTATTTTTATTACATTAGATTTGTCGTGTTCAAATTACTATGACCCTATAATATCAAATTTCAATTCGCCTAATTTTTGTTAATTTGACAATTCAACATTTCGTTACAAAATAGCACAAAATTTCTATACCTATCTAGAGAAATCGTGGTAATATGAAAATGAGAATTAGTTAATTAGAAATTTGTTGGCAACTCTGATCTAAAAATAGCATTTGCAACGTTGTCAAATTTACATGTTGTTTCTACTGTTTCCAAAGTATTTATTTAAACACCATTTATAAACTTGCGCGTTTTATTTGATACCCTAAAGTTACACTTTTTAACTGAAAAAAATCAAACCTTACTGATTATGTTCGAATCTTGAATCGAATTTTAGTTCTGAAAATTCTTAAGTTATGTACCTACTTAACCGATATTAACAGAATTCTAATAAAATTTTGTTAGAATCATAAAATTATAAATTCGACAACGTTGTAAATGGTATTTTTAGATCAGACTTGCCAACAAATTTCTAATAAGTTAATTTTCATTGTCATATCGCCCTGATTTCTTCGGATATAGAAATTTTGTGATATTTTTTGACGAAATGTTGAATTGCCAAATTAACAAAAATCAGGGGAATTAGAATTTGATATTATAGGGTCATAGTAATTTGAACACGACAAAAGGAATGCGCTAAAAATAAATATAGCATTACATTTAAAGAAAATAAAGTTGACGGCTCCATAGGAAAAACTGAAAATCTGGCAACGTTGAAAATATTATTTTTTACCGAATTTCATAACTTTATGTCAAGCCGTTGCTGATAAATTCAGCCGTTCCAGTTATTTTGGATAGCCCTGTATAAATCAAAGTTATCCCGGTTCTCTACAATTCACCTCTAATTTCATATTATCCAATAAATATGAATATATACGATGCCACTGTCCAGTAATATTAAATTGATTTAAAATCAGACACAATGTACTTAGCACTAAATGCACTAAATATGTTGTATATACAGATCGAATCAGCCGAATAAAAACATAGCCCGTCAGCCAGTCTAGAGATTATTGAATGATGTGGACCCATTTTTCTGGATATGTGAGGCTCACACATAATATCCGACGAAAGTGAACGTTTGGGCTGGTAGCTTTAACAACAAAATTATTGGCTCATATTTTTTTGAAGGTACAATTAATGGTGAGGTTTATTTTATTTTTGATGAACTTTTAACTGCCTACATTTTTTTACGATCCAAATGCAATAGATAGGTCAATTTGTTACCGACGAGACGGAGCTCCACCGCATTACACATTATTTTTAGAGATTATTTGAATTTTTCCCAATCGGTGGATTGGAAGACGTAGAACGATTGAATGGCCGCCTAGATCCCCCGATTTGACACCTCTCGATTGCTTCTAATGAAATTATTTAAAATCATAAGTATAATTCATTAGACCAACCAATATTGCCTATTTAAAGTTGGGACAACGGAAAAAATTATCAACATAACCCCTGAGGTCCTACAAAATGTTTAATGTTAATGTTAATATAACTGTAAAATAAATTGAAAAATACTTACTAAACATTATATTTCCTTCATTGTGTCTACTTAAAGTATCAAAATTTTAAATTTTAAAATTAAATTTTCTCAGTTATGATTGCTCCAAATTTGAAAAACTTACAGTATTGCTGAACAGAGAATTAAAATCCCTATAGAACAAGGTACCACACTACCCCCCCTTCTCATTTAAAATTGTTGAGAGCTGCTCATAACTCAGAGGGAATTGACCGTGTTTTTTTTTCAACATAAAAGTTGATTTTTCTCGAAAACGGTCGACTTTAGAGCTCACGACCAATAGTACCTTTTTTGTGTAGAAAACATTGGCGGTTCAAATGTACGCCTCAAAACCGTACTTTTTCCATTGGCGTAGAAATTGGGGAGAAAAACAACCACTACTCCTTCAAAATCTTCGCCAATTATGACAAAAAAATGTTTCTGACTCTAAACTGAGTGGAAAATGCTTACAAAAGCCGTTTTCTGTACGATAAACGGTTCCGGAGATATTCACAAAAAACGAATATTTTTTTCAGTTTCAATACCCTGTATCTCGAAAAGGGTGCATTTTAGAGTGTAAGTTCATATAAACTTTTTTTCATATTTTTGGATGAGCTATCACATCCTTAAGTCCTGCGCATATATTATGAAACACCCTGTATATACGCTACTAGACAAACTACTGCAGTGCTTCTAATCCAATAGGTATAATACAACTCGGGTCATGAACTGCACATGCATCGTGTCGGGTGGCAAACGAAATATTTAGGTTTGGCATATATCTACTATAATAATACTCTATATTATCATTATCACTGGTGCATTATATTCGTATTCAAGTCCTATTAGCCAGCTTATGAGAAGTATACATTCAGAGCTTCATTTCAGTTGAATTGTCAATAGTAGTGGGATGCTTTTGGCGGAAAATAACTCGTAACGTTTGCGTCAAGTTCACAACTTATTTGAAAAATAGAAACATATTTACTGGAATCATCGAAACTACATATTATTGAATCATCTGTAGAAACTTTACCTTCATTTTAGCAGGTGATTCATTGACAGGTTTTGCTATCAGTCGAGATCACTGACAATGAAATTTTAAACATGCTTATCTCAGTATTTTATACTATTTGATCGAGCAAAGACTTACTTCGAAACATTGTCTCTGTCAAATTGTGTGGCTGTTTTTACTTGGGACATAAAATGTATATTTTAAAATTAAGAAAAAAGAATGTCTCTGTAGAAATCAGTCACCCGGTATAACCTCTAGAAAAAAGAAACCGATTGTACGAAATGTAATGCGCTTATTCAATAGATTTTAACATAAAAATGAAATGCGATCCGTTACTAGGTACATACAAAAACCATTGACCCTTTGAACTTAAATCTTTCATGCATGTAGCAACTTGTGCAACTTCACAAATTGCATTAGAATATCGAGACGTCGCGACCTCAATCATTTCCAAAGTACCTAGGTACACTAATCTGTTGAATTATATATATTTAGTTTCTTAGAAGTAAACAAGTAAGTAACTAACACACACACATACATAAATGAAATCTAACTGTTTCTCAGCAAACTTTGCCGTTAAAACTTGGCAATGAAAATACGACTCTCTGACAAGAGTCTCGCGCACTGTGTGTTGTGTTTGTGTTGTTCAAGAAGATCCTCCATCCCATTGCCCTCTTGTCTCTTTGTTTTCGCACGATTAAAATGTATGGCTCAAGTTTTGACATCGTCGAATTTAAGGTGGATGGAGATAATGCTTGTCAGATTCACTATACCTACCTTCTCAATTTTCACACAAAGTTGGAATCTAAATTTATCTGGTGGTTATTTATGACTATGATATGTTTTGAAGATAGGTAATACCTTCTACCTACGTTTCTGAAGGACACAATCGTACGCCCAAGACTTTGGAAACTATTGTGGTAGAAGTAAGAATGTAGGGGGAGTTGAATTGCTTTCATGAAGGGCTGAACTTGAGTTTGGAACAAGAGGGCGGTGGCATATATTTGCTTCATCTGTTGATTTCCTACAAAAATTATTCTTGACTTGATATTTGTTTTGGCAAAAATAGGTGTATTTTAGCATAATTTGTAATAGAATTGTGGCGAAAGCGCTATTTTTAATGATTAATAAAAAAAGAAAAAAATTGTTCTTAGAACTTTTATCTCGAGCAAAACAAATATCTGACAGCGTCATATAGTGCCACTCTCAGTTATGTCATGTTATTACCACAATTCTCACATATATGAAAAGTTGCATTCATAACACTCAACACTTGAAATTAAAAAACGTTCGTATAATTTGGCAGCTTTGGCAACGTTGATATTAACAGCACTTGAATGTTGAATATAACAAGACAATCATCGATTCGTCCAACCTCACTTCTTCCGAACTTATCTTTCAGGCATATTTTCACTAATTTTGAAGGATGTTATCGTTTAATAGAATGCGAGGATGATTATACACTAAATATATGGGATCGAAAAAATACTTCCAAATCGAAAATATTTGTATTTAACGATTTTTGGACAAATGTCAGAGTTTTGTAGTTAGTTCTGTGAGAATGATTATGCATTGCTTTATGAATTAACAAATCTTATCCACAACCACTAGGCCTTTGCGACCTTCTGTTCAAGTCCAACATTGTTTTGTGAAATCTTGACGGTGCCGTGGCCGGTTGGGATCGACATCATACTGTAAGTTAACAGGATCCATGGTTCAAATCCTCGTTGGGAGAAATATTTCTTTTTTTCGTCGAAATTGCTTTTTTTCATTTCTTTTTTATGTTCTAAATGATAACAGAAATTGTAGAATATTCTTTCATAAAGAATTACTAGCAAAATAAAAAAGGCTTCAAGAAACTCCTAATGATGTCAATTTCGTTAATATAAATAAAATTATTCATTCAACTTCTATATTGCCAAATCCTGAAAGCTGATTGACCTATGAACTTTTTGTCGTAATTTTGAAATTTCAATCGAAGTCCGAAGTAAAACCATATATATATATATATATATATATATATATATATATATATATATATATATATATATATATATATATATATATATAAAGTTGAAAGAGCTCTTGTCGGCTACATACGAGTTCTTGATAAAGAAAATAAATACGGCTAGCAACTAGAAATAGTATAAGAAAGCTAGTTATCTAGCATCTCCCGAACAACGAACAACATATAGTAGCTGGTATCCCAGAGCGCAAGTTTTCAGTCCTGCTGGGGAATCCATTTTCAATTTTCCGGCGTCTTTAACGCTACTACACAAAGTACATAATATATATATACCTACCCATCTCCTACTAGGAAAATCCTCTTATAGGGAGCAAAGTCAGTCGTAAATAGTGGAGTATCAGTTGCCTAGGAAATATTTTTTTTGCTCTACTACTTACATATACAGGGTGTTTCATAATATATGCGCAGGGCTTGAGGATGTGATAGCTCGTCCAAAAATATGAAAAAAAATTATATTAACTCCTCCCCTCTAAAATGCACCATTTTAGAAATACAGGGTCTAGAAATTGAAAAAATATGTTTTTGTGAATATCTCCGGAACAGTTCATAGTACAGAAAACTGCTTTTGTAAACATTTTTCACACATAACAAGCTAAGTTTTGAGCCAGAAAAAAATTGTTGTTACCTAAGTTATAATTGGTGAAGATTTTGAAAGAGTAGAGGTTGTTCTACTCCCCAATTTCTACTCCAATGGAAAAAGTACGGTTTTGCGCCCCTTTGAACCGCCAATGTTTTCTACCCAAAAAAATTTACTGTTGGTCGTGAGCGCTAAAGTCGACCGTTTTCGAGAAAAATCTACTTTTATGTTGAAAAAACACTTCAATGTCAATGTTAATGTCAATTTTAGCTTTTCTTACTTTTTCTAACGTTTACATAAATTGTGTTTGATTAATAAATACAAAAATTGTATTTCAAAAAATTTGCCGTTTTTTTTCAACATAAAAATTGATTGATAACAGTGTCGGTTCAAATGGGCGCCTCAAGACCGTACTTCTTCCATTGGCGTAGAAATTGGGAAGAAAAACAACCAGTATTGGGTCCATTATTATTTCGCCTCTACTCTTCTGATCTAGACAACGAGGTAAGTGCCACACATAAACTTCAAAGTGACATTAGCAGTATATACAAATATTCGGTCCATCACAATTTAATGAATAACTCATCCAAATCAAGCATCACGTTTTTTTCTCCGATACATGCAATAAGCTTCATTGATAAGCTAAGAATCTCAATTGGTTCGGATGTATTACAGTTGTGTGATTCTACTAACATCTTAGGCCTTAAAATCGATACAAAACTCAGATTTACGCATTATGCTAGTCAAGTATTTCGAAAAACTTATCATAGACTGCGCCTGTTGTATGCTAACAGAAGAATTGTATCTTTCAATCTTAGAAAGAAGTTGTTTGAATTTCTAGTAACTTCACTTTTTTATTACTGTGATATCGTATATTACCCATGTCTAGAGCAATGTGTAAAAAATCTTGTACAAATTGTTCAGAACAACTGTGTTAGATTTGTTTTTGGATTAAGAAAGTATGATCACGTTTCGAGCAAATTCAGCACGTTGAACTGCCTGGAAATATAGTCAAAAGTGGCATTATTTAAGTTTCATCAATAAATTACTGTTATATGCTCGGCCTAAGTATCTTCATGATAGAATAGTGTTTTTCCACATTATATATGATAGAGATCTTAGAAATTGTTTACTTAGGATACCTTATCACTCCACTTTGTTTCTTGAGAGAAGCTTCTCATATAATGCTACACTTTATAAAACAAATCAAACTATATTACTTAGTTCATAGTAAGTTATAGTTATTGAATACAGCACCTAGTATAAATATGTATGTTTATTGTTCTTATTTTTGTACCCTACTTTTTCGTAACACTACTATCTTTTTTCCTCTAATGGTTGAGTGTAAGAGTAGCTTAACTAAACTTTGCCATTAGTGGCCACTTATTGTAGAGTTTACACTACTTCTAATAAAGAAGATGTTATGTTATCTATCTGTCTATATAGATAAAAATGAATCGTCAATTGCGTTGCTAAGCGCAAAACTCGAGAACGGCTCGACCAATTCGGATAATTTTTGCTTTAATATTTTCGTTAAGACAGAAGGAAGGTTCTTATGGAGAGAAAAATCGTAAAAATTGCGAGGAAAATAGTGAAAACACCACTTGTCCCATAAGCTTTCTTAGTCTGGTATCAGATATGTCATACACGTCAAGAACCATTATCCAAAGAACACCTATATTATGAGCTTTTTTCCTGAGAACAGTGTGGCCTTTCGCTACGAGAGGCCAGCACTTCTTTCTGGTCTACTCCATCTAACACTGTGGAAATATAGGTGATAAAAGTAAATTATTTAAAACAATCAAGCAAGTAAAAAAAATATCGTGTACCATAAAGCATTACAATAAAAATATTATTGCTTATTATTGCTGAAGTGTATAAAAGCAGGAAGTTATTTTTGAAAGTAATCGTCATTTAAAATAATAAACTAATAAATAAAGTGATTACTCTGAAATTCGTTTTATTTATTAATTTTTTCTATAGCACTGCACATGGCCAATAACCAACATAATTATTTATTTCAAATTTCATATATCTCTACAATTATTACTGCTACGGCAGCAACGCGCCGGCTACTGCTAGTATTACCATAAAGTCTTCTATTCATTGAAAATTACTTTCGACATTTGGTAACGCGCCTCCGCCAAAACTTTCAAAGACTTACCAATAATTAAAAAAACTCCGACGAACATTTTTTTCCATCTCCCGGCAAATATATATAATATATACATTCATATATCACAAACAACTTCATTAGAGTTTCCCTTCAATAGTACATATACCGTACTTCCAATAGGATAAAATTAAAAACGTGCTCTAATTAACTCATGTCAACCAAATTAAAAATAAATTAAACCTCCTCCGCCACAGATACAGTAATTATAAATCATCGTATTCGCAGTGTAATTTCATAATATTTTTCAATACCTCTTGAGCTTTTCCACCACATTCGTGTAATTATTGTATCCGAAACCACCTACACCCTATCCTTTCACATAAGTATGTATTTATATAAATTTTATCGCTTGTGTACAAGCTAGCAGATAATTAATTCAATCCTTTGCCCCCTCCTCTTAGAACGGAGAGGGGGAAGGGAGGGAGCGAGTAAAGTTCAAAGGATGAAAATTCTGAATCTACTCCTCCTAACATTTTGCCTGTAGGCCAACGAGAAATTACGATAGGGTTGTGATGGAGTAACCAGGTTCTTACATGCTTATTTGTATATAAATTGGATGAGGGGGAGGGGTGTTTTTTAATAATTTGACCAATTTTGAATAATGATTGCGAAACAAGGCTTGATGGTGGTTGTTTAATATGTTAATTCAGTTCATAGTCTCCATCGAGGATGAGTTTTAGAATTTAGAAAAGAGGCAGAAATACGGATATCAAATAGCCAAGAATATTCTTCAAAACAATATAGTAGACAGCTCTTACCAGGGTCTGTTGCTATGAAAAAATGGACTCAGTAATACCAAAATAATGTGTTAATCCATTTAAAGTGTCTAGAAATATTTGTACGACGATGCCTTACAATCCTTTTGGACCAAGGAAGAAGCCAAGACTAGGAGAGAGATCTATTGGTTCCTGAAGGCTTGTCAGAGTGGTTGTCAAAGAAAGCACAGGTCAGATTTCTGCTTATCTAATGTTGACTTGTGACTGATGTTAGGTACCAGTGCAGAGAAAAGTGTCTTAAAGATCGTTAGAATATTCAATCAACTAATGGAACCTTTATTGAAGACTTGGTTTGTCTCTGTAAGCAAACAACGTGAAAGCCACTCCAAGAAAAACTTGTGAAGGGTTTCATTCCAGTTTCAACAACGCGACCCGAAAAAGGACTGATTTGATGAGATTGTCAAGGGTTCAACAGAAGTTTTCGAAACCTCCAACTGTCGCCCATAGTGCAGCTACCTTTATATGGATGGAGAAATAGAAGAATCACTTTAGTTTTCAAAAAGAGATTTGTATTAATGAACGAATTTTTAAAGGACAGTTTTTAAGAACATTTGTTAAGAACACTGAAATATTAAATCATCAAGACGGTCTTGGTCTTCATCAAATCCTTAGTCTTGGCCTTGGGACTTGGTCTTGCATAGATGGTCTTGGTTTTGATGCAAGACTTTGCAAGTCTGTTGCAAAAATTTTGCCCTTTTTATAAGTGTGAAAAATTCGCGGGATTCGAACTCTAATTGATAATTTCATCAGATTGCATTTAGTTATATTTGCATTCAAAAAGGGTAAATATCGAGCATATAAGAATTTTCGGTCATTGTCCAGAACAAACACACCAGCTGGCTACAAACAAACAATTTGTTGAAATCAAGAAATCCTCGAAGGGTAAAATGAACTCGCTTTACATCCAAAAACTTTCAATTGCATATTCTTTGAATTTTTAAAATAAAGATCGATATAAAGGAGTTCAACGGTTAAATTAATTAGGTAATTTACCAGCATTTCTTCTCTAATCATTGACCAAAAAAAAACAGTTTGGTTAAGGAACTGCGAGAGTCTTGCAAGTCTCGCAAGTCTTGCAACAAGACTAAGACCACTTTAGTCTTGGTCTTGCATAAACTGTCTTGTTCTCGGCCTCAAGACTGCAAGACCAGTTTCGTAGCATCACTAAATACGGTCCTGTTTTCACCAATTTGCTACAGAACCTTAAAAAGGAGAGAGCTGAATTATTATATGCCACATCCGTTTGGGAAGTCGTAAGGAAAATAAAACTAACATAACCTTGCAACCTTTTATTTTGATTGCTATGGTAACAACATGGTATATTACTATTTATAGATTGTCAAATTCAATGTTCTTAATACAAAAATATCCATAGATGCTTTTCTAAGTAGACCATGGTTTTATCACCATTAATACTCAATTCATCAAATTCCTAAAACGCTACAAATTTCATTTGAAGAAACTAGCCCTATTATTATTCGTTCCATCAAGTAAATAACTCCAGATATGAAATATATGATGTCCAAATCAAAAACAAAATGAATCTCAAACCCAAATTTAATAAACACTTCACACCAACACGATTTGCAGATTATTTGTCACTCCTGCTGACAAGTACCTACCTAACTACTTCTTCTACAACATCATCCCCCCCTTCGCCCCTATACTCAACAATTTCTGATTTAATAAATCCCTGCTGCATATTATACCAGCGAGAGGTGGTATATGGTATATGAATGCGTCAGTCTGCGTCGTCATCATGTCCTCATAATATACAACACATATGGCATGGAACACATTTCCGGCATTAATTTTGACATAATTCCATCGCTTAGCGTGGGAGAATCGGCTGCCTGTGGTTTGCGTCGCGACGCCGCCGCCGTCTAAATCGCATCAAGTTAGTATACAGGGGGAGTGCTCCTCCAGTAAACATTAGAACATTGGATGTGCTTAAAACTGCTTTTTTTGGAAAATTTCTATACTTTTGAATGATAAATTTCACTTTTACAACATTCTTATTGTAATGTGGATAGTTTATCATGTACTTACTGTTATTATTTCTTCTAGTTTGTATTTGTTCTAATTCTTTATTTGCTATAGTTGTTTCATGTATAGTTCATTTATTAGTTCTAGAATTATAGTAGATTTGCTCTAGATCCTTCCAGAAACTATTATATGAGGTACAGTTTGTCACATTATTGTCAGTTTGACAAGCCTCTAGAACATTATCTGTCTGTTCCAAAATTCAAAACATTAGTCTGGCCAGTGTTAAAATGGCCGTTGAAATTAGACAGATATATGGACTTATATATAGCCTTGCCAGGCTAATGTATATTGTATACACATTGTATATTGGGCGACAAGATAATCATAGAACAATTTCGATGAATGTCATGTCAATATTCAGATATATAAAGCCGTGTCGATCACGGGTCACAGTCAATCTTATAAAGTCAGTTGATAACAGTCAGTCTGTGGAATCAGATGTTAATAGTAGTTCAGTCGGTAAAGACAGTGACAGTGTAGATTGTCAAGGTGACTATTGTACTACAACAGAAGGTCGTTTAAAGAGTGTTCGAAATAAACCATTGGAAGCAATTTGCGAACTTTTGAGTCTTACGCAAGTGCACTCACCCCACAACGTTTAGCACAGGGTTAAACGTTACAATATTATAACTACTGATATAATAGTAACTTATCTGGATTAAAAAACAGGACCTATATCCATTTATTGTACAAGTTGTATATCAGTGTATTGACTCAAACTCTCAGAAGATCAAATCCACCATAAATATTTCCAATAAAATATCCTTTTTCAGCTAAATATATGAGCAATAGTCCCCGCTTATCAAATTCAACCGAATAGAATAAAAAGTCTCTCATCCCACGGTTTTGAGAATGATCTAATAAAGTGAGAACAGGAAAAGCCCTATATATAACACTGCAGCACCCCGATCATTTTTTTTTATTTCTTATTCCTTTCCAGCTTATAACAATAACCTCGATATAGTAGTAGTAGGTATATATAAAGCTATAGGTATATAGCATTACATACAGATGAAAAGCACGGAACAGGAAAATGAAATGAACGATAACGAGATGCCGAAAAGTTGATATGACTTTCGTTCTTTGAAACTCCTTTAGCCGAGGACGACACAGCGGAACGATTTCGAAAAAGAGAAGGTTCGAACCTCGTAAGACAGTCGATAAAAAAAGAAAGAGAGCAGCCCCTAAAAAGGGTGCCCTCTAAATTCTACAACTATATCCTCGAGAGAAAGGTAGAGCAAAAAAATAACTCCCAAATTGGGAGAGGTGGAATGATGGCTTCGCAGCACTACCTATACCAAACCCTATATTATGTCCCAGGATGGTGGATATTATGGCTAGAATCGAAATTCAGGGGGGACCATTCTATATATATATATATATATATACTTATGGAAGACAATAGATATATGGGGGGCGAGGAGTTGGGATTTCCAATTATTGCCGCCTGGAATATGGGAATTTGTGCGGGATATTATGAAGCCATTTTTTGATTGATGGTGGAAATTTGTTGAAGAGCTAATTCACATAATTCTTATATGATTGAGTATTTTGTTTCGTTCCGTACCCCAGATAACTGAATCATCCGTCACTGGCTATTTGGGCAAATAATATTTTTGTTGGCAAAGTTTACGCATTTCTGATTTAAAAAAACAAAAACCTAAGTGACCAATTGTTGTGAAAAATAAGTGTTCAGAATTAATAGTTATGACGCAGAAACGGATAAGAATTTTTTTTCGTAAAAATCTGACGTGGTAGTGCTAACTTGAGCTCAAGTGAACCACCTGGTAAAAAATATTTTTTCTTGCTTTCCAAAATTTAATTCTTTTTTGTCGCGTCGCTAATTAGTTATGTTTGAAATTATTTGCTAACTTTGATCAGGCTGAAGTTAGCATTACCACCTTTCAAAAAAGAAACACGATGAAAGATGATTTACTTTAGAAAACAGCATAATTAATTGAAACTTGACGTATCTCAATTAGTTATGCATTATTAATTGAGAAAATCCATCTTACATTGATTTAATATTAGAATTATAGCTACTTATGTTCAAAACTTATTTCTGTACTTCCAAATAAAAAACCGAACCCTCTTAGAATCACTCGTGCATCCGTCACAGTCAATTTTCTCCGAAGCTACTAGACTAGACCTATTAAGTTTAAATGTGGTACAGACACATCAATTCCTGTGATCCAAACGCAGAAGTGTGACGTGAATAGACCAAAGCTGGATAAGAAGGCCACTTTTGGGGGGCAAGATGAAAAAAAAATGCAAACTGCATCGTGTCACATATCAAATGAAAGGGCTGGTTGTGAGGCTCGCAAATATATTTTTTTGTAATTTTAAAATACATACTTTCCAATTTAGTCAAGAAATTAGACGAAAACTGACCATGCCCCCCTTATCTCTGAAACTACTAAACCTAAAATTTTGAAAAATATATAGAAATTAGTTTTCCACTTATAGATTACGGGAAAACCGATAACAAGTGTATGATCTTTAATTGTGCGTACCTAAAAACATGCTAGATATAACATCGTACGGAACCCTCTTTTCGCGAGTTCAACTCGTACTTGTCCCGTTTATCTCAGGTAAATATGATTTTTTTGAGATTCTCCCCCGCCGTTTTTGATAGTAAATATTCACAGATAGACTTATTTAATATATCTCACCAATTTCCCAGATTCTATCAAATGCCTCAGTTCAGCTCTATCTCTTTTAAAACGAAAAAAGAAAAATCTGGAGAGATTTTCTCACAACCTTTAGTTCAAAATGCATCATGTCGTAGGTAATAATACCCCAGATGCCTGTTAAAAAGTTTCTCGAAGAATGGCTGGCATCGGAGCAAAATTCCTTTATGCAGATGCGGTCTTCGAAAGGATCGTCGACCGCTATTTATAACGGCGCCCCGCATCAGAAAGATTGGCGTCCCAATCGAAACCTGCCAAGTCGAAGTCGAAGAAGTTCCACCACCCCTGCCCCTGGAGGTATGTTCGGAAAAGTTTTCGGTGCTCCTAAAATTTATAAGGAAGATCTATAGATAACATAAAAACTCTTGATTGTTGTTTAAATTTGAGTTAAATAATCTTCAAATTTATTAGATAGGCTGGTCAAAGATACATATAAGGACATAATAAAAGGATATTACTGACGCTTGACATATTAATTCACTTGATATAAGAAATCAACAGATCTGTCTTTCAGTGATCGAAGCCACAACTGTTCTTTGCATAAATGTATATGAGGCTCTATTGTTCCGTGCCCCAAATAAAGATGTCTTATATTTTATTCTGTGGATAAAATTCAATAATCATGGATCATTAGATCAGTAATTTCGACGGAACCGTCAAAAAGCCATCTAGTGAAGAACTAAATTTCTAAGCAATAAAAATCACTTAATCAAATTTTTAAATTGATGATAGTCGAAATACAACCAATAGTGAAAATTTTAACTTTCCACGTATACCTACTGCTGTTTCTTCTTGAAAAATCTCCACCAAAAGTAAAAAATGCTTATAATTAAACACGAGTGTGAAGGCAGCCACGAGTTCCAGCCACGAGTACGCGGAAAATTTACGGCGAGCGCCCGGCCACCATCGGTCGTTTCAGTGATCAAATTCGTGGCTGGCCGTGGTTGGCATTGAAAGTCCAGCTTATTTTTGTGAATGGATTTTTTCTCATCAAATATTATATGATGCTGACGGTACTTTGAAGGAGCTATAGACCACACGATTATCTCTAACAAAAATTCACTCCCCATAATTCCTTTTATCTATTTGTGATAATATATCTTAAGTTTCTCAAAATACACGTAAATGGTATTATTTCTTGTGAATATATTATGCTCTGCATAATGCTCTATGACACTTACATATAGCCTGATTTTGTCAGGCAAAAATCCACCCTCCACAACCCCTTCTACTAATTTCAAGAAAAATAGCATAAGCTCGTCAAAATGTACGTGGATGGGATTTTTTCTGGTAAATATATGCTATACATGATGCCCAAAAAGACTTATATGGCGCCTGATTTTGTCGGGCAGGAATTCACCCTCCACAACCCCTTATATTATTTACCAATAAAAAATCATAACTTCCTCAAAATGTACGTGGATGGGATTTTTTGTGGTAAATATATGCTAGGCATGATGGCCAAAAAGACTTATATGGCGCCTGATTTTGTCGGGCAGGAATTCACCCTCCACAACCCCTTATATTATTTACCAATAAAAAATCATAACTTCCTCAAAATGTACGTGGATGGGATTTTTTTGTGGTAAATATATGCTATACATGATGCCCAAAAAGACTTATATGGTGCCTGATTTTGTCGGGCAGAAATTCACCCTCCACAACCCCTTATATTATTTACCAATAAAAAATCATAACTTCCTCAAAATGTACGTGGATGGGATTTTTTTTTTGGTAAATATATGCTATACATGATGCCCAAAAAGACTTATATGGCGCCTGATTTTGTCGGGCAAGAATTCACCCTCCACAACCCCTTTTAGTAATTTGGAAAAAAAAATCATAACTTCGTCAAAATGTACGTGGATGGGATTTTTTTCTGGTCAATATATGCTAGGCATGATGCCCAAAAATACTTATATGCCGTCTGATTTTGTCGGGCAGAAATTCACCCTCCACAACCCCTTATATTATTTACCAATAAAAAATCATAACTTCCTCAAAATGTACGTGGATGGGATTTTTTTGTGGTAAATATATGCTATACATGATGCCCAAAAAAACTTATATGGCGCCTGATTTTGTCGGGCAGGAATTCACCCTCCACAACCCCTTATATTATTTACCAATAAAAAATCATAACTTCCTTAAAATGTACGTGGATGGGATTTTTTTGTGGTAAATATATGCTAGGCATGATGCCCAAAAAGACTTATATGGCGCCTGATTTTGTCGGGCAAGAATTCACCCTCCACAACCCCTTTTAGTAATTTGGAAAAAAAAATCATAACTTCGTCAAAATGTACGTGGATGGGATTTTTTTCTGGTCAATATATGCTAGGCATGATGCCCAAAAATACTTATATGGCGCCTGATTTTGTCGGGCAGGAATTCACCCTCCACAACCCCTTTTAGTAATTTGGAAAAAAAAATCATAACTTCGTCAAAATGTACGTGGATGGGATTTTTTTCTGGTCAATATATGCTAGGCATGATGCCCAAAAATACTTATATGCCGCCTGATTTTGTCGGGCAGAAATTCACCCTCCACAACCCCTTCTACTAATTTCAAGAAAAATAGCATAAGCTCGTCAAAATGTACGTGGATGGGATTTTTTCTGGTAAATATATGCTATACATGATGCCCAAAAAGACTTATATGGCGCCTGATTTTGTCGGGCAGGAATTCACCCTCCACAACCCCTTATATTATTTACCAATAAAAAATCATAACTTCCTCAAAATGTACGTGGATGGGATTTTTTTGTGGTAAATATATGCTAGGCATGATGGCCAAAAAGACTTATATGGCGCCTGATTTTGTCGGGCAGGAATTCACCCTCCACAACCCCTTATATTATTTACCAATAAAAAATCATAACTTCCTCAAAATGTACGTGGATGGGATTTTTTTGTGGTAAATATATGCTATACATGATGCCCAAAAAGACTTATATGGTGCCTGATTTTGTCGGGCAGAAATTCACCCTCCACAACCCCTTATATTATTTACCAATAAAAAATCATAACTTCCTCAAAATGTACGTGGATGGGATTTTTTTTTGGTAAATATATGCTATACATGATGCCCAAAAAGACTTATATGGCGCCTGATTTTGTCGGGCAAGAATTCACCCTCCACAACCCCTTTTAGTAATTTGGAAAAAAAAATCATAACTTCGTCAAAATGTACGTGGATGGGATTTTTTTCTGGTCAATATATGCTAGGCATGATGCCCAAAAATACTTATATGCCGCCTGATTTTGTCGGGCAGAAATTCACCCTCCACAACCCCTTATATTATTTACCAATAAAAAATCATAACTTCCTCAAAATGTACGTGGATGGGATTTTTTTGTGGTAAATATATGCTATACATGATGCCCAAAAAAACTTATATGGCGCCTGATTTTGTCGGACAGGAATTCACCCTCCACAACCCCTTATATTATTTACCAATAAAAAATCATAACTTCCTTAAAATGTACGTGGATGGGATTTTTTTGTGGTAAATATATGCTAGGCATGATGCCCAAAAAGACTTATATGGCGCCTGATTTTGTCGGGCAAGAATTCACCCTCCACAACCCCTTTTAGTAATTTGGAAAAAAAATCATAACTTCGTCAAAATGTACGTGGATGGGATTTTTTTGTGGTAAATATATGCTATACATGATGCCCAAAAAGACTTATATGGCGCCTGATTTTGTCGGGCAGGAATTCACCCTCCACAACCCCTTATATTATATACCAATAAAAAATCATAACTTCCTCAAAATGTACGTGGATGGGATTTTTTTTTTGGTAAACATATGCTATACATGATGCCCAAAAAGACTTATATGGCGCCTGATTTTGTCGGGCAAGAATTCACCCTCCACAACCCCTTTTAGTAATTTGGAAAAAAAAATCATAACTTCGTCAAAATGTACGTGGATGGGATTTTTTTCTGGTCAATATATGCTAGGCATGATGCCCAAAAATACTTATATGGCGCCTGATTTTGTCGGGCAGGAATTCACCCTCCACAACCCCTTTTAGTAATTTGGAAAAAAAAATCATAACTTCGTCAAAATGTACGTGGATGGGATTTTTTTCTGGTCAATATATGCTAGGCATGATGCCCAAAAATACTTATATGCCGCCTGATTTTGTCGGGCAGAAATTCACCCTCCACAACCCCTTATATTATTTACCAATAAAAAATCATAACTTCCTCAAAATGTACGTGGATGGGATTTTTTTGTGGTACATATATGCTATACATGATGCCCAAAAAGACTTATATGGCGCCTGATTTTGTCGGGCAGGAATTCACCCTCCACAACCCCTTCTAGTAATTTCAAAGAAAATATTATAAGTTCCTCAAAATGCAATTAATCGTTCTAAATATATTTAGGTTTCACTCTTTTCCACACCACCTAGCGGTAGAGTAACAAGTGCGTTTTTTTTACAGTGGTATCCCCAGGAGGCCTAATCCACGAAAATAAAATATAACTATGAAGTAACAAAAATAAAGTATATATCTCTGACCCAATAAAAATAAAATATATTCTCAACTAGTAAATAATTAAATAAAATAAAATTATCTCTTAAAATATAAATAAAATATACCTAAACAAGTTCTGACTAGGTAAAAATGTTTAGTATATATATATATATATATATATATATATATATATATATATATATATATGTATTTTTTTTCTTGTAAATGTTCTTGAGCCAAATTTATAAGTTAAATTCTGGGTATTTTTGGGATTCGGGCTCTGATTCAATGAATACGGAAAATATTTGAGAAATAAATGCACATTTATTTCATGTCATAAAATGAGAAGTTTCGACACACTGTGAGGTCTTTTTCAATCAAATAAAATAAAATAAAAGTTAATTCTGTAATGGAAAATAGTACATATTAGCACAATTAATAGCTGATTTGGTGAACACATCCCTAGGACATAAAAATCAAAAACCATTCTTGTGAAACCCAAAATAATAAATCTATCTAATAACTTACAGAAAGTTTTTAAAAATCACAATATTCCAGTCATAAAGCTCATAATCTAGTGAGAAAGTCTTATTTATAGCAAATTAAAATCAAAAACTGAAAAAGCAAAATAACACACTCTGTATACGAAATACGAAAAACAAACATTCAACTTCAATGATACAAAAATATTAACAACAAAAAAAAAACTCGAAAGCGCGAAACGCTAGAAATGATTTTTATAAAGAAAAATCCAAACACAGTCAATGCAAAATTGATTTGAAAAATCTCAGCCTACTTTACAACAACATACTATAAAACGCAATAAGTATTAGTTTGAATACAAATCAACTACGGAATAAATCGATTAAATTATAAAATCTTGCTACATCCACCCGAAATCACCATGAAAAAGAATAAAAAAATGTCCTAAGAAACAGAATATGGTTTAATTTTATTATTTTGGGTTTCACAAGAATGGTTTTTGATTTTTATGTCCTATGTGTGTTCTCCAAATAAGTTATTGATTGTGCTAATATGTATTATTTTCCATTACAGAATTAACTTTTATTTTATTTTATTTGATTGAAAAAGAAAGACCACATAGTGTGTCGAAACGACTCATTTTCTGACATGAAATAAATGTGCATTTATTTTCCGTATTCATTGAACCAGAGCCCTAATCCCAAGAATACCCAGAATTTATATATATATATATATATATATATATATATATATATATATATAGATAAATCAATATACTTGTGTGGATCCAAAATAGAAAACGAACGACGCAATACACTGGGATATGCATATTTTTTTCTTTGGATGGTCAGTTTTAAATTTTCTCGCACAATGAACATTTTTGGTTTTTTATTATGCAACAAGAAGTATGGAATACCCTATTACAAATTCCACATTTATTATCATCTGAAGTTTCCATGATGACAATTCTATAACAACTATTTTCATCGTTTTGATTGAACAAATATAAAGCAGCCTTCTTTATCGCATCCGTCCCCGCCGTTAGTTTTCTAATTTCATCGTATGTCATTCCGGAATAGTTATTTCTGAAATATTCTGCCAACTTTCCAACATTAATTTGAGAAGGGCGACCGCGTCGTTTCATATTGGTATACATATTTTATTAATCACAAATATCTAAATAATTTGTAATCCAATGATTCCAAAAATGTTCGAATTATGTTAATATCTAATTATTATTTCAATAATTGCGAGAACTGACTCACCATACCATTGACCATCTGTACTTCACATCTTGACTGAGAAATCACTTCTATATAGAAAAAAAATCACTAAATGGGTACTAACGAATATTTGTCCACATAAAATATTACTATCACCTGTGCAAAAGAATATTTACCCTCTATCAATAGCGAAGACTAACCTAAACTAGTTCACAAATAAATGAATTAGGCGCGAATACGTTCTGACTCCAACGGCTTTCCAGGAAAGTACTGCCACTTTTGCCTACGAACATCATCCTCAAACATTTCACAAGAACAATCAGCCAGCACACACATTTTTTGAATTGAGGTGCACTGTAATGTACGATTTATTATTGTGATATTTTATCTATCTATTATTAATCAACTTGTATGTTTGTACATATAACATCTAAAGAAAAAATATACATATCTCCAAATAATGAATCGTTCATTTTCGTTTTTAATTCTTCACATATAAAATATAGATGTACCTGTATTGAACATATATATATCTGTACTATATATACATTTGTACCAGATCGGAACTTGTTTCGGTATCATTTATTTATATTTGTAAGATATAATTTTATTTCATTTACTTATTTAGTACTTGAGAGTAATACATTATTTTTGTTACTTCAGAGTTATATTTTATTTTCATGGATTAGGGCTCCTGGGGATACCACAATAAAAAAACGAGGTCGTTACTCTACCGCTAGGCGGTATGGAAAAGAGTGAAACCTAAATATATTTAGCAGAATCCACTGTAAGAAAAATCTATTATCCACGGACATTTTGTTGAAGTTATGATTTTTTATTAGTATAAAATATAAGGGGTTGTAGAGGGTGAATTCCTGCCCGACAAAATCAGGCGCCATATAAGTCTTTTTGGGCATCATATATAGCATATATTTACCACAAAAAAATCCCATCCACGTACATTTTGAGGAAGTTATGATTTTTTATTGGTAAATAATTTAAGGGGTTGTGGAGGGTGAATTCCTGCCCGACAAAATCAGGCGCCGTTTAAGTCTTTTTGGCCATCATGCCTAGCATATATTGACCAGAAAAAAATCCCATCCACGTACATTTTGTCGAAGTTATGATTTTTTCTTCGAAATTACTAGAAGGGGTTGTAGAGGGTGAATTACTGCCCGACAAAATCAGGCGCCATATAAGTCTTTTTGGCCATCATGGCTAGCATATATTTACCATAAAAAAATCCCATCCACGTACATTTTAAGGAAGTTATGATTTTTTATTGGTATATAATATAAGGGGTTGTGGAGGGTGAATTCCTGCCCGACAAAATCAGGCGCCGTTTAAGTCTTTTTGGCCATCATGCCTAGCATATATTGACCAGAAAAAATCCCATCCACGTACATTTTAAGGAAGTTATGATTTTTTATTGGTATATAATATAAGGGGTTGTGGAGGGTGAATTCCTGCCCGACAAAATCAGGCGCCGTTTAAGTCTTTTTGGCCATCATGCCTAGCATATATTGACCAGAAAAAAATCCCATCCACGTAGATTTTGTCGAAGTTATGATTTTTTCTTCGAAATTACTAGAAGGGGTTGTAGAGGGTGAATTACTGCCCGACAAAATCAGGCGCCATATAAGTCTTTTTGGGCATCATGCCTAGCATATATTTACCATAAAATCAGGTGTCGTATAAGTCTTTTTGGCCATCATGCCTAGCATATATTGACCAGAAAAAAATCCCATCCACGTACATTTTGTCGAAGTTATGATTTTTTCTTCGAAATTACTAGAAGGGGTTGTAGAGGGTGAATTACTGCCCGACAAAATCAGGCGCCATATAAGTCTTTTTGGGCATCATGCCTAGCATATATTTACCATAAAAAAATCCCATCCACGTACATTTTAAGGAAGTAATGATTTTTTATTGGTAAATAATTTAAGGGGTTGTGGAGGGTGAATTCCTGCCCGACAAAATCAGGCGCCGTTTAAGTCTTTTTGGGCATCATGCCTAGCATATATTGACCAGAAAAAAATCCCATCCACGTACATTTTGACGAAGTTATGATTTTTTTTTCCAAATTACTAAAAGGGGTTGTGCAGGGTGAATTCTTGCCCGACAAAATCAGGCGCCATATAAGTCTTTTTGGGCATCATGCCTAGCATATATTTACCATAAAAAAATCCCATCCACGTACATTTTGACAAAGTTATGATTTTTTATTGGTAAATAATATAAGGGGTTGTGGAGGGTGAATTCCTGCCCGACAAAATCAGGCGCCGTATAAGTCTTTTTCGCCATCATGCCTAGCATATATTGACCAGAAAAAAATCCCATCCACGTACATTTTGACGAAGTTATGATTTTTTATTGGTAAATAATATAAGGGGTTGTGGAGGGTGAATTCCTGCCCGACAAAATCAGGCGCCGTATAAGTCTTTTTGGGCATCATGCCTAGCATATATTTACCATAAAAAATCCCATCCACGTACATTTTGACGAAGTTATGATTTTTTATTTGTAAATAATTTAAGGGGTTGTGGAGGGTGAATTCCTGCCCGACAAAATCAGGCGCCGTATAAGTCTTTTTCGCCATCATGCCTAGCATATATTGACCAGAAAAAAATCCCATCCACGTACATTTTGACGAAGTTATGATTTTTTATTGGTAAATAATATAAGGGGTTGTGGAGGGTGAATTCCTACCCGACAAAATCAGGCGCCGTATAAGTCTTTTTGGCCATCATGCCTAGCATATATTGACCGGAAAAAAATCCCATCCACGTACATTTTAAGGAAGTTATGATTTTTTATTGGTATATAATATAAGGGATTGTGGAGGGTGAATTCCTGCCCGACAAAATCAGGCGCCGTATAAGTCTTTTTGGGCATCATGCCTAGCATATATTGACCAGAAAAAAATCCCATCCACGTACATTTTGTCGAAGTTATGATTTTTTCTTCGAAATTACTAGAAGGGGTTGTAGAGGGTGAATTCCTGCCCGACAAAATCAGGCGCCGTATAAGTCTTTTTGGCCATCATGCCTAGCATATATTGACCAGAAAAAAATCCCATCCACGTACATTTTGACGAAGTTATGATTTTTTATTGGTAAATAATATAAGGGGTTGTGGAGGGTGAATTCCTGCCCGACAAAATCAGGCGCCGTATAAGTCTTTTTGGGCATCATGCCTAGCATATATTGACCAGAAAAAAATCTCATCCACGTACATTTTGACGAAGTTATGATTTTTTATTGGTAAATAATATAAGGGGTTTTGGAGGGTGAATTCCTGCCCGACAAAATCAGGCGCCGTATAAGTCTTTTTGGTCATCATGCCTAGCATATATTTAACAGAAAAAAATCCCATCCATTTTGACGAAGTTATGATTTTTTGTAATTATTAGACGGGGTTGTGGAGGGTGAATCCTTGCCCGACAAAATCAGGTGATAAATGTCTCATAGAGTATCATGCAGACCATATATTTGCTAGAAAAAATACCGCTTAAGTGCATTTTGAGAATCTCAAGATTTATTATCACAAATAGATAAAAAGAGTTGTGGCGAGTTAGGTCCTAGTCGACATAATCGGATGGTATATTACTTCTTCAGAGTACCATCATCAATCATATAATATTTGATAAAAAAATCAATCCACAAATAAGCTGGTTTATCAAAGCCAACCACGGTCAGCCATGAGTTTGAATTACTGTTAAACGACCTATGGCGGCCGGGCGCTCGCCTTAAAGATTTTGCATACTCGTGGCTGGAACTCGTGGCTGCTTTCACTCTGATTAATTAATCCAGCATCCCAGTTCATACACATACAACCCGGAAAATGCGTTTCCACCATCCACATCCGATATGACGGTTGAGTTCCTTTTTTTATCATCATTCTCCCGCCAAAATGAACACGCCTATCGATCTCCATAAATTTGCCGAGAAATTCGACGCTAATAAAAATAATAAAAAAATATCAACGATACAGAGTTCAACGTGTATGTGGAGTAGCGTATAATATGCAAAAAAATATTGGGGGTGGCCTTTGGGGTCGGCTATTTGGGCCAGTTGATCTTTGTTTTGTAGCACAAATATCTGCTGGGATGCTTTTGTTGGCTAAAATGTTATTTTTTTTTTTGATTTTAAAATGTATATTCGGATATACAAATTCAGGGTAATGATGGAATATGCTCCGGATGAAATTGATATTGAAATGCAATTATTATTTTGAAGAGAAAAAATAAATGGTCTATACCTAGTTTGAATATGTGTTTTATTTTTGTTATCATAGGAGAGATTATAGGAAAGGTTTTTTTTTTACTCTAGTGTTTGGCATCATTAGACCTGCGTGTGTATTTTCCTATGTTCGTTTCAAACAATTGTATTCGGATTATTATATTCATATTAGAAATAACAAATAAAATAGTGCCTGATTTTAATTTATAAGTAGAAAATATGTTTTACGAATGATGGGGTCTGCTTGGAAAACACGAGCGAGGGGAGTAAATCAGTGGCGTGACGATTTTGAGAGAAGATCTGGTGTTTATGTTTTTTTATGCTTTAAGGAAATTCATATAATTAGGGAGAAAAACAGCATCGATTGATTAAATAAGCAATTATTATCCTAACTAATATTATAAATGTGTAAAGTAAGTTTGTTTGTTACGCTTTCACGCCTAAACCACTGATCTGATTTTGATGAAATTTGGTACAGAGATAGATTAGCCCTTGGAAAAGAACATACGTGTGGGACTCTATTTGGTGGGTTCCGTACCTGAAAGTTGTACTCTATGCTGGATTTTGATAGTCTTTTTATCATGTGTGTTTGTAAAATTTATTGGAATGTTCTGGTAGTGGCTGTAAGTGTAACTGGGCCTCCTAGGTGGAGGGTTCTATACCTGCAATACCCAAAGAAATATCTCTGAGCTCTATGGCTGAATTTTCGTGGATTTTTCGCTATGTTTGTTTGTAGTATTTCACTGAACTGTTTTGTGAGAGTCTCCCAATGCGAATGAGACTAAAAGATGGAGGGTTCCATATAAGAGATATGTATATGACTTAATTATATATAGGTATATTATATGAGTAATAATCATGCCTACGTCATTTTTTTGGTTGTAAAGAAAAAATATTACTAAAGTCTATGAAAATACCAAAAAAACATGTCATATATCAGATACATTATCTGTTGAATCATTTCTTCGTCTAAACTAGTTCTTCTGTTATTTTTGACGTCATAAACCAAGATATGGTGTAAAAGTAAGGTTATGTGTTTATATATTAATTCAGCTGTTCAATTCATTTTGATATATTATGTGTACTCATCAAGAAATCAGTAATTAATGTACCTGCCGAATCCTATTAACTTATTTGGTCTGCGAAAATTTCTTGAAATTTATAAACTCAGTACCTATCAGACCAGAAGCTCAAATGGTAAAGGAGATTCTATATGATAGAATGAAAAAAATAGAGATAGTTAACCTCATTAAATATACTTGATCGATGATGGACGGGAATGTGAGCATCCAATTTCCGAATATATATTTTTTTCCAGTAAAGTGAATGAGATACGGTGAGAAAAAATGATTTATGATGTAGGTACCTTTACTGATAAAAAAACGTAGGTACATATAGCCTTGATGGATAGACACGCCGTGAGTAGGGAGCTGGGTAACTGATTCTTTTTTTCGTCTACTTGTATGTATAGGCCCACTTGTCGTTGATGGACTGTTTTTTTCTCAACTTGACGCTTTTTTTCCCTGCTTGAGTCATCGAGGCAAGACACGTGTGCTGGAGGAGTTTATTTGGCGGCCCATAGGCTATGGAAAAAAATGACACTTCAATCGTTTTTGACTTTCGCAATCCATTATAAATATCGCAAAGTAGTCAGAGGTAATCGATCTACTTGGCAAGGAACACAAACTAAAAATGTAGTGAAAGAGTAAATGGAGCTCGACAAATATAAAGGGTTGTGGAACCAAAAATATTATAAAAATTGGACCGACCTTATTAGTTGGTGCACTGAAAAATACAAAATAATATTAATTTTATTGGTGCTGGTAATTTCGAAGTTATGCAATTGTTGTAATATAGCAGACTTTTGGCACCAACTTCAAAAGTACCAACACCAATAGAATTAATATTATTTTGTTATTTTCAGTGCACTAACTTAATAAAGTCAGTCCAATAATTGTCGTTAACGTTCACTAATACCAAAGAAGTGTTTATCCTATTACCCATGTATATTCTTTGCTTGTACTTATTATTATTCAGAGATCCCAAAATCTTGCGACGGAAATACATATATTTCAGTCTTTACCATTGCTGTAACTCGAAAACCGTATCTCTTTTGAAAAAATGTTCAATATAAATGTTTCCCGATATAGTCTCATTTTTAATTCTGCCGTCTCAAATTTTCGATTTTCGGGAAACATTTCCCCTTCCCTCCCCTTCAGGGGCGGTTTTGGAGAGAATGAGATTCCGGATTTGAGTTTTCTTAATAAGGGACCATTTCTCAAGTTTCCTTTCTCAAATGAATCAAAAATCATCAAAATTGGAGTACGAACATACAACCTAATTGCATATCTACCTCCTCCTTTTTTGAAGTCGGTCATTCGAAATAGGCCGTTGCAAATGTCTATGCGAACAATATTATTTATGATACATTTTCTACAAGAGCTCGAAGTTGAGTTAGATTCAATTCCGATGCGAATCCATTAATTTTTAAAATGATAATCTCATTGATGAAAGAGTATGATTTAAATGCTCATCACTTGAAACGCTTATAAAGGTATTAGAACTTGTAAACTCCACTCTCCATTTTTTAAATAGAGATGTAATAAACGAACAAACAGATGAATTCCTTTTACTTTCTACAAAGCAATACCAATGAATATTTATTTCTGCAGTCTCATTCTAACAATATTTTCCTTGTTCTCAAAATAATGATAAAAAAGCACATCATAACTGAAACAAAATTTTCTCTAATGAGAAAATAACTGCTATAATAAATTACACCTGGAACTGAGGTCACCCTCTTCTTTCTCTCTACAAGCTACAAATTAAAATATCGAATAACCTGCAGAGCCCAACACAAATAAAGCCGATGATATAGCCTTAGTAGGGCTCACATATAACTACATAGGTATATAGAACGCAGCAGCAGGCCTCGTATTTTCTAATAAAGCAGCTCACAATTTTTCCAACCTTCAGGATGTTTTTTTTATAAGTAATCGATAGTCGGAAAATTGTAACTAGATTTCTTGCAGCAGCGGGTATTCGACTGGTTTGTAGATGATATACGATATAAGCCTTTAAAATTTCCGATTATTTTTTACGTTCGGGGTATTTCAGTTGCTAGAGTAGAATACATCAGTTGGTATACTGTTTGAATTTTATTCAGGCTAACACACAAATCTTTATATCCCCAAAATTCCATTCTTACGACTAAGGCTCAAGCATGACTTCTGTGAAAACATATATTTTTTAATTTTTCAATAAATTTCTAAACAAAGATACGTACCGCGGTTTGGCAACATTATTCTATCTCATTCTAAATATTGCCGCGATTTTGTATTAGATTCAGACACACTCCAAAAGTTGAATATTTCGTTCTCTTACCATTCCAATATCTTATGATCGTTCAATCGAAAAATCTTTTCATTCGGTGGATACTAAAAGGTTTTTCACACGTCATATATATTGAAAATCTCTTGAGGAAAGCAATATATAGAGATGTATACCTATATATGTTGGTACAATAAAACTGAGAAATTCTGGTTTGAGCTTTTCATATCTTTCTTTATTTTTTCATCTTCCAGCTAGTACGTACTCAGAACGTTCATAGAAATTGGTATTTTCAGTAGGTACTGGAAATGAGCATTTGATCGGGCGTAAAGATATTTATATTCAAGTTTGAAACTAAATTATTTTGCTATTTGCCCTTCATACGAAATCAAATTACCTACAAGTTGATTTTAAAAAGTATTGTATAGTTTGTCATGTACTCACGGTTGTTATTCGTTTTTGTATCTATTTGTTCTAATTTTCTAATACCTTATTTGCTATTGTTGTTTCATATGTACTTCATTAATTAGTTCTAGGAATGATAGATTTATTCTAGAACCTTCCAGAAACTATATATGAGGTACAGTTTGTCACAGTATTGTCAGTTTGACAAGCTTCTAGAACATTATCACAAGCATCTAGATAATCATAGAACATTCTCATTCTCGATGAATTTCATATCAAGATTCAAAAGCCGTGTCGATCACGAGTCACGGTCAGTTTATTGAATCAGTCAACTGGAGTCATATGTCGATAGTAGTTGAAACGCGATAGTCAAAGTGACAAGTTGTGACAGTTGTACTATTACAGAAGGTCGAGTACAAGGTGTTGAAAATAAAAGTTTTGGAAACAAAATGCGAACTTTGGAGTACCTACCGCGTAAATGAACTCACCCCATAACTTTTAGCACAGTGTTAAAAAAAGTCTTCATGATATGAAAACCCCTTATATTAAAATTACTTTTCTAAAGCTTTCATTTCAGTTGCTCAAAAATTGTGGGAAAATAATGGAAGAACGGAGAATTGCCATCCATATGTCAGATGACAAGCCGAAAAAAAACAACTTTAGATTAACTCTGTTATAATAGAAACAAAATTTCATTTTACCAGTTTTTTATTTTCTTCTCTGTTTGAAAGTGAAACTTTGTTTCGTTATTAAGTCTCCATATATATAAAGAGACACAGACTGTTAAGATAAAAGTTTGAATGGTTCTTCTGGTGATATTAAAGTTAAGACAGAGCGGGAAAAGTCGACGAGCAAAGACTTTTTTTAAGAGTGGAAAGAAAATGTGTACGGGGATGAAAATAATAAAAAAAGAGTATTCTGAGAGAAGAATTTTTAATAAAGCAGCAGCTCACTGTCGCCCAAATGTTCAACTGGATTATTGCAAAAGTGTGATGTTGGTTATACAGGGTGTTCCTTAATAAAATGCTAATGTTTAAGGAGGTTATTATTGGGTCTATTTTCAGAAATAAAAAATATATTAACATATATTTTAGGTATACCTAATCATCCCCAAAAGTCTTAACTTTTGAACTATAGGGTGCAAAAGCTTTAGAAAAAAAATAGTTTAAATTTTAAATTATTATTTGCCAAGACATAGAGTTCCAATACGTGTTTTTTAAATGGTGTCCCTGATAGCAGGCCTCGTCCCCATTATCAACGAATAAAACTTCCCTGAAGAGTGTTTTTCCTTCCTTATTCGAATCACAGAGTGTCACTCCCGTAAATCCGATTCAAAAGGATAGAAATAAAATACACTGCAAAGTCAAACCGAGTTTAGGTACTCGTATAAAAGTCTGATTAAGAAGCTAGCATATTTATAAATGTTATACTCTTTGCGTCCAAACCCACGACCAAACAGTCTTATTTCAAATCTTTGTAAATATTCAACCAGAAATTAACTTGCAAACCTGTCAAAACAGCACACAAAGTCGTCGTCTCTTTTCCATGAAAAGTTATATCACCCAAGATTTTACTCGCAAAGCCGTTAGCTTGTATTATTTATGTATTTGAATTTGTGTTGTGTTCAATTCCAAAAAGTTGAATCGAATGAAATGAGTGCGAATAATAATTTGAAAAGTTGTTATAAAGTAAAAAAAAGTAAATGGATAAAAGTTATACTGAAACAATTTGGATCTGTGTGAGTTTGTAAGTAATTAAGTTGTTTGTCCAGCTTCTGATCTCCCTGAAAAATGGTGGTAGTATTAATAACGTAGTAGCGTCTTGAAACATGTCGGATATTCTGCCGTTATCTCCAAAAAATCTGAACAAAATTGTATATTGGTGTAGTTTGATATCTAATTTGTAGGAAAACTAAATAGTCTCTGTAATAAATGTACGTACTTACAGATGAAAAAAATCAGTTGCCTCTAGTATAACTTTTCGACAATAGATGATAGAAAAGTGTGACTCAATCGATTCAATTTATAGAGCATTAGACTCATTAGCCAAGCATCGTAGGTTCCGATTCGATTCTTCTTCAAAATAAATCATTACAAAACAATTTAATGACAATAGAATAACTCATAAAAAAATTGGTTTATTTTATGCATGAACAATTATTTAGAATGATATTTTTCATAACTCATGATATTCTGTTTATATTGTCATGTTCTTTGATAACTACTGTTCACAACAAACTAACTATTTACAATTTATCTCACAATATTTATTTCTCTCGGTTTGCACATTCAAAACTGACTGATTTGCCGCGCTGTCATTTATCGAATAAGACGCCGTGAAGCTTCTCGAAACCTGACGACGCTTACCGATCGGGGTCAATGCTTCGTGCGGCTCAGTAAGCCATAGGCGTCGTATCGTGGGTCTGGGTAACATTGCAATATTGTTATATATTTGTGTACAGAAATATTTCTGAATGAATTTCTCGCATAATTGTGGCTTTTTTAGTAAATAAATTCACTGTGAAATGGTTTATTTTATACTTATTAGTCTTTTTTTTTTGTTACAGGTAAGCGAATGCAATGCATTGAAGTAATTAATTACGTCATCTAAAGAAACACAGGTAGGTATAAAATTCAATGAACATAATAACTTTGGTAAAGAAACATGTATCGGATTAGCTTACATAAGCTTAATATACGAATTGCAATATATCAATTAATTTGTCTGCATATGTACAGTTCTGACCTGAACTGAATATCAACTATAGTAAATAAAAGAGTTTTGTTCATATTTCTCGGGTAACCAATAAATATCAAACAAAAGAGAAGTAATTCTGTTTATTATTTGAGTATTTTCATTTGATTGACATTTGACATTGCCATAATTAAAGTTAACTAAGTGGGAGCGTGGGTTATTTCTTTTTTTTCCACTCTAGAGCTATAAAGTAACTCAAGATTCAGAAAAAATAGCTACTTCACTTGTAAGTCTCGTAAATTGAGTAGTTATCGTCAAGAATTTGGATATCAAGCACTTTTGTCGCAAAACTTAGTGCTTAAAAATTGAAATGTTATCGTCGATGTTGCTAGAACTTTTTTTATACAAAATTTGGCTTGTTGCTGAGATAAGAATTCAAAATTACTAATTTTACTATAACTTTCATGCAGTTGGATTCCGTCTAGAAATTATAATAAAAACGACGTCATTATCTGCTTCTATATACTGGTCTGACTTGGTCAATATTTTTTCTACTCATCGAATTAATGGCATGCCTAGCTGTAGAGAATCAGTCAGTGTCCTATCGAATATCAATCATATTATGTCCCATACTCCTACCCCTTGAAACCCGGATGGGTGGGGGAAGGGAGGGCTAATTGCGCTCACACAGAGAATGGACAATGGAAATGAGCCAACAATAACAAAAATGCAAAAAAAAACACAAATGACCGAACGTACGTGTGTTCTTCATCATCTGTTTCAAAATGGAAAATACTCAAAACTAAAATGGAAATGCATTTTTTTATAAATGTAACAATAATTGGAAATCTATAACGCACATGTTGTGCAATATTTTCAATTTGCTGAAATTGGAGAAGCAAGTTATCAGAAACTAGAATAGCTACTGAATAACTAAAATTATAATTATAAAAACTACAAAAATTGATTATTATCATTTACAAGATTTTAGTAAAATAACTCTTTTTTGACTAAATGCAGTGATGGAACCATAAGTTCCTTGTCCTTGTACTTCGACGTTCAATATTCAGTCAAGGAGTTTATCAACGTACCTACTTAGTATTTTATCCATTTTCTCTCCAATTTTTCAAACCCTACTCTGAGCTGCTACAGCTTTATCCTGTCGGAAACTCCATTTAATTCCTCAAAAAAATCGAAATCGTTATTCAAGTTAAACGTCAGCAAAGTCAGGTATTTTTCTATTTCTCCTTTTTGTTTGCAATACATTTTGATAGATGTTATCGAAGGTAGTCAAATTCATTGATAATCGAAAAGTATCCCCTAAACCAAAGTCAAATTTATCATCATCGCTAAAGTCCATTATTCAAATTGCCCCACAACAAATATAAATTTATGCATACATACAAAATGGGTTGAGGGGTCATGACTTTGGGTCTATTTCGTGAGGGGCAATAATACTCCAAGTATTAATTTGATTTATCTTCGATTGTACCACCAGGTACCTTTGAATCCTTGACAAATGGTTGAACCATTCATTTCATATTTGATATTAGAAAAGCCGATATTCCAACCAGCTTTTGTCGTCGATTAATTTTCTAAACGACTTTATTAATAATGGTGGACGATCCGTTTTTCAATAAAATCGACGATATATATATATATATATGTCGTTTTGATTGCAAAGCAATAAAATGATTATGGCTCCAACAAAACAAAACAAAAAACACGCATGAATGATAACTGTCATTTATATTTTATATACCACAACATTTTTCACCGGAATTGTATTTATATGGAGGATAAGCTTTCAGATTATAACGGTGGCTTAAATTGATTAAAGATAGGTACCACATAAACGTATAGGTTATTGTTCTTCTAACAAAGAAACTGTTTGTAATATCTTTGATATATATTTGACATTGGCAATGTTTCAATAATGTACATGAACTGTGTTTTGATAATTATCACTTTAATTAATAGTTTTACTGATTCTTTGATTCATCATTGAACTGTATTTTAACGAGTTTGCGACGATATAGTGTGGACGCCATTCCGAGGAGGCGTGAGTGGGCGGAGCATCTTGACGTGCACGCACGTTAACGGGGCCGGGTGGTATGGATGTAAGGCATACCACCTACTGCTAATAGTCACCAGTAAATGCCAAGGTCAAGATTGTATTCGGATACATCTAGTGAGTTCGTGCTACTGGTGGAATGTTCGCGGCGTTGGAAGATGCTGGTGGAATCTTCTAGATGGAGGGAGCTTGCCTATATATTAGAGAGCACTTGCTGTGGAGTGCAGTCAGGCTCGTTAAATTATGATATCGAGAATTGGCAACGTTTAATTTTTTTTGGTAGACCAATCCACCTGTAACGTATTCTCACTAGCTATCTGAAAATATAGAGCAGGAAATAATGGTTTTTACATGGATAACAGATTTCTCGGTAGAAAGTTATCGTCATGTTTGAAATTTCCTAGTTATTGTGGTTTTTATAAGGAAAATACCTAGAAGCGTACGAATATAGATTTTCTGAAACAACAAAACAATGAAGGTCGGTCCTGCTATCTGAAATCTGAGCCTGGAAAAAATTGCATGCAAAAAAACAAACTCGTGTGCTGTTCAAGTTCATTTGTTATATACCTATCCGAGTTAGAAAACTGAATAATAGGACTATAGGCAACAATAGTGCTGAGGCCATTGCACAAAATCCGGAAGATAGTATGTATCTATTGAACATTTTTATTCACTGGGAAATACAATGAGTCGAAAAAAAAAGTTTTCCAAAAGTATATGGTGAATCAGGTGAATGTGAGGACTCTATCATCTGAACTTGGCCTACATGAAGAAATAATGTCAGTTTATTAATGTCAATGAAAAGTATAAAATATCAGTGGCGTACTAAAAATAGAAAATATATAGACTTGATCACCGCAATTTTTTGCTGATTTTTAACTTTGCCATCTACGGTCCCTTGGGGACAGATTGCCAAGATGGGAAATAAGCTTGCACTATTCGTAGAACTAAGATATTACCCGATCAAACATGGAAGTCTGGACAGCTAGCTGATACGGTCAATCCGCACTTTCACGAGCATTAACGACTGTCCCGATTTTTGGTTTTCGAGTTTCAGCGATGTCAAAATTTGAAATATGTGTATTTTCGCTATATAGAGAGCGCAATTTCTTTCGGAAATTGAGGCAACCGTATTAAAGATCAGATTATTTGTATCAACATTTATATTGAACATTTTTTCCATAGCGTTACGGTTTTCGAGTTACAGCGGTGACAATGTCTAAAATATGCATATTTCGTCTATTATTTCGTAGGTAGATAGAAGATTTTTGGCACCATCTTCTAAAGAACTAACACCAATAGAATCAATATTACTTTGTATTTTCCAGTGCACCAACTAATGACGTCGGTCCAGGTTTTTGTTAAAAATATTTTTTGTCTTTAAGTGACGATGTTTTCGAACCGGTACTCTGAGATGAAAGTAGCATAAACGGATTAGTTGTGATCATAATCATACAAGTGAATTTCAAAAGACTATTGTGACTCAAATAACGGCTGATGGCTAACTTTTCCAGCATTCTCTAGCACATTTTCTATCTACCAAAACTTGATTCCTCGGCAGTTACGATTCTTAATTTAGATTAAAAAACGTCTCATCCTGGCAAAAGTCTGTTTTTAATATAGGTCAAAAACAGGATAAGAGCCAAACTATCTCAGCCTCTTAAAGGATTTTGATGTCGTTTTTACGAGATGTTGACAATAACTGAACTGAACAGAGCTCGTCTTTATCAGAGACGATGTTTTTATTTTCGTTTTATTTTCCTCATTCACACGAAATTATATTGAGCCCATTTCATTCAACAAAAAGGATAAAGTGTATAGTAGTAAAAGGCAAGATTGAATACTCAACAGCTCTATTTACGTCCGGTGTGACAGCCTGTATTGTTAAAGTTTATGTAACAATCAATACAGTTATTTGTAATTATATCTCCATATGAAAGGAAATTTGGAATTGGAGAAAAGGCGTAAGCAAATTTATTCCTGACGATAGTCACAATTTTGTGTGATCATGGTAAATAACTCGTAAGCCTCTTTGACAGTATATGGAAACGATTTCTGCAATACATCGAAACGCAAATGAATATCGAGAAAAAACACAATTTTCAGTTCACAATTAATTCTTACTTGTCAATATTAAATGTATTTCTACCTCGTCGTTATGAACATTTGTGGAAGCAATGCAAAAATCAACTAGGTATATAATAATATGAACCATGTTGATTTTCCATTGTTGAATTTAGAGATTTATGAAAGACATTCATCTCTTGTAATACACCTACCCGATGTCGATGTTGATTTATGACCATATATGAGCTTCGTCCGGTGTTGTGTTTTCCTGTGCAGATAATGATAACAAAATGTGGCTGGCTGAAGCTGAAGCTGTTGAGCCTTAGCCTGGGAAAGCAGCAAAGAGAATGGCAGCAGATTCATTGCAGTGCTCTTATCATCTGACAGACGGCTGCTGGTGTTGCTTTACCCAGATTGCCCCCAGTCCAGAAACAAGCTGCTATAGCTGGAGATACAAAACATTTTCGTTCGTCTCCCCCTCTATATGTCCTTCGGTAAATGTTTTATACGTTAAAGGTGATTAAGGATGGACGATAACAGGGATTTAATATAGATTCGATATATATATATATGTGTCCAGTATACTCTATGTCAGCTAATCCGTCAAATTATTAATTCTCTAATGGATCCAGATCTGGCTGGTCAAGCGGACTATATCGTGGTTGACATTTTTAATGTATCAGGGGGGAAATAAGCGGATTTATGAGAGTGAGTATTACGTGTAATGATGAATGTGGAAAGTATAGCGTTTGAAGGGGTATTTCCACGGTGAAATAATGGTAATTATCATAAGTACTATAGATACATCAATGACGTGGAGAGGTGGGCGGTGCGATTTTGGATTTTGTCAACGATGAAATGCTCTGAAGGTTTAAAACAAGTGAAAATATTATGACATATAATAAATATTAAAAAAAAAAAATGGACGGGCGTTATTAGTTGATGCACTGAAAACTACAAAATAATATTAATTCTATTGGTGCTGTTACTTTTGAAGTTTGAAGTACTTTTGGCACCAACTTCACTAGTACGAGCATCAATGGAATTAATATTATTTTGTATTTTTCAGTGCATCAACTAATAACGTCGGTCCAATTTTTTGTAAAAAATATTTATTTCACACTTTTGAGTGTAAAATTAGTCAAGAAAATCGTTGAACGTTCACTAATACCAATGAAGATAGTACTTATCCTATAACCCACGTATATTCTTTGCTTGTATCTCTTATTGTCCCTGAGTAGTGGGTTCCGTACCTGAAAGTGGTATATCTCCATGTATGTTTGTAGAATCTATTGGAATTATCTAGTAGTGGCTGTAAGTGTAATTGGACCTCCTAGTTGGAGGGTTGTATACCAGTAATTCCCCAAAGAAATATCTGAATTTTCGTATATTCTTAGCTATATTTGTATGTAGTATGTCACTGGACTGGTACTTAAAGGTGGAGGATTCCCTACCGGAAAATCCCTAAGACATATGTAGGAAAAAGTATCATGTTGTTCTCTCTTGTTGGAGAGATCTGGGTTGGTGTTTGGACTGATTCTACGTGCGAGTAAAAGGGTTCCATACTCAAGACTTTTTGTATATTTTCCTACTACAATCTACCAAAGTGTTCGATAGGAAAGTGCCAGGTAAAACATTTCGTACAAAATAATATTAATTCTATTGATGCTGGTAGGTACTTGTGAGCTTGGTGACAAAAGTTTTCAATCTAACTGCAACTGGATAACGTCAAAAGTACCAGCATCAATATAATTAATATTATTTTGTATTTTTCAGTGAACCAACTAATAACGTCGGTCCATTTTTTTGTAAAAAATATTTATTATTTTAATATTAGTATTCAATTTTCACAAGAAAATTTGTTTTGTATTATTTCCGAGAATAAGATTCCGGGCTAGTTTTCATTGAATCTCCACAAGGAGATATACAGTTCGACTGTATGTTTGTTTCTCTTTTATGTATGTAACCTCGTTTCACTTAGTACCCAAACGTGCATCAATTTTTCATTGTAAAGTACCTACATATCTTTCGAAAGCTTCTCGAACTAGAACAAATGCTGTGAAATAAATTTAATATTTATATCAAAAGTCACTGCACAATTTTATTTATACTTAAGACGATCAACAGATTTTAACCGGTCTATTTTTATATTCGATTTTTAATATTATAATCTATATTGAAAGCATGTTATAACTACCTAAATATATATATATATATATATATATATATATATATATATATATATATATAATAAAATAGATTTTTGTTGGGGATGCAGTCATTTAATAAATAAAATTCTTTGGATTATGCCAAGCTTTCGAGAATGTTTATTCTCTTCGTCGGGGCAAAATTCGTGAATTTATATAAAATTAACCACAAACAGGAAAGATTTCATAGTCAGCAATCAGAAATGTCATTAGTTATTTATAATAAATAAATCTTTCCTGTTTGTGGTTAATTTTATATAAATTCACGAATTTTGCCCCGACGAAGAGAATAAACATTCTCGAAAGCTTGGCATAATCCAAAGAATTTTATTTATTAAATGACTGCATCCCCAACAAAAATCTATTTTATTAAATAATAAACCAGTCAAGAATTCAGAATCAAACAAAATATATATATATATATATATATATATATATATATATATATATATACATATATATATATATATATATATATATATATATATATATATATATATATATATAATACTGCCGTACTTCCAAATATGAATAAATAAATATATTGGTGGAAATAGAGATTTTATTTTATCAGTGAATATAAGAAGTCTAAGTGCTAATTATGAAAAACTACAGTTATTTATTGAGAGCCTTGATCAGTTTCCCACTGTTATAATATGCACGGAGACTCGGGTCCTAGAAAAATTTGAGTTTTACTCACTACCTGGATATCATTTTTTTTATAATCAAAGTAAAATAAATATCACCGATGATGTGGTGATTTATATTAAAGAGAATGTTGATGAATGTTTTCAAGCAGAAAAACTAAGTATAATAAATGTAATTTTCAAATTGTCAAATAATATTAATTAAGAGATTTCGGCCCTTTACAAAGCTCATGATTTGCCAAAAGCGGAGTTTATTTTATATTTAAAAAATGTTTAGAAGTGAAAAAGAAGATTAAAAATCATTTATTAGTAGGAGATTTCAATATAGATATTTCAAAGCTAGATTCAATAGGCTTGAAGCATTTAAATAACCTCTTGGATAGAGAATTTTATCCTGGTTTCCAGGCAATCACTAGACCTTCACAAACTGACTTGAATAAAGGCACTTGCATAGATAATATTTTTGTTAAAAGTAAATTTATTAAAACTCAAGCTTTCAAGTATGAAAACCGTTTCAATGATCATTACCCTCTATTTGTAAGCGTTGAAAAAAATAAATATTCAAAGCCAAAAGAAGCACCCCAGCATATTAATTATAATAAATTAATGAGAACAGCAAAAAATACTAACTGGAACATTATTCTATCTCTGCAAAACCCTAATGAAGCTACTGACATTCTTATAAATAACATATTATCATGCATAAGAAAAGCAACCATATCTAGTAAACTGAATGCAAATAAATCAAATACCAAGAAGTAAATGGATTACTCCATCAATATTTATATCATGCAGAAGAAAAGAACTACTCTATACTACTTTGAAACTTGATCCAAAGAATGAATTACTGAAGTCGGAATACAAAAGATATATTAAAATTCTTGATAAAGTAATAAAACAAGCAAAAATTATACACGAGAAAAAAGCAATTGAAAAAGCTTCAGGTGACCAAAAAAAATTATGGTCTATAGTAAATCAAAAACTTTCTAATAGGACTCAGAAATATGATAATATAAAATCCATAAAAAATGAGTCGGATCAAAAAATCTACAATCCCATACTAATAGCGGATACAATGAACAACTTTTTCTGTAATATTGGATCTAAACTAAGCGAACAAATAATCCTACTATCAAATGAATCTTATAAAAGTCAACCTGAAAATCCTTATACAATATTCCTACACCCAAAAAACGAACTCGAAATACGCAAAATCATAAAACAATTAAAATTAAAGTATGGAGCTGTTGACGCCATAGATGCAAAAACGCTTATATCATTAGTAGATTTTATAACTGAACCTATCACACATGTAATCAATGTATGCATTGAAACATCGGTTTGGCCGGACTCGTTAAAAAAAGCAGAAATTAAACCTATACACAAAGCTGAAAACAAATATACTTCATCTAACTACAGACCCATATCCCTGATCTCCAACGTAGCTAAGATTTTTGAAAAAGTTATTCACTATAGGCTTTCAGATTTTTTCACCAAACACAAAATCATATCTAACAGACAATTTGGTTTTCAAACGAGCCTTGGTACCAACCATGCACTAAATGCTATAACAAATCTTATTTATAATGCAGTTGATAATGATGAACATGTCGCCGTAACTTTCTTGGACCTGGCAAAGGCTTTTGATACTGTCAACCATGAGCTGCTATTGGACAAACTATATAACTATGGGATAAGGGGTAAAGCTCATATGCTCATAGTAAGCTATTTGAATAACAGAGAGCAGAGAGTAAAAGTAAATGATGTAGTAAGTAATTATTGTAAAATCAAAACAGGGGTGCCACAAGGTACTATCCTTGGGCCTTTATTTTTCCTTATTTATGTCAATGAACTATTGAAAAGTATGCCCGAAGAGACGTTAGTCTCCTTTGCTGATGATTCAGCTGTAATCTCAATTGAAAAAACATGGACCAATGTAGAAGATAAAATGAACACTTACTTAGATAAGATCAGCAAATGGTTGGCAGTTAATAAACTATCTTTTAATATAAATAAAACAATTTTTATGACTTTTGGTGCCTATAGTAATAGTGAGCCTGAAAATATTATTATAAAAATTAAGGATCGATTGTTAACAAGAGTTGAGAGCTGTAAATACTTGGATGTAGTGTTTGGCTTCAACATGAAATGGAATAAACACATCGAATACTTAGTAAATAGAACTAAATACCTTGTCTTTATTTTTCGTAAGATCTCCAAGTACATGCAATTTGATACACTTAAAATACTCTATTACTCTTTATTTCAAACCATTGTTAGCTACGGAATAATAGCATGGGTGGAGCGTACCAGTCTACTTTGAATATTTTACAGAGAATACAAAATAGAATTTTGAAAATTATTTACAAATCATCTTGGACAATACCTGTTACCCTCTCAACATTGAACAACTCTTTACTCTAGAATCTACTAAATTTTATTATAGTTCACTAATTAATCAATTTAATTATTCTTTAAGTTGTACTAGGCATAAAAGTATTCCCCTTCCAATGAGAAAAAAAGAGATAAGTAGCAAAAATAGGCATTATCAATCTTCAATGCACTGCCAAATGAGCTGAAGACTTTAAATAGTAAAAATAAAGTTAAATTTAAAATAAAAAATTGGGTTCGACAAAATATTTCAATGAGTTGTAGTCTATTCTTTAGGTATATCTATATAAACAATATAAAAAAGGAAATGTCATATATACATATACATTAAATAATATATTAGTTTAAGGATCAAATTACAATTAATTTCTTTAGTTTTAATTTTAATTTAGTTTAATATTAATTTTTAACCAGCCTGCTCACAGGGAGTCACATCCCTCTGCGGATTACTTTCATTGTATTGTAATGTATGTACTGGTAAATAAATAAATAAATAAATATATATATATATATATATATATATATATATATATATATATATATAAAAATAAATGAGGAGCTATCCGTACCAGGTGAACATATTTGAATATGAATAATAATTTCACGCCTAGCTGGTAAATTGAACCTACATTTCGTAGGGTGCCGCAATAAGAACGAGGTTTGTCGTCTACATATTGCGTTTGTGTGCATTTTTTCCACTATACTGCTCAATCAGATTGATTACCAAACATAGCATCAGTCTCCCAGATATATATCATGATTTCGAGGTTGTTGCCTCTCATCAGTATATCGTAGGGTGAAGAGAGCATCAGTCTCCCAGATATATATCATGATTTCGAGGTTGTTGCCTCTCTTCACCCTACGATATACTGATGAGAGGCAACAACCTCGAAATCATGATATATATCTGGGAGACTGATGCTATGTTTGGTAATCAATCTGATTGAGCAGTATAGTGGAAAAAATGCACACAAACGCAATATGTAGACAACAAACCTCGTTCTTATTGCGGCACCCTACGAAATGTAGGTTCAATTTACCAGCTAGGCGTGAAATTATTATTTATATATATATATATATATATATATATATATATATATATATATATATATATATATATATATATATATTAGATACTAAATACATTTACAGCATATAAATAAAATCCATATCATCGTGTATTTTCAACTTTTTCGACAATCCATAATAAATTTAATATATTATTTAAATTTTGTAAATCGTCGGCCCCTTTTGTTCAGGCCATAAACATGTATTGGCCATTAAATGCACAAATGAGCTGAACGTCCATAAAACAAACAATAGGGCTCGAACTGGAAAACGATATTCACCAAGTATTGTGAATAATGATTAATTTTGAATGGTATCGGAATAAACTCGGTAACCCTTCGGGATATTCAACGTGAAAATATATTATTTCTCATTTTGACTAATAATGTGCTATTTTATTAAATTTAAAATCGTTTATTAAAGTAGCACATAAAAATGTCACTTCACTATCCAGTAATGTCATTGATAAGCAAAAACAGTTTTACAAAAAATTTTTTTTTTTATTTAAGAAAAAAGTCGCATCCACCTTCCGGTTATTAGCGACATTACAATATTTAACTTAGATTCACAAAAAGAATACAAAGTACATCAAAATTTAACAATTTTATATCTCATGATATAAGTCTATATCCTTCATGTAATTTTTAAGATTATGTAGATTACATGTTTCTCCTAATAATGTCTTAAGGTCTTGTGGCAAGTTATACTTATTTCTAGATAATGTATATTTTTTACAATCAATGAGAAAATGTTTCACTGTTAGAGTCACATCACAGACATCACATCTGGGAGCTTCGGTTCGTTTCAGCAGATATTCATGGGTTATTCTGGTGTGGCCAAGTCGAAGTCTGGTCAGAATTACTTGAGAATGGCGGTCTTTTGGTAATGATCTCCAAGGATAGATGTCACCTTTCACTTCACGCAGTTTGGATCTTGAGTTGCACCATTCAGTATGCCATTTTGTCGATAATTTGTTCTTAAACCAGGCTTTCAAATCCGAGGCTACGCACTCCGAAAACTCACTAATTCTACCACAAGTCACGGCATTTCTCGCGTTTCGATCAGCTTCTTCATTACCATGAATTCCAATGTGTGATGGTATCCAGATGAAGTGAACAATCTTCAAAAATTTTCGAGGCGGATGAGTTCTGCTTTAATTAATTTTTCAATAGGATGTTTTGGATATAGTCTTCGCAGTGATAAAATAGAACTTAATGAATCCGTTAGAATGACTGATTTCTCATAGTTGTAGTTGTTCAAGTATACTAATGCTCGGTATATTGCATATAGTTCAGCTGTGTGGATGCTGCTGAGGGGTGAGAGTTCATATTTTTCAACAGTTTGACCTATAACTACTGCACATCCCGTTCCTTCTGAGGATTTGGAGGCATCATTGAAAATTGTTTGAAAGTCTGAATAATCGTTGGAAAGAATTTCCAGTAGTGAATTTTTGATGATTTCTATATTGGTGTTGGATTTGTTATACTGAGTGAGGGTGTCATTGCATTTTGGAATGCTAATAGTCCATGGTGGTGGGTGCTTGATGTCATCGGAAAGGACGTTTGGGAATGTAATATTCAAATCTGTTGTGAACTTTCGAATCCGTGCATAAAATGGTACCTTAGATTGCGGTTTATTATTGAAGTGGCTAGTATATCTAGAGGTGAATGTAGAATCAAATGATGATTTCGTCCTATTTGCAGCGGTTGAAGCAGCGTTAGAAAGACTAAGAAACTGTCTTCTTAGGTTAAGAGGTGGTTCGCCAGCTTCGCTATGTAAACTCTGAATTGGGGTTGTTCTATAGGCTCCTAATATTATTCTGAGAGCATTGTTTTGAACTGTATTGATAGGTCTTAGCGTCGATTTACTGGCCGAAGCGTAAATAGTACATCCAAAATCTATTTTCGATCGGATTAATGTCCTATAGAGAAGAAGAAGCGTCCGCTGATCAGCTCCCCATTTTTTGACCACAAGAGTTTTAAGCAGATTCAATATCTTATTACATGCCAGCAGCAGACCGGAAATATGTTCCTTCCAGTTCAGTCTTCTATCGAGAGTCATTCCCAGAAATCTAACAGAAGATCTAAGTTCAATGTCTTGTTGATATAACTGCAACTTTGTTTGTGTATTGATGTCATTTGAACTAAATATAATACTGTGAGTTTTTGTCACAGAAAAAATGAAACCTGTTTCGTGTGACCAATGTTCCAGAGTGTCGAGAAACTTTTGAAGCATTACTTCCATAGTGTCTAGATTTTTTCCTTTTACGAAAACTACGAGGTCGTCAGCATACAATCTTGCTTTCAGTGGTTTCTTCAAGCCTTTTAGGATAGAATTGATGGCAATTAGAAATAGGGTTGGACTAAGCACAGATCCTTGTGGTGTACCGTTTTTTTGAGGGTGTTTGCTTGATAAGATACCATTGACTCTGACCTGGAATGTTCTATTGTTCAGAAAATTCCGTATAAATGCTAAACAGTTGCCTCTTATATTAATTTTTTCCAGTTGTCCTAGTATATGGTTTCTACTGGCTGAATCGAAGGCTCTTTTAAGGTCAAAGAATATGCTCCAGAAATTTTGCATCAAGATTTGAATCGTCTGAATGTTTTTCATAGGTTTGGGCCATCAGTTCAGCTATATCATAGCTTGAGGAAATCAATTGATTTCCGTCTTTAAGAGTTGAAATATGAGAGGATGTCTGGGTGCCTGATATTTTTTTGACTCTGTTCCAAACTTCCGTCATGGGAGTGGAGGAGTTAATGCTAGCAATGTAATGTTTCCATGAGTTTTTCTTGGCTTCATGTATTATAACACTTGCTTTAGCTTTCAGCCTTTTGAATTCAATGAGATTTTCTGTTGTTTTGTGCCTTTTGTATTTTACAAGTGCTGATTTGCTAGCATGGATAGCCTCATTACATGCGTCATTCCACCACGGTACAGGTTTGTGGTTCTTTATCAGCTTAGTCTTTCCGATCGATATTTGTGCACTTTCTGTGATTATGTTTGAGAGATCTTTAAATGTGATTTCTGTTCCATCACGAACAGCAATTTCTATTCTATTATCAACTTCTTTCATGTATCGCTCCCAATTGGCAGATTTCACTTTCCATTTCGAAGGAATAGGATACAAAGGTCCTTGGAGATTTATGTTTGTGATCCCGATGGGGTGATGATCACTACCATATAAATAAGGGAGTACCTGCCATGAAAGGGATGTAGTCATAGAGGGATCACATAGTGTTAGGTCAAGGGCCGATGAGTCACCTGTAGCTGAATTAAATCTGGTGTTATTTCCATCGTTCATAACACATAGCTGATAGTCTTGAATGAAATTAGCGATGATTTTTCCTCTAACATTAGTGTTATTCGATCCCCAGATTGCGTTGTGGCCGTTGAAATCTCCTAAGATAAGTCGTGGTGTTGGTATTTGATCTATTAGGCTTTTTAGGTCGTTTCCGTCTATTTGTTTATCGGGTGGTAAGTAAATATTACAAATATTAAAAGTTTTATTATGAATGATTTTTATAGCAATAGCCTCCAGTTGTGTGGTTATAGGTATCTCTTCTGCTTCGATGTGTTTTTTGACGAGTATTGCAACACCTCCAGATGATTTGGTTATATTCAGACGATCCTTTCGAAAGTAGTTGAAGCTGTTTAATGAACAAATGCTATTTACATTGAAGTGTGTTTCTTGTAAACAAAGAATATCTGGGCTTAGCTCCGAGTTGAGAATTTGAAGCATAGGTAGATGGCGGAAATATCCGTTGATATTCCATTGAATTATAGATTCGAAGTTGAATGTTAATTATTATTATTATATATATATATATATATTTTTTAATGTTGATCGGTCGACGAATCACTCTCTCCTCCAGTACTTTCACAGCCCATTTCATTAAGAAGTTTTCGTTTAAGTTTTGTCAGTCTTGTCTTTATTGCACGATCAGTAAGTTTAGGGTAGATGATAGTTAATAGATCTTTAAGTGAAGAGAAGTTAGTTGTATAATCCTTTACCACACTAATGGAATCAGTAGAACCTTGAATATTTTCAAAAAGGCTTATGATTTGATCATAATTTAAAATTGGTGCAGGAGTCATGTTGTCGATGAAAGATTTTGCCGGTTCTAATAAGTCTTTATTGGATTTTGCATTTGCTTTGAACTTTTTAATTATTTCAGTAGTAGCCGGCTTAATGAAAGTACTATTTTCTGTTGGAATTTCTTCTTCGGGCGTCAAAATTTCTTTAGCACTCCGTTTGACTTGTGAACATGTAGGAGACCTTTGAGTTATTAGATGTTGCCTCTCAGGTGTTTGAAATAGTGGCTCATCGGTTGTTTCAGGCCTCGTAACTTCCATGGAATCATCGATAGTTGAATTAGACTCAGAACAATGCGCTGCTTTATGACCTGGTTTTTTACATTTATAACATGATAGATTATCTTGTGAAATAAAGATTCTGTAGGACGTATCCTCGAATTCAACCACGATAGATTCAGGAAGAGTACTGCTGTTTAGTGAGCTGATGTATACCTGTCTTCTGAAACTGAGAATATGGCTATATTCTGGAGATGTAGCATTTATCTTCAGAAAAGTTATTGGAGATACAAGCTTAAGACCGAGTTTTTCAAGCTCTGTTATCAAGATATCATGTGGAATTGTTGGACATACATTTGACAGAACAACTCGTTCGGTTGGTGCAATAAGACGTCTAGCTTTGAGTAGTTGTCCGTTGACTTCAATAGTTCCATTTTTTTTAATGAATTCATCAACAATTTCTTTGCTTGCCAAGTACATACAAATTCTTTGGTTGGATAGTCTTGAAGTGAATATTATATTTTTGGGTTGTATAATAGTTCCTAGTGGTATGAGATAATCTTGGAGACGGGTATTTTCTATTGCATTGAAAATTATTGCTTGTTCTTTTGTTGGGAAGTTTTGCTTAGCGGCAACTGAGGAGTAGCTCTTGGGTAACATTTGTTTCTCAAGTAAGTTGTTATTTTGAGAACTGCTGTAGTCAGCAGTCTCGAGAGTGGTTGAGTTTATTTGTGTAGCAGTATTAAAATCTCTCGCTCCGACCCTGTCCATTTTATCAAGCGGACACGGTGTTTCGCGCGATTCACGTTCGATGTTATTGTTTATATTTACATTTACCTTGATTGTCTTCAGATCTTGATTATTCAAATGATGTTAACCATACAAGTTAACTATTAGATGCAGGAAAGGTATGTAAAATCTCACAATTTCTGAAACGATATTTCCACTACAATTTATAAAAATTCGATGCACTGATAAGGTGTCACTCCGTTAATAACCAGAACCGAACTCCCGGGTCAGGTTTTTACAAAAAATGTTTCTTTTATTTTGGTAAAAAATTTAACTGTGATTTTATAAATAAGTTTTGTATTTGTCATTTTGACGTGTCTGTGATCTGTGCCTTATTTCTCACTTGAATAAAACGAAAATACCTTGGTAAACATAGGCTATAGATAAAAATATTAGTGGCGCCGCAAACGTAACAATCAAACATTTATAAAATTGGTATGGATGAGATAAACTTTTTTTTATAAGAATTGATGGACATTTTTCGAAGTTAATGATGAAATTTTCTTATATTCTTATTAGGTTCAAACGATCGTTCAGTTGCTGCTCGTTTATTCTCATTTTTACCTTCATTAAAAACGACGTTTGGAAAAGTTGAAGATTCCCGATTAAAATGGTTCATAACTGTTTCCGTTTCTTGCCTGAATTAGCGAGATTAGAATATGCGGGTGAAAAATATGAAAATTTATTCTCACATAAAGGTAATGAAGAAAGATTTGGATAAGAGTGAAAAATTATGTGATTCTAATTGGTTTTGTAATTACTCCGTCATTCTTCATAATTAAGCATTTCCATGATTCGGATCTTGTTGATGGATTTTCCTTAAAAAAAAGATGTCCCATAAGAATACAGTATTATTTAATCCATCAGGATTAAATCTAAGGATATGCTACAAGGAAAGAAATTCTGCTTTCAACTTAAGTATTAATTTTATGAAATAAGAAATAATAATTATATCTGGGAAAAAATATTTTCTGAATTAGTTTGAGCAACTTTCTCCAACGACTCAGAATCTCAGCCATTCACCAAGACAAAAAGAAATCTAGGTTAGGTTTTGCTTTTTATATCATATATTTTTCACAAAAATATTCCTGTGATTCTTAACAAAACGATTATTATTGTGCAAGTGTTTTTTTCGCGGGCGAAGTCGAAGGCGTGTATCAGTTTTCGATAAAATATCGCTATTGTTTGTTTTGTGTAAGATTCTCCAGTTTGCAATTCGTCTTGGTAGAAAATAATAAATAAAAATTTTTTAGCAACAATTGAACCGACTTTTTAAGTTGGTCCACTGAAAAATACAAAATAATATTAATTCTATTAGTAATGGTACCTATTTTTGAAGTTGATACCAATCGAATTAATATTATTTTGTATTTTTCAGTGCACCGCCCTATAAGGCCAGTCCAATTTTTCGTAAAAAATATTTTTTTCACTCTTTATAGTGTAACATTCGTCATGAAAATCGTTAAACGTTCACTTATACCCTTACTCATGTACAAATATTATTTGCTTGTACTTGTTACTATTCAGAGATTTGAAAACATCGCGGCGGAAATACATATATTTCAGACATTACCACTGCTGTCAATCGAAAACTGTGGCTTCTTTCGAAAAATGTTCAACTCAAACGCCTCCGGATATGGTCTCATCTTTAATTTTGCCGTCTCAAATTTTCGATTTTCGAGAAAAATTACCTCCTCCCTCCACTTGTTGGGTGGTTTTTAGAAAGAAGGAGATTTTAGATTTGGATTTTTCAAAATATGTAATTTGTCCTCCTCCTCCTTTTTAAGCCGGTCATAAATCAGCTTTACTGAAATAAGTACTGTCTCTAAGAATTTGAAGTCTCTTTAAGTCTCAACTGCTTAACACAAACAATCAAAACTACCAGCTTGCAATTATTATCTTGTATGTGCTGTGAAAAGCCGTGGCTGTGATAGTTGCAAGCAAGGAAATTATTCACTTTGTTATTATAGCAGTAAGAATCATAGCGGTTACGCTCGAGTTTATGCGACTGACGACTGCAATAATAGTTTGATCGCCTTTCTCTGAATGTATTCTGTCGGAGTCTCATCTCCTCTGGCGTATGTTGTTATTTTATAGTCGGCAGATGAGATGATGATAAGGAAAGAGAGGGGACGTTTTGTCGCGAGTCGTCGAGTTTGAAAGATAACGAGGCCCTTCCGCTAGAATAATCATGGTAATTAGTCTGAAACACGGGTGAGAGCCGGAAAAGTCCGGACGACTAAAACCCTCTTTGTCTTTTGTGGTTGGTGAGAATTTGGAATTATTTCGTGTTGAATTTGCGTTTGCCATTCTTTCGGCTAATACCACACACTCTTGAACTATCCAGCAATTTCATTTAAATGGAAATTACACCCACAGGCATAAAACTGATTCGGAAATGCGGACCAAAATCTATCAAACATTTTCCAAATCTCCAGTGCCTCTTCCATGCTAAGCGATATTAATAGTTTCGGTTATAAACCTGTGTTTCGCTTTTGATTCAGAATGCCCCCGTATATTTGTGCAGGAATATTCGGTTGCAGGGGAAGGCTGTCCCAATGCTTCAATTAAAACAAAATTTAGCATATATAGAAAAAACTTACATTGGATTATCCCGGAAGTATTAAAGATTCCATTTGAACGAAAATTTGGACCTTTTTATTTAATAGTTCTATTTTCCGAACATTTTTTATAAAAAAATATGTTAAGAAATTTTTTTAAGTTGATACCGATCAAATCACATTTCTTTAAATAAATTTAAATTGGATATAAAGCTTTTTTTAATTATTTCTAAAATTTCTGTCTCCATTCCTAGAGTCACTTCAAACGTGACCGATATCCAGAAATATCAGTTTTGGTTGTAATCATTTTACTAAAATGGCAGTTATATTACAAATGTATGAAGGGGCAAATATCTTGATCTTGTTAACGCAACATTAACCTAGGTATAAGTTAAAAAGACACATGTGTCAGGACGTGCGTAAAGTCATTTACTTTCGACACTGGTGTGCTAAAGAGACCTCTCCATCAAAAAAAGCTCATTTCACATTAGAATTTTATATAAAAATAAGTTTTGTAACACAAGTATCCTTGAGCAAATTGTAGCATTCAAATTAAAGGACTCCTTTACGTCCGGTTCCACTTCCATTTCAAGAAACCTTTTCCTCCCATCAATGGATTTATAAAATCATCAAATACAACTGGGCAATGTTTTCCTTTCTTTCCGTTCAATTTGACTCCCAAAACGCCAGAAATTGTATAATGAATATGGGTCCTAGTACTGAGGTTGAGGCTTTTATCGTAAAATCCCCACTATAGACCCAAATGAAGCTAATGTTTATTTTCAGTCTTTCTCTTTATATGTATATTTACACAAAGTACAAAGATAAGCTTTTAAAAATAACCCGGTCCTGGGTCTTATCATTAGAGAGACGAGGCCCTTTTCGTGGCGCGTTTTGTCTCCTCTATCCCGTCACGGAACCTCCCATGGGATAAGCGCGGCCTCTATTATTCTCTTTTTCGGCCATTATAACCCGATGGCCAGCAAACAGATGATATGTATGTTTAATAGGGAACACAACAACCTGAGCTACACGATGGCTTCGTTCCAAGTCGCATCAGAAACAGTTTCTTAAAATCCTGCAAAATATCATTGAAACTGCTCTTTCACATTTTATTTGTTCTTGTTGACTTTCCTATATCTTTTATGATCCTGTATTTGGCATAGACTACGGTCAAGCCCCAGGACTATATGTCTCTCCAGCAGGACGATCAGAGGCATTCTTTCCTCGCATACCAGCTGGGCGCCGGATGTTTGCAGGACTACGCCGACGACATCTCGCCTTTATTTATTCAACGCTTTTTTAACAGCTCCACCCCCTCCACTATCAAAATCCTACCAGCCTTTCTATTTCCTCTCTCCTCCGACTGGTTACGTGACGGCATTAAACAAAAACTCCGGCATCGCATCCCATGTATCCGGATTTCTATGTGTATATATATATATACCTATACTATGGAAAAACCCGTTAAGTTTAACACCCAGAAAATTGGGTTCAGTTTTTCTTCCAACATCGTTTCCAGCAGTGAGTCGATGGAGTGGCGGGAAGAGGGATAATTTCGACAACGAAGATGAGGACCAGGACGGAGCAGTCGATTGTCGTCGATTATTGCATGTTAGTAGAAGAGATCACGTCGCAGATTGGGTACATTAAAGAGGTTATTGTATACCTTAGGGAAAGGGGGGGGATTTGCTGTGAGAGCTTTCATGTGTTGCCCCGCACAAGGATTATGATTAGAGCGGTGTCTCCCGAAAACGCCGTTCCTGTTGCTGGGTGTTATTTTGTCAAATTTAGTCTGTTCGAATAATTCCTTTCTGGACTTTCTGAAGTCGGTTTTACGGGGAACGTCTGACGTTGTCATGTGGTGAAATAAGATTTGATTGAGAGTACAAGATTCGTTTCAAAATATTTTTTTGATATATCTGGAAGAAATTAGAGTGATTGTGATAGCCTATAAATCGTTACAGGCAATAGATCTCCAGGACGATTCTTTGAATTATCTGCACGATTCTGAGTAAAATACAATTAATATTACAGTGTAGGTACATGTCTTTTTGCACTATGAATTATATAAATACTACTTGGAATCTGGAACCGTTGGCGTAGCTTATTAAGTTTCCCACTTACTAAGGAAAGATTCAATAAAGAAAAGAAAATAATTAGGGATATAGCTAGAGTTAATGGTTTAAGAAACTTTTGAAAAAATCTGAGAATTTTCAAGAGATTGATCAGCGCAAGAATATGTATTATACCTTATGCTCCAATAAATAACTAGAGGTTTTAGAAAATCTCTGGAAAGGTATCAATTTCAGTCTTATCAACCAGTCAGGCACAAAATGAAAACACATTCTTGACAACCCAGAAGACAACATTGAAGTAACTGAAAAGTCGGGAATTTATGATATTTTATGTAGTGTTTGTGGACATGGTTATGTGGGTCAAACTCGGTGGTCGATCCTAATCCGATTCAAAGAGCATATGGCTCATTTCAGATTCAGTCGTTATCATAAATCATCGGTAGCTAAGCATATATCATCCATGGAAGCAAGCATAATATAGAAATAGAAAATTTACGGCTTCTTAGACAAGTTTCAAGACCACAATTGTAAGATATATGTAAGTCTATGAAAGTATAGAGATTGCAAAAAAGGAAAAATGTCCTCAATAGCGATAATGGTCCCATTGAAGGGATCCATCTTTTTTAAGTAAATTATTTAATGAGTTTCATCTGTTTACTAGTTTTCCTAATTACTTTTTAACATTGGTAGGTACTAGTATATTTTTCTTAAAAACATTTGTTTGTATAATGATTTTTTGACTACAAATAATTATCTATATTTTTAGTTCAAATAAGGTGAATATTGTCATTTAAAGTTAGTTACAGGTGGTTTAACCCCTGAAGATGACAACCTTGTTGGCGAAACAATTGTCTGGTTTGAAAAAATGGTGTCATTAATGTGGTAATTCTCTGTTTATTATTTTTGATTCTATAACTTATATATTATAACTACTGTTTTGAATTAGACTCTATTTTCTGGTTTTCCTAAGAAAAACTTTTGAACTATGGAACATGTTATGAATCAACCAAACCATATTGAAGAGCTAATATAACTGTGAGTTGGCAAATTGAAATGTACTTGGTGAGTTGCATTTTGTTTAAAAAATTTAAATAATGTAAGAAATGTCACTGGTTGCCATTCCGAGCTTGCAGTTGGTGTTTATTAATTATACACATCCAATGAACTCTGTTCGACGTCAATATCATCATTGGGTCTCGATATGTGAATCGAAACTTGAATTTTGACAAATAGCAATAACTCTTTATTGGGAAGCAATCAACTACGAGTTTGGCTCGCGTGGAAAGAAATATGTACAGGGTCTTACCTCATAAATAAACAGCTTCTGCTGGTTTTATTATAGGAGGTGGAAAAAAAACTTTCAATACGAAAGTTATAGGGTTTATCCTATTACATATACAGGGTGCATCACAAACATATGATGAACCAATGTTGCCTGTGAACTGATAATGAAACCTTATGTTCTTTAGATATTATAGGCCCAGAAGTTTTGGAAATAAGGGAGAATGTTAGAATTTCTGAATTTTTTCCCAATATTTGCTAAATTTCATTTAATACTTTATATTTTGCTAATTTGTACCACAAAGATGGGATCAGATTTCGTTTGACTGTTATTCTGTTGGTTTTCCAACGCTTTGTTTTTGAATATCGTTGAAAACTTTTAAAATTAACAAATCAAAAACTGACAATTATTGGATAAAATATTAGCGAGGAGAGAAAGTCTTCTCCTGATCCTGGTCTGAAAAAATACGACAATAATTTATCTCCTTACATTATTCTTCTCAGAAAGCTTTCTTATTGATCATAATAACAATTTGTAATGGAATTCTGACTAGAAATTTCCTTGCAGTTAATAAAAAAAAACTATACAACCCGAGTATAAAATTTCTCATTTCTCTCATTCCTATATAAACTGCAAGAGTCCCGAGGGCATATATGTAGGTACGGGGTATCCCAATACTACTCTAGTATCGACTGTATCCGATTTATCCGGCAGTTTCAATTACGTTCAGGAGAGAAATAAGTTGAGCCCAGCCACGCCACTCCGCCCGCCGTCGACGTTGAGTAAACCTGACTCTGCTCTGTATTATATGGAAGAGAACGAGGAGAAAAGCCAGGTTTTTCCAGCTTTTCCAGGAGCCAGGGTGCTGCTGGGCTGTGCAATAAGTCGTTGACGTCGTGATGTGTTTGTTTACCTTGCCGCTCTCTGCCATTCTCGTTAACTCTTTTTCTTTCTCTTCTATTTCAGTCTTGATAAGATTAATGAAATTACCCGTTCATTATATTATAGGACTCTTCGTTTCTATCGAATCCTAAGGTCTTTTAGTGTATTGGATTCTTCTTCCTGGTATTGTGAGTAGAGTTAATATGATTATATCAGTATCAGGTTATTATAAAAGTATTTAGTTGAAAACAATTTATGAAAGCAGTTGCTCTGCTCTCATAGTACCCAACATTGATTCATGCAAATGTTCTGTCAAGATCTTTTTTGTTGAATTGTAATAATTTAAACCCAAATAACCAATAATCCGCTGAGTTGAGATCAGGTAATCTTGAAGGCTATCTGCTATAACACGACCTTGGAAAACAGCAGTTGAGTATTTTTTCATTCATATATATTATATGACTCTTCATTTCTATCGAATCCTAAGGTCTTTTATTGTATTGGATTATTCTTCGTGGTGAGTTCTGTTATTATGATTGTATCAATATCAGGTTATCATATAAGTATATAGTTGAATACTATTTATGAAAGCAATCGTTTTTCTCTCATAGTATCCAACATTGATTAATGTAAATGGTTTCCAAATTTTTGTTTTGGTTGAATTGCTGTAATTTAAATAATTCAAATAACCAGTAATCCCCTAAGTTAAGATCGGGCAATCTTGGAGGCTATAAATCTGCTATTACACGATCTTGGAAGGCAGGAGCTAAGTATTTTTTGATTTTTCTACTGTTCGCTCGTTTTTCATAGGAAACGTGTTGTTCAGTTTTTTGTTTTGAAAGAGGACTATCAAGAGTTAGTCTCGTTAAAAAAACCATGTCCTACCCCCAAAGGGGGTAGAGGCGAATTTTTTTCGATAGTTTAAATTTATAGGATGGATCATATCCTTTAACGTTTAAATCGGACATTTTTCAAATAAAATCATAGGTTTCCGAATTACAGCGGTGATACAATCTAAAATATATTTCTTTCCGCTATGTGCTGGATATTTTCCAATAATTCGATTCTTATTTTTGAAACTTGCGCGTAGACTAACATCTTTCGTGTACCCCCTTAAATAAAAATATAGGAGATTGTGATCGGGTGATCTCGGTGGCCAGGCAAAAGTACCACCTTGATCCGTCTTGTATAATTGACGGTAACCCAATTTTAGGACAATGTACAAGTTTTGGATTTTATTTGACTTAAACAAAGTGTACTTTACCCTCCTAGAATTTCAACATAACGATACGGGACATCTTGGATATCACATACTAAATCAGCAATTTTCACTGTTACTTTTCTTCTTACGTCGATTCAATTACACACATTTATTAGACATCGATCTGTGAAGAAGGAAATTGTCGGAAAATTGATACGAGAGGCACGCTTGCACAGCTTGAACGCAAACGACTTTGCCTGCCCTTCTTCGATGATATATTGCATTTGGGATATATAAAAGTAAGTGGAAAGAGAAAAGAAAAGAGAAAGAGTGAGTGCTTTATTGTGTCACTGCAGCAGCGAAGAATTTATTACGAGCGCGGCCGTAAAACACAGTCGATAAAATTATGGAAATAGTCTGGAAAAAAAGAGGAATAGTTCAGAAGTTTAGGGCTATCGAGATAAACAGGGGCAAATAAGTTTGCTCTTAAATAACGGGTCATTCATCGAGATTTAAATCAAGCCATAATTACTGATTGACTTGGTAGATCTTCATTCCAATCAGGCAATGACTGAAATTTGTCTTATGCTCTTAATAACGACCACTATAAACTTCGCAAACTCAACTCATCGAAATTGAACGTGAATAATGTCATAATTAGGTGCATTTTAAGTGCTATTTAGGTGCGCAAATAATAAATAAAGTACACTTACTATTTTCGAAGAATTATTGAAAACCAATGGTTTTGCTAGGTTTTTAAAAGCTAGCAGACCTGTCTATAACGATATTTTTTCGTTTTAATTATGGTGTAGGAATTGAATGCTTATTAGGTGCTTTTGAAATATTTTATAAATTATTTGAGAATAAGAGAAAATACGCAATAAACACATAAGTGCCGCCTTGTGAACTCTATGCCCGTATTTTCTCTTCAAGGAGCCTGCCAATGTCAAATTTCTCAGTGGTCAAGTTTGGGAGTGAATTTCTCCGAGACGAACATCCGAAATATTATCATTTGAATGCTTATTGATTAATTATTTCTTTTAAAATCGTTAGGGCAACTAATTTATTATTTGCGCACTTAAATATCACTTAAAATGGTACCTAATTATGATACCGTTCAAACTTAGTTGCTATGAGTTGAGTTTGACAGGTTTACACAGGTTTAATAACATAGTAGTATGTCAGTGGAAATTCAAGTCCATGATATTGGTGACATCTCTGGGGGGGTAAATTAACTTATGTTAAGAAACCTGAACTTTGCTAATTCGACATTTTGGACCAATAAATTCGTCACCTATATCAACGATATTATCGACTAATATAAATCGATTAATATTAATTAACGTTTATAAAATTTATTACTCCAGACGGGATTCGAGTGAAATTTGTTAAATAGTTTCTAAAACCTTAACGACGATGTTTAGTTCTATCATTTATTTCAAATATCTTCCAGATTCTCTCAATGAATCATCATCCTAAGTTCGCAATCATTTTATTTCCCATGTTTTGAATATTCTCCATGTTTTAAAGAAGAATGGCATTATGTGGTAGTGTCCAAAATCCCATCGACATATAGCGCTACCCTTCTTGCACACTATGCGATGGAAAAACTTGGAACTACTGACTTTAACCGATGCTTTCCAATGCTGAAGAATAACGACAGTTCGCACTCCGATTTCAAAGTTGGTGTGCAGAATAAAAGTCACCTAAAGCAGCTAAAAGACCCAAGGATGTGGCCGCTAGGCACTGAAATCGCAAAATCATCTTTAACACCCTTAAAGATTTCACCACCAGCGTCAAGTTTTTCGACCACAGGCTGTCATTTTATTCCAACCTCTGTACACAGCCGTAGCCCAACACCACGCCCTGATTTAACACCTGTAAAAGCTAGGGAGATCAAATCTATTAAGCTTGGATCTGACAGGGAGGCTTTAGCTGCCTGTAAGTCTCTTGCGCAGGAAAATGTAGACTTTGACATGGAAAAAAGTACAAGGAAAGATAATTTGCTAAATATTGACCCGATGACTCCACCTATAGTGCGGCTGTCCCGTAATTCGGATTCGGCTGATGGTCGTTATTTGTTGGCTAGACTGAGGGACTCTTCCTTATTAAAAGCTCTTCGGCTATTTCTAGCCTATCTCCATGACCAACCATCCAGTGTATGTTTTGAAGGGCACACCACCACCAGCATCAAATTAACTCTAGCTTCAGAGGGACTTCCTAGTGACGTGGACATCTTGCGTAAGTTGTATTATCGCTACCACAACGCATATGGTATTGGCTCAGCCGAAGTGGAAGCTGATCTTGCTGCCTTCAGGTCTTTCTTTTCATCCGAGAAACTTCAACAGCTTCAGAAAATTAGGGAGAGTCATGGCAAATATTTTTCTACTGGCTCTCCAGAAAGGAATCAAAATTTTTAACTAAATTGACGCGAACAGAGGATCAAGCACCCTCTGTAAAATTGGACGATGGCAAGCTTAGTATTTTTCTTATTAATATTCAGTCCTTAAGACACAAAACAGATGAATTATTTCTCTTATTAGAAGAACTTAATTTTCCAGAAATTATTGCCATAACTGAGCATTGGTTAAATGTTGATGAGCCTGTGTTTATCAAAAATTACGCTAGAGTAACTAGATTTAATAGAAGTAATTTATCTCATGGAGGTACTATGATAATGTCTACAAATAGCGACTTTTCGGTTGTAACTAAATTCGATAAACTATTGTCTGAAAAAGTATTTGAATTTTCCATTGTCTATCATAATGCTTATGATCTTTATATTGTTTGTATCTACAGAACACCTGACGCTGACTTGCATATATTCAGTCAAAAATTACTGAGCTTGCTTGAATCCCTGCCTTTAAAAAGCAAGTTAATTTTATGTGGAGACCTTAATATTGACTTTTCCAATGTGTGTACTGCTCAAGAATCTCTTCAGTCCATTTTCGACTCTTTTGGCATAATCATGCATGTTGACTCACCAACCAGAATAACTAAAACTAGTTCTAGTACCATAGACTAGGTCGTATCATCTTTCGATCCAAAATTCGTTGACTGTACTGTCCTTAATTCAGGTTTCTCGGATCATGAAGCAATACTAACAAAATTTTCGGCTAAATCTAAGTGTAAAAATGCTTCGCGCAAATTATGCCGTATTTTTTCTGATAAAAATTTTCGTAATTTCAAGCACCTATGTCTAACAACAGACTGGTTTGTCCTATCTGACGATGTCAATATCGAATTTCCGAAATTTATAAAAACTTTATCTAACTTGGCATTCAAATCCTTTCCTCTTAGGCCTCTAAAAATCAAACAACATAAACCCTGGTCTACTAAAGGCCTACGTACATCTGCAAAGAACATGCGCTCACTATCCTACATAAAAAAATCATCGGACAGCGTCTTCTACCATGATTACGTAAAACGTTACAGAAAAATCTATCATAAGACTATAAAAGCTGCCAAGGACATTTATTATAATAGGAGGCTGGCCATTTCCGGTAATGTTGCTAAAGAAATGTGGTCTATTGTGAATGACTTAAGAAATAAGACCTCACCATCTAACACAATCTCTATTTCACCTGAGAACATAAATAATTACTTTGTAGATGTAGCAAAAAATTTAAAGAACACTATAACTCCTTCCGATAACTCTCTCTCATTTCTCCCTAAGGCTAATATGAATTTACACAGTTTCTTCTTTACGCCCGTAGTATTAGCAGAGCTTAACAGTACAATTAATGACATTAAAAACAAATCCTCATATGGAGCTGATGGGCTTACTCTGAAAATGTGCTCTAACCTGCCGCAATGCACATTGAATCACTTTATTACTTTAATTAACAAATCATTCCAAAATGGAGTTTTTCCAAATTTTCTTAAGACGGCAATAATTGTTCCGTTGCATAAAGGAGGAGATAAAGATCAAGCTTCGAACTATCGCCCAATTGCACTCCTTCCCACATTATCAAAGATCATCGCAAGATTGGCTAAAAAGAGGCTTCTATCTTTTCTCTTTAAATATAATATACTTTCTACCCATCAATTTGGATTTTTAAGTAACAAATGCACAAATGATGCCATGTTTTCCCTCTTTAATAATGTATATTCAAACCTGATCAACTATCAATCTATAGCAACAATTTTCTGTGATTTCTCTAAGGCTTTTGATTGCGTAGATCATAATATATTAACTAATAAATTGGAGTACTACGGTTTCAGAGGAGTGTCTCTCGAATGGTTTAAGTCGTATCTCAACAGCAGGAGTCAGATCTTGAGGGTTGATACGTCGATGTCTTCTTGCAAGCCAATTGAATATGGAGTGCCTCAAGGTTCAGTACTGGGCCCTATTTTGTTTCTGCTTTTTATCAACGACATTGCTAGTCTGAACATTAGCGGTGAAATCTGCCTCTTTGCGGATGATACTAGTTTCACATGGAGCAACCCTGATATTACGACACTTCATAGGACTGTATCTAGAGACTTAGTCACGATTAAATCTTGGTGTGATTCAAATCTCCTATGCCTCAACATTTCAAAAACAAAAGTTTTGTCATATAAAAGTACATTGCAATCTTTTGTGCTTAATAACACCACTATTGAGGCCGTTGAATCTGTGAAATTCTTGGGGCTTATTGTAGACAACCGTTTAAAATGGGACTCGCACATCGATGCTTTATCAAAAAGGTTAAGTTCTGCCTGCTTTGCGCTGAGATCAGTTTCCAAGGAGCTCAGCTTGTCTACTTCTAGAACAGTCTATTTTGCCATTTTTGAGTCGCATCTCCGATACGCCCTTCCACTCTGGGGTGCGTGTTGTGCAACTCAATTTGAACGTATTTTTAAACTGCAGAAGAGAGCTGTTCGGTATTCACTGAGACTTAGCAGTAGGACTCACTGCCAGGATTACTTTAAAAAATTTAAAATATTAACTCTTCCGTCCCTATTCATATTTGAATCTGTATCCTTAATCCGCAAGCACGTATCTTCTATTCCAGAGAGGCCATCTCACAACTATCCGCTTAGAAACACGGAGCATGACCTTTATCTACCAACCCCTCGCTCAGAGTTGGTTAAAAGCTCTATACTGTACAATGCAAAAAATGCACAATCATCTACCATTTGAAATCAAATCCATAAGATCTTTTCCTGAATTTTGAAAGGTTTTGAAATCATACTTACTGGAGAGAGCCTTTTATGCAGTAAGCGATTTTTTGTTAAAAATTGTTAATACTTAATATTAAGCTTCTTACACCCACTGGGTTAGTGAATATGATTTGATGTTTGATATCCTGAGGGTCTTTTGTAATGTAAAATCATCTGTCACACGAAATTAAATCTATAACGGCTTATCCCAGATTCAATTAAATACCTACTACCTAGGATAATGCCTTTTATGCAGTTAACGACTTTTTTCACTAAGGCACGTTTCTGCTCAGCTCACGCACTGGTTTATTGTTTGTACAAAATTTGTTTTTGTTTTGTGATTTAGTTAGTGTTTACCTTCTGACTGAATTTACAGCTGTATATTAACTTACTTTCTAACCGAATATACAGCTGTAGGTTACATTCTGATACTTATTATCTTATATTTTTACATCTTTATATTTTTATATTTTTGTTTTATATTATATAAATTTATTTAATTTTAATCTAATTTTTAGTTTTGACTTTGTTTCGTTTTTGTATTGTTTGATTTTGATATTTTTATTTTGCTTTGTCTACAAAATTTATATTTTTTCGACAATAAAGCATTTCTCTCTCTCTCTCTCTCTCTTTATAGTGGCTGTCTTAAATATTCTCCATAAATCATCCAGAATGAGTGAATGAATAGGAGAAAAAATGATGAAAACTATTCCTTTTGAGACTACCTACGTCAGCGGAATTTCTCAACTCATAACCCGGTTTTTCCTGCTGAATAATGCGGGCTTTATTGGATTAATAAGTCATTCGCAGGTTCTCCCATTGGTGGTAAAAGCAAGAGAAAGGAAAAGTAAACGACTCAAATTAACATTATGTAAGTGTTTATTTGCTGAAAAAAATGGAAAGCTGAAGACAACTGATCATAGACAAGATTGACTCTATGGATCTTAAAACGTGGAAAATATTTGAGAATTTGAGATTTCTAAAATTATTCCTCTTATAGTTACTGGAAAATTGAAAATCCTGGTTTGGTATGCTGTTTGGACTCATGAAATTGCCTTTTTTCCTAACACAAACAGAAAAATCACGTTACTATCAATTCCAACAAAACGGTGCAACATATCACACATCTCATGAATCACAAATCTTTAATTTGTTGTAAGAAACGAGTGATGGATTATTCTGAAATGTTTAAATGAATTGGCCTTTAAGGTTGAAAGATGTTTCAAAACATTAGACATTTTTTTAGGGTTGCTTCAACTTTGTGAGAACAAATCATGAAGCATTTTAAGCTTGAGAATGATTTTGTAAATGGGACCAAAAATCTATTATTTTGGACATTCGTATGCTTGGTGTAAGATACTTAATATTTCACTCGCATAATCACCTAAGTAGAAATACAAATCAACATTTGCAAATATACAACAGCTAATCAACATAACTCGTAAATACATACATATTTGTTAAGTATATCTTGAAAATCTCTATCTGGGAGCAACCCTTAAATACACCAACAACAACAAGTCTTCTCCATGCAGCAACTCTTCATTTCTACCCTCATTCTCGGCAAAGATTTAACACTAATCAGCTGTATCATCATTAGAGAGGCGCGTGATATTTCTTGTTTTCCGAAAATTCCTGAGCATTTGCTCCACACAAGGGTTACGACATTCTCTTGCTGAACTTCCTTCACATTGCTGATGCCCTCTCTAGCATTATACATTGTATACGAACGTGATAAATTATTGCAATAATTATCAGAAAATTATCCTTGGCTCTTTACCCTTTCACTAGTCACTATACGAACCCTATGCCCCTGTACCAGCAATCATCTTGTCTTCGCTAAGACCCAAATTGTGCCATCCTCCCTCTCCCTATATATATATATATCTTCAACGTGTCCTCATTGTGTCTCTCCTGCTTGTCCTGTAATCGTACTAATGTCCTCATTCCCCCTTAACCCCTCTCATCTCCTCCCAATTAGACGACTTGACACCCTCTGTATATGTCTGTCTTTAGGGTTCGTTGCATGGGGAACAGTTGAAGTCGTGTAGCTCGTTAAAATTACTGGCTTAATGCGCGTTATATACAGGGTGGAATGCTGGAATAATTATTTAGACTCACGGTAGTCTGTCAGCCAAGTTCGCATAGCAACAAGGTGGCACACCTTCGAGATCCCTCTCCCCATAACTTGAAATTTATTTGACCTACAAAAAAGGACGGAAAGTCATCGTCTGATTTTTTTTTTCTAAATAAACCAACGCACCTTGTATACCTTTGCCTCTCCCATATCTGCTCTAGTGCTGCATAATAAAGCAATTTACTATCCAGTTTGGAAAATAGACACATTATATTATCCTGCGATCCTTGCCCTCTCCTGTCAGACAAGAAAAGGACTTTGCTGCCAAGATGAATTGCTTTTGCAGGAGGATACTGGACGTCCAGCGAGGTTTTTATCGTTTTGCCCTTTGTCTGTCTATCTATCTGTCTCCCCCTACATGTTTGTGTTTGCATCTAATCCAAAACAACAAGACACAAGGCAAGTTAATGAGTTGTGTTTGTTTGTTTCTTTATATATATTATGTATAGTTGAGTCAACAAAAGTTTTCTGATGCATCATCAGTGATATGCATGTGAAGTAAGTCGATCAAATGTCACCGAGAACCAATATTTGTATATTCAGTTGCGAAAAATATCTTGAAATAAATATTACTTAATTCATTTCAGTTGACAAGCACAATATAAATGTATTTTTTCTTTGGCGGGAAAAAAGTTTGACGTGACAAATTATAGTGCAAAAAAGTGAGTTAGATAATTTTCTGACTTAAATATATTATAATATTTTTTCAATATTAAATAATCGTGTATCCCATCACAGAAAAAAGTATTTATTTATTTTACACGGTATACTCGGTTTTTTGTCTCCCCCCGCTTCCTCGAGCTAAAATATAATACTCGTTTCTCTTGTATAATAAACAACTATTATAAGGTGAGTCCCAGTAGTAATGCCTTAATTTATTTAAAATACCAATATAAAAACCATATGTTTTTCAAGACAACTGACCTGTCGATTTTTGTGGTAAATTAATGTATAATATACAGGCTAGACCTAAAATAATTTGAGTTTAGGTATAGGACATGGTACATAAAAAAGATGGCATAATAAAATAATAATCGACGATTCGAATCATCTTTTCAAGAAACACACCGCGGAATGTTAGATGAATTTGGACACTACTTCTGGAACTCAATGAAAAGCTTACCTATTTTAGATGCAATAAGTTTGTAACCAATCATCTCAAATAAACATATTTCTTTGCGGTAATATTTTGTCTCTAGAAGACAATTTTCTTTGTTGATTCATCAGCTGTCCACGGTTGCCTCGACTATTATAATAGCTCGACTCTTTTGCATTGGACAACAAGGACTCTCGTAGACGATTTATCTATTAGAGGCCGTTGCCGGGTCGTTGACAGCTTCGTTGAGTAAAGAGAGTTCGCTATTAAAAGCTGTTGTTTTATCTCGGGATTATATTATAGTTGACATGAGCTAAATTAATTATTGTTGATGTAATTTGACCAAAGCAAAACAATGCCACTAATATGCCTCTGGTATTTTATATTGCTGTTGTGGAAACTAATAATTAGAATGATTGATAATTATTAGAGACTGAGAGTCTCTAGAAAAAAGTATATAGATATACAGGGTAGTCCGAATTATAATGGAGAAACTTTAACAGCTTATTCAGCAGATTTAAATAATTAAAAAAATTCATATAAACTTATCTCCAATCTTCGTTTTGGAGATAATGGGTGTTGAAAAAAAAAATCGGGTTTTTCTTATTTTTAAAACTTAACTAGATTTTGCTTTCAAACTTAATGGGTATTATTGTCACTTAAAATCAAATTTATAGCATGATAAACACTTGTTATTGATTTACCAGTGACATTCGTGAGACCGTTTTAATTAATTTACATAACAAAAAAGTTGTACGACAATGGTTTATAGCAATTTTGTTAACAAATTTAGATATCTAGATCAATTCTAAACAAAAATGGTCTCTTTAGTCTTTTCGCTAAAACGAACCGTTTTAAGAAAAAAAAATCCCGATGGCCTGTAGTCAGCGGAAAGGTAAATTTCTCAAAATTCATTGAAGTGAAATTTGAACAACCTTTTCATTGGCATACCTACATGTCATTACAGATAAATTGCTGTATGTATCATAGCCTTGCGGTTAGAGGTTTTTGTTTTGGCTGTTGAATATAAAGCAGACAGGGTTCGTGTTCCCCTTCAAGGCAGATTTTTTTTTCGCCTATTTCTTATCAATAAATATACTATATATTTTTTTAAATCAGGGTCTATATTAAGATCTTCAGAAAATGTACAATTACATCAAATTTATATTGAGTGTTCATATATTATCAATATTTCTTAACTTTTCTTTACCAATTTTTTTTTCTGTGCATTTTATGAAAAATTGCTTCGAACAAAAGTTGTAGGTAGTGATGATATCTATAACCCAAAGTTATTTTTGATACTATTTACACTACGGCTCTTTTTTGATAATTTTTTTTAAATGTTTGAACGGCCGCCATTTTGAAAATACTTACCCGATATAGCCCAATAACGAACTTGGCCGAGATATTTGACAGATTGATTTTTGTAGCAAATTTGAACTTGACACCTTCAAAATTGCGACCTCTATCGTGTTAACAAATTTCGTAATATCCCATATATATATATATATATATAAACTTTTGAACCAAATGTTTTTTTGGACTAACTTAAAGACATATAACAACATGCCGTTGAAATTTTGTCGAAATTCAAAAGTGTGAACGATCGCAATAGGTACATTTCTATAAGAAATTTACCTAATATTTTTTGTTTGCATGTGTAACGAATTTAAATAGCGCGAATTATCTTAATTTAATTTGCAAACTTCAGATATTATGTGCACATGCAAACAAAACTAATTTTTTTCTCGAGAACGGTTCGTTTTAGCGAAAAGACCAAAGAGACCATTTTTATATAGAATTGATCGATATATCTAAATTTATTAACAAAATTGCGGATAAACCATTGGCGTACAACTTTTTTCTATTTAAAATAATTAAACTGGTCTCACGAACGCCACTGGTAAAACAAAAACAAGTGTTTATCATGCTGTAAATTTGTTTTTAAGTAGCCATAATACCTACTAAGTTTGAAAGCAAAATCTAGAGGAGTTTCTTTAAAAATAAGGAAAAACGATTTTTTTCGCAAGAAACATCCACTTGTAAAACAAATAATTTATTTTGAAAATTATTATTCAAATTTTGGAATTATTTACTACTAGAGCCAATTTGACAGTCCATATATGTAGCCATTCATCAAATAATCAATGACTTAATATCTTTGACAAATATCATTTGAAAAAATATTAAATACCTCGAAAACTTGAGTGAATAGAAAACTAATTGAGCAGTTTTCAAAACTATTTTCAATAACAGAGATATTATTGGTATTGAGTTTATCCATGGAAGTATACAATCGAAATATAGTAATGGATTTTTCAAAAAAGTTTTCACTCATTTTATTGCGCTAAAACTTTTCTAATCAATAATTCGTTCATAGCTCTAACTGAATCCATTTATATATTCATCCATCCAAATCTCATTTGGAAAAGCAATTATTTTTGTTGACCGTAAAAATGATTTTGTTCGTTTAATATTTGGACGGGGATATCAACAGCCGGTTTTGTCGTGTAATCCAAAATGGTATGAGTTTGACAGTAGGTTATATATGCAACTCTAAAAATTTCAAACACCGCGGTGGTCAACAAATGAATCAAGTTTCTCTGAATTTTAAATAGTGAAAATTTTCCAAACGTTATATATGCAGTTAAAATTATATCATAGATTAATGTTTTCTACAATTATAAATTTAACCAGCAGAATGAGTGTGACCCTCGAGATCCTGACGACGAACTTCCCAGTAGATTTTAAAATATTCGGACGAACATCAAAACTCATTACGAATTTTCAGCAGCTGTTAGATGTTATTGTAGATCTTGATTTCCAAAATTTTATAAAAAAAATATACTGATTTGATTGGTAAATAAGCGAAAAAAAAACCTGCCGGTGCGGATTTGAACCCGTGTCTCCACAATGTCGAGGCTACCGCACACTTGTCATTTGGATTGTAACGACGTATATCTAGCTTCCCGCTAGCTACAAGCTGTCGGAATTTCCTTAGTTTTTGAATTGCTGTTAAAAATCAGCTAACGTGAATCGACTAGAAACTTTTTCATTTTTAAAATACTTAACTACGCGTCGAATGAGCCCACCCCCATATTAATTTCGTCATTGGTTCGCGAGATAATGGAGACGAAAAATTCGTCACTCACAATAATATTTCTCAACGTATCCCTAACCGACATAATTTGTATGGGAACACTCCTACAAATCTTCATATAAATCATTTCCTTCCTTCCGCATCCCTTTTCCAACTCCATCGTCTGATTCCTGTATATTATAACTGGAGTGTGTATATATATCTATATATTTTTATGACTTGGTCGCATAATCAAGACATAGAATCCAATCACGTTTCGCATATAAATTTTACTCTTATACTCGGTTCACCATTCTTAATTTCTTCTTTGTGTTTCAGCGCGCGCAACGCTAGAGTAGATTTGTGTCGCCATATACTGGGTGTCTCGTTACTGGTGTATTCTAGAATCATTTTCAAGTCAATATTGCGATATTGATTGGTTTATAACTGATAAAGTTGACAGAATAAATGATTTAAATTCATATCAAATTATGTTTTGTCATTTGAAACAGGATTTTAAACAATAATTATTTCAAAATACCATAGGTATCGTCAATAATTTCCTGTAGGTAAAGATACGTGGTTGCATCTTAATGTAGTTGCTACTTACTGTTTTTTTTTATTCGAGAGATGTCAAATCTGGTCACCTTGCTGGCGGCTTATCTTCCAATCTCGTGGGTTTACGTTACGTTAGTCTGAGAATGGTTCATTTGAAAAAGGTCCATATCCAAATTCAAAATTAGCAAAGGGTACACCTTACTGGGAATAGAGTCCTTAGGTACGGTGTGAATGAATATATTACCAAAGTAAAGTTTGTCTTAAGATATGTTCATACATTTCAGCTGTGCCATATCCAAGTGACCGATATTTTTGGTGTAATTTACTTATGACATTTGCGTAAAAAATCTCTCTTATTTAATAAAGGGGATATTTTTCTGCTATGTCTGTCATATCGTGTGACATCCTGTATATATATATTAAACAGTATTTCCATGATATATAAAATTCTCCGGCAAAAGATAAGAGAATATATTATATCTAAGTATCTCTGCTTGATATAATTCTCTGGAGAAGTTCTGGATATGCTATAAAAAGCAGCTACAGTACCGTGCTTTTATTATGGATATACAAATCTGATGTAGAAGTTTTGTATGTGTTTCCCTGATTCCCACAAGCATTTAATAAAACTTTGGTATTTGAAAAACTAAATCAGTTCGATTTCTGATGTTGTTTACAAAATCAGATGAAAATGAATAACTCAAGTGAAAGGACACATGAGATATTTTCTTGTGAACTTTGTCAAATCATTAATCAAAATTATGACTACAAAACTGATTGATAAGAGTATTGAGTAATATTTAATTTTGTTTATTTTACTTTTTCAGGTAAGGTGTATTGGATTTATCTAACGATTCCCTCAGTAAGTAGTATTATTGAAAAATGCTCATAACATTTCTAACTTTGCAGGAGAAAGCTATTGCAATAGGTCACATTTTCTAAAATTAAAATTTTGATATTTCTCCATGTTTTAATCAATTTACTCTCAGAGCAGGGTATTTCAAGAATCAAGTTCATGTTTCACTTTGGACTTAATTGCCTGTGATGGTTTATTTTTGAACGACGATTCAAACTGTGGAGGTATACAGAATTCGACTGTATGTCTGCATTCTACATGTTTCATTTACATATACATATATTTGTTCACGTCATTTGAATAGTAAACGTGCTTTGATTTTTTTAATGTGAGAGAGGCGTACTGAGAATTGGTCCCATTGAAAAAAAGTCAATAGAAGACATGCCCCTTCCCCAAAAAACTTATTTTTTTTATAAAAAATATTTATTGTATCTACTGTTCATATTTTATAGCAAAGTACCTATATTGAATTTCACAAAAATTGTTAGCTTATTATTTACTATTATTTATTTAGAATGTCTATTGCTGAACAAAGCTCGTCCAGGTTGTAATCCTTGGCAACAAAATACATATTCTGACATAAATATTTTAATTATTCAATAATAAGAAACTAAGGGCTGATTTCAGAATCAAATTTAATCTCCTATTAATTTTAATCCAAGATTACAAATTTAATAATTTTTTTGATTGGACATATAATTCAAAGTTACTTTTAAAAAAACGAAAGATAAGGTGACTGACGTAAAAATTATTAAAAAATGCACCATTTTTATTCCGTCATCAAGATATGAGTTACACAAATTAGGACCGATTTCATAATCAAATTTAATCTCCTATTAATTTTAATCCTAGATTAAAAATTTCATAATTTTTTTGGTTGTTCATATAATTTGAAGTTACTTTAAAAGAACGAAAGATAAGGTGACTAATGTTGCAAAAGTTATGGAAAAATGCACTCTTTTTATTCCGTCATCGAGTATGAGTTAAACAAATTGAAGAATTAACTAATCTCCCATTAAGGATTCACTATGAAATCGGCCCTTAGAGAATTAACTAATCTCCCATTAAGGATTCATTACGAAATCGGCCCTAACAATTTTCATTTCTCTTATTTTAAGGATGTGCAAATAGAATCTTGACAGTTCAATAATGGAAAAAATCATTAAATACGAAACCATCCTAGCTTGTATTTTTCAAAATGGCGATCAGATTATTGTTTAAATTACGTTTTTTGCTTATGACTTTTGTAAATAGTCGGAATTTTGATAGGGTTGTAATTAGAAACATATTTGTAACGTAATTTCGCATTGAATGTAATGAAAATATACAAGGGGTCCAATTTGAAATAAGAGAAATAAAGAACTTTGAAATTTGTAAATTAGAACAATTTGGAAATAATAGTTTCAATCTAACCTAGTTAAGGAACCTTTTTACAATAGGAACGAAACAAACTTCTATCAATGAAGTACTGTTTATGTCTTAAATATTTTAGCATCCAGTGGTAAAGTCGATTTTTTCAGTTTAAATTTTTTTCCTGATTATTACTGAGTCGAATTCAATAAAATTTCGATATCAAGTAGATAACCATAAGAGCTGTCAAAATAAGCAAGAAATTATACGGCATGTAATTCAAAAATGCAACAACATGCTGTCACAAAATTTTTGGGACACTCTAAATAATCCAAAATAATTTCCTCGGATGGGCGTCACGTAACAGATAAAGTTAATAAAATATCAGACTCACAATAATTGAACTTAATGAATGAAATAAGAAACGGGAGCTGAGCTGCATGACCCTGTATATATGTTTATATGCGAAACTTATTAGTGAACACCCCCTGTAAACACTGTTGGTGCTATATTCCATGAAAACATTTCTGTACACACTATTTGTTGAATATTTTTGAGGAATATAATTTTAAACCAAATGTGGTTGGTTGCCTTTCTGATAATTCACCAACACCACACTATTTGTATAACAATGGAAGAAGGTGAAATATTTTACTGTTTCTCTAAATAAAAGATTTATATCTCAGTCTTAAAACAACAGCTGTGTCTTCTGTTCCACTTCTATACAGAGCAGCATCATAGATATTACAGTGTGTTAGTGTTTGTTATTTAGTATTCAAGTGTTATTCATCGATACATCAACGTTATATATACAATATGAAAAACTACTTGATCACTTACTATCCCTGCAATTACAATCAACAAATGGTAGATACTATCATAGACATATTTACGGTGCAACTTCACATTACTAAATATAGCGGCATTAAATATGTCCATATTATAGTTGAATCGGCTCTCAACACTCAGCTAATAGGGCAGCAGATCTGTTTCCATACTGGATGTACGAAAGATGAAGTTCAAGTATGTACTACTGAATATATATATATATATATATATATATATATATTTATAATGACCGTCTGTTTCTTCCAGGTACGCCGTATCAGAAGTTTGGCGAACACTATCTTACAAATTACAAAGAATAGCCAATATGATATTGTGACAAATACACTGGGAGATCTCCAACTCTATCTGCATCAAGAACATAAGAAATTTAACCCTTCGGAATTTATTCGTTTCTGCTTTTGGTATTGGAGGGATCCGGATATTGCCAGGGCTCATCCCATAGTGCGCAAGTATTCGTATATTCCGCAAAATGCTGCCAAAACCAACCAAGAGCGAATCAAACAGTTAATAAAGATTTATACCGCCTGTACAGGAGAGGCGCTACACGAATCGAAGTATGAACGACTACTTGAAGAGTTTTGGTACCTATATGGCTATTATTCATATGACGGGGTACATACCCAACCCTGGATGAAATTCTATCCGCCATTACCGGCAGCGTCGATAGCAACACCCCCACAATCAGTGGTTGCGTCAAAGGACGACGGTGCTATGGGTGGTGTTCAGGCAGCACGAGAAAACGAAAAAGACCCATCACCATTATATTTGCCAGTGTTGGAGATCCCTGACGATCCTGTAGCTGCCCAAACAGCCGCTCCACACATGTTCGGTGTAAGCCCGGATGACGATTCAGCAAAACCAAACATAGAACAGTGAATTTTGTTTCTGTTCAACTATTTTTCTTATGTTAGAATATTTTATTATTTTATTTTAGAATATATTGTTTATTTCTATTATTATTACATAATACAAGTTTTTATTACCATTTATGTCATTTCTTATAGCGCATCGATGTTAGAAAAATATATAGCATCCTCGCTTAAATGACATAGTCTATATTTGTAGCTGTATGTGAGGTTAGAATAGTCCGTATATTTTCATATGTCGTTGATGAGGTCATCTTAGGTTAGATAGCGTACCTGGGGTTAGATTAGTTCCCAGCATTGGTCTCGTTAGATTAGAGATCGGAGGTTAGCTTAAAGTAGATGAAATGAGGTGCACTGAAGGTTTTACGAAGTGCAAGAAGAGTAGATTCGGGAAGGTGGACCTTTGGGGGACCTCAAAGGCCCTTCAAAATACCTGCGGGACACTTTGAGTCACTTTTGGGTTAGGTGTGGGCACTTGGAGACTCTTCCGGGGTACTTGGGAATACTTGGATATTTAAGCCTCCCACCTCCGATCTCTACTCGCTAACAGAACCCGACATAACACCCACCGGGACCCACCCCCATACACGAACAACGAAAAAACAGCATCAGAATCTCTTCAGGAAGTTTATATGTAGTTACGGAACCCTCTATCAGGGAGGACATAAACATTTTATTTATATATAATAATAATTATTGTAACGGGAATTTATATTAAAACTGGGTTCGATTTATTTTCACTTATTTATTTATACCAATAACTACACGAGTATACACACATTTATATTCACACTTATTTCTCGGACTATATACGACTTTCTACTGTCTGGTCTATGACCGATTGTGATCTATGACTGACTGACTATCTATCACTAACTAACTATCCTATCATTGCCATCAGCATTATATATCTAACCTAAAAAGCTCTAGATGATTCCAGTGTTGCTTTCGTTGTTTCTGAAGGTTATTTCTCAATATATGGCTTCGAGAATAGACCAGGACTTATTCTCGTTGCCTCTGATGTCTCCCGTGTTTTCTGGAATGTTTGTGACATTTGTGAGTGCGTGTAGTTCATTATTCGGATAAGTCTTCACGTTACATTATAATAAAATAAATTTACAATTTTTATATAGAAGTGAGATGAGCATAGAATTATATGGAGATGAGCCAAAGGACCCTGTATACATATGTATTGTGTATATGTGAAACTTATTAGTGAACACCCCCTGTAAAATATTGTTGTTGCTAAATTCCATGAAAATATTTGTGTGTATACTTCTTGTTGAATATTTTTGAGGAATATAATTTGAAATCAAATCTGGTTGCCTTTCTGATGGTATGACAGTCGAAGAACGTGAAATAGTTTACTATTTCTCTCAACAAAACAATATAACTCAGTCTTAAAACAACAGCTGTATCTTCTGTTCCACTTCTCTCAGCGCATTTGGTGGCACTTTATGTATTATACAGAGATGATATAGAGCAGCATCATAAATATTATTACAGTGTGTTAGTGTTATTTATTATTCAAGTGTTATCCATCGATTCATAAACGTTATCTACAATGGAAAACTACTTGATCACTTACTCTCCCCGCAAGTACAAGCAACAAGTAGTAGATACCATCATAAACTTACTTACAGTGCAACTTCACATTACTAAATATGGCCTCAATACAAAACAACGTCATGTCAATATTATAGGAAAATCGGCTCTCAACACTGGGCAACTAAGGAGGCAGATCCGTACCCATACTAGGTGTACGACCGTTGAACTTCAGGTATGTACTACTGAATGTAATATAATATATATTTATAATGACCGTCTTTTTTTTTCTAGGTTAGCCATATCACCAGTTTGACGAAAACTATCGCACATATTACAAAAAATAACCACTATGATATCGTGACAAATACGTTGGGAGATCTCGAACCCTATGTACAGCATGCACTTATCGAAGAGCGCACTCTAGAAGAGAAATTCAACCGTTGGGAGTTTTTTCAGTTCTGCCGTTGGTATTGGCGGGATCCGGCTATTGCCATGGATCATCCCTTAGTGCGCAAGTATCCGTATATTCCGCAAAATGTTGCCAAAACCCAAGAGCATATCGAACAGTTATTGATTATTTATGTCACCTGTACAGGAGAGGTGCCGTACCTTTCGGAGTTCGAACTAATGCTTCAAAATTTTTGGTACCTATATAGCTATTATTCATTCGATGGGGAACATTCCCGGCCCTGGCTGGATGTCCGTCAGAGAGTACCGGCGGCCGCAACAGGATCCGCTTCGGCAGCGGCGATAGCAACACCCTCACCATCAGTGGTTGCGTCAGATGACGGTGCTGTGGGTGATGTTCAGGCAGCACAGGAGAACAAGAAGGGCCCATTATATCTGGGGATCCCCGAGGATCCTGTAGCTGCACAAACAGCCGCTCCACACATGTTCGGTGTAAGCCCGGATGACGATTCAGCGAAGCCAAATAAAGAACAGTAAATCTAGTTTCTGTTCAGCTATTATTCTTATGTTAGAATATGCTATTATTTTCTGATTATTATTTAGAATATATTGTTAATTTCTATTGTTTTTAGAGAATAAACGTTTTTATTACCATTTATGTCCTGTCTTACAGTGAGTTCGTTTGAATGAATTTTATGTCGTAGATGAGGTTATTTTAGATTAGATAGTGTACCTGAAGTTAGATTATTTTCCAGCATTTCATCTCGTTAGATTAGATATCGGAGGTTAGGTTAATGTAGGTGAGATGAGGTGGGACTGAAGGTTTCAAGACATGCAAGAATAGTATATTCGAGAAGGTGGACACATCAGGTTACCTCCAGAAAACATTTGGGACACCACCCTCGGCATTTGAGTCACGTCGAAACAACTTTGGGATACCTACAAGGCTCTTCGAGATAATCTCTGGGACACATGTGATGTTTGGATTACTTATGGGTTAGGTGGGAGGCACTTGGAAACTCTTCAAAGGTACTTGGGATCACTTGGGTACTTAACCCTTCCACCTCCGAGCTCTACTGGCTCTCAGAACCCGACATAACACCGACCGGAACCCATCCCCACACACGAACAACGAAAAAACAGCATAAGGAGCTCTTCAAGAAGTATATATATATATATATATATATATATATATATATATATATATATATATATATATATATATATATATATATAGGGTCTCATAGTCCCTCTATTAGGGAGTCGCATTTGCGCACCAGCCCACTATCAAAGAACACACATACCTATCGAAAGTTACATCAGATTCAAAATTCCATTCATACAGCTCATAGAGACATATGATGGGTATTGCAGGTACGGAACCCTTCCTTTATGGGCTCAGTCGCCCAGTGACATACGGCACTCAAACATAGAAATAAGTCCCCCCAAAATTCAGCCATACAGCTCAGAATGACCTATGTAAAGATTTGCATGTGCGGAATCCACTTGTAACAAGTTTAGTATACACTCTCACATGTCCTCCCTATCACAGCGAAAATTCAGCTCAATCTTTTCTATAGGGCCTACCTAGGCAATATTCCATGTAATTTTGTATTTTATCCGGCCAATTTAAGACCAAATCGAATGATTTGACCGTATCATTCGGATAACTTAACTTTCTCACTAATATTCCTCTGTTCTCCTTCATTCTTTTCAATATTTCACATATTTCTTACTGATCTCCCATGTCCCTGGAATCAACGTAGACTCTCATTGTCAAAAGAATGCTTCCTGCACTCCTCCCCTCCTGCTTGATAACTGGATCCGCGTCTTTTTGCCAGGCTAGAAAGTAATGGGGTGATTACGTCGTGACAGATAACGATTGATGCGATGGCTGTTGAATAGAGCAGCTAGCTCCCTCTGCTTGGCTCTCTTGTTACGCAGAGCTTCTTCCAACTCTAGTTCTAGATGGTAATGTAATTTGTGGGTTGCCTTATATATCGAAAGGGATTCCATCCTGAAGGTTATTTATTTGTTGTGGCAGTACGATTCTTTGCATCAATGATAAAAAAGTGGTAGTGGAGCAGAGGCACAATCAAGAGGAATGATGTCGGGATAAGAAAATGGAAAATAATGTTTCCTATAGGGAATGTATCGAAGAATAAGGGCCGACTTTAATAGACAATGCAATAAGAAGAATAAATTAATTATTTTATATTTTTCATGTATCATCTAAGGAACTTGGGTTCATACAAAAGTTTTCCGTTACACAATAAGATTGGAAATCTGAAAGGATTGAAATGAATAGTTTTTGAAAAGCTTTAACAAAATCATTAACGAAAAAAATCTGCTTGAAACTTACAAATAATTTGCTAATAAAAATTTGTACGAGAAGCCTTCAATACCAATACTAATACTTGGTCATATAGAATCTCAGTTTTGATAACTAAGGAAACTGGACTCACAGTTATTACTGGACTTCATTCAATTTCACTCGATTGATGCGCAACTCGATGTAGTCGGGACTTACTAACCCCCTGGGGGGGGGGGCTTTTTGAGTATCCTCTGTTCTCTGGATCTATATATCCATTCCACAATTAAAGAGAATAAAAGTGTTCAAAAGTTACGAAAAGTTAATTCGTAAATGCTTTTATCTCCCATCTGCATGTTAAAATGGAAACGTTTGACAATAACTTTCAATATTTCAAACACAGCAAGGGAGTGGTGAACTTATTATCTTCCCTTGTAATATAAATATCCACCCTCCCTTCATAAAGATCCCAGGCATCAGATAACTGACTCTGTGTATGAGTGTTCCGAGCATCAAAATTGTATCTAACCCACCGACACTCAAGTTGGTAAGTGACTTCTCTCTCTTCCATCCTTACTTTTGAAGTCTGTTTATTCAACCTCCGACCCCCCCTCCTTCCTCTTTCGCACTTTCAGAGCAATTCAAATATGCGGCTGGTTGCTCACCGCTCTTCTTCCCCAAACTGACTGCTTCTCTACTCCAACAAACTCTCAATTGTGATCTTATCTGAACGATAACGCCCCAGCTAGAAAATATGGCGGCACAATCTGACCCTGCCATCTTACGCAATTCACTGTGTCACTGTGACAACAACAAAGACAACTAACTAGTTACTCACATGTTTTTGACGGTCTGGAATGTAGATGTGTTGAGATAAGAAGGCGTACAAATTATATAGCCCAGTCACTATGTTGTTTTAACCGGTGCATTAAATGCGTTGGCGCTTTTTCCTGTGTCAATCGTCAAATGCGGTATAAAGATGTACTCCGCAAAAAAGACAGTTCTTCAAAAAGAAGTGGCCAAGTGGTAGTCGCATTCACGTTGAAAGATTTCTGTACTTTGAAAATTTAGCATTTTGCTTATTTTGACACAGGTACTGGGCTAATAAGAATAAGGAGAACGGGGTACACTTATCTAGTTGAAGGAGTAGATTCTGCTTGATGTAATTATCTATATCTACACCTCGGAGGTCTCTTTTGAGTTTGAGTGTTCTGTGTGGCTGTCGCAGGGTTACGAGAGAAACACTTTTGGGGTAATTCCTCAAGAGATGCGTGGGAGATATTATTGAGACGGCAGCTGTCTTATAACGGTGATGCCTTTGCTCTTTATACGTTAATAATCTCCATCATATAAATATTTCATGGATCGTTGTCATATTACACATCTCTGTCATTTACTAAATATGCAAGTCTTTGAATAAATTTTAATAGAGCGGTTATTTTTTGGGTGCCGTATTTAAAAAAAAACTTAACCCATATCAATCAGTATCTTTCTTTTTTAGCAACTTCAATGTTGGTCTAGACGTCTATTAACTTTGTTCCATCATGTCATGGGCGAGCTATTCTTTTGTTACAAGCTTCTATTCAACTTACCATGCAGGTATGTTGGTTTGTTTAGGTCGAAACTTGCAAATGAATTTCAAATTTTGCATAAACGTTTAAATTCGATGACAATGCATGGTTTGCTAGGTGCTGTGCTTTTATTTCAATCGGAATACCTCTTCGTTCACATCCACAAGTCATATATGTGTATCTGAATTGGCGAATGAAATAAAAGCATAGGTAGGGATTAGAAGATTTTGCAATATTTGTACTGAATACTATTTCAATCATATTGCACCTATCAGCGATGATGTAAGCCAATGCGGGATGGAGTAGTTGCTCACCTATTAGTTGTTGTCATCGTTCGTAAGCACGGTAATAAAGCTTGTTTAAAAAAATTTTTTTGCTATGAATTTTTCCTTTTTCTGAAGTAGGTTTCAAATTTGAGTTGAAGTGATTGTCTTTAATAACCCCTTTGGCAGAATGGGAACGAGTTCATTTATTATAACATACAGGAAAATACAAAAGAATATTAAGAAAAGTAGTTATACAACATCTTCATTCATCAATAAACTCACTCAATGAAATAACAAATTATTATTTTATTATTAATTATTTTAGCATCTACTTTTAAATATTTTCAAGAGTAATTTTGTTATCAGTAAATAATTTTAGAAATAAAATAATTTTTGCATGTATCTAATATTTGAAATTAAAATTTTAAATTAATAACAATTTATTCTTGAAATATATCAAATTAATGCATCTGTTTCCGAAATGAGTAAAATAAATGTTCCACCTTTTCATACTCATAACTAGAAAACTGTTAGATTTATCAAGGGATTTTTAATTTCAAATGTTTCAAGACATCTGTAGATTAGTACTTGAAGATTTTTGAAAATAAGGGACTTTCAAATGAAAAAAGAATTATCAAAATAAGGATGTTACATCCATAAAAAATACATACAGTCGATTTAACTCCCTCTTTTTGAAAAGTCGGCCGACAAAAACATGTATCCTGTAACCGCTATTTTCACAAAAGAAAATCTTTGCCAGTGGGTCCTGCTGCTAGATCCTTTTCGGACTCACCTCAATCCCGTCCTAAATCTAGCTATGAAGATGGCTGTATTTACATATGTAACATATATTCGTACCTAAGAGTAGTTAAGGGTGGGGGGTAGAAAGATAGCTACCGCAACACACTGTGTCACATCCATGAGAAACTGTGGAAAGAAGGGGTAGGAGTAGGCGGGAGGGGTAGAAACTGTCGCTCTCATCAATTATTTGCGGGCACTTAGGAGGAGAGCTTTCAGCATGGTGCACTACGCTGCCGAGCGAGGGCATGGGGTGCGAAAAAGCGCGCCATTTGCGATCTAGTACTGCTAAAAGGTTTCGCAAAGTTGGCCACATGAAATTTAAATTACTCCTCATTGGTTATTATGGGGGCCGTGTGTTAGGTTAAGGGAGGATAGGGAACTTTTCTTGCTAAAGGCTGGATGATATTCAGCTAGTTTACAAGAGCTGCTTGTTGATGGTGAGTTTAAAAGCCAACGACATTCGTGAAGTTAGGTTAGGTTAGTGAAAGATTAAGAATAAAAAAATAGAAGAGCACATGTCTGCGGGTAATTACAGGTCGACTTCGATCATCAAGCTGTGCGTGGTGAACGATTTGGGCGAGTGGCCGATCATATGGACAACATGCGTTCGAATTCCTGGCTGTCGCATTGCATTCGTTTCATCTTGCAACGCCACAAGAAATCAGCGAGACTATTTTTCCCTGATACAGTTTCTCTGGAATGGTGTAGCTTGAGATTTAACTGGACACATATCGGTGTTTCGTTTAATTATTGTAGATCCCATTGTCTGTGGTAACACTGTCAAGGTTTTGAAACCTCCAAGGCTCGAATCTGAGTTAGGAAAGAATATTACAATTGCTTATAACTTTTGCATGTGGTGTTTTATGAGCAGGCTTCAAACTTTCGCACATTTTTCTAGCTCTAGCTTGTAGCAATAATTAACACCGTTCTGAGCTTCTATACGTTAGGGTTTTACGATATTGATATTAGAGCGTATCTTTAGCAGTAACTTTCGAAACTTCTTCTGCTGAATATACATCCTTAAAATGTGTATTTGTTGAACCACCACAAGACATGGCATGTTTAAAATCTTAGCAATCGAGAAACTCTAAACCGAAGGACCAAGATCAACATAGCCACACCGCTCCGTATCTCATCGCACCGCACCAATACCAACAAACAACAAATCCAACAACGAACTCAACTATCTACTTTCATGGCAATGATGACATGATGTAGGGAGCTGCAGGGCAAGACCCTGGAGCAAGAAATTCAAGCCAACTCGATTCGATGTATGTGCCTCCTCGTGTTTTGGCTGTGTGGCGAGACGGGGTTTCCCCTACCTACCCGCGCGCCCGCTTGAGTTCTCAGAAATGCCAAAGTTTTGGAAAACTGGCCCCGGGCCATGGAAATATTATGAACTTTGTCTTCGTCGTACTATTTCTATTTTCGGAAGTAAAACACAACTTTTATATAGATATATATATATATTAAGTTGTGTAAGGGCAAAAGAAAGTTTTCCGTATGGGCGGGTTATAAGTTGAGTTGAGTTGAAATTAAATCAACAAGACGTTCAAGCTTTTTGTGGCTTTTATCAGTATATGTATACAGGGTCATCCAGAGGCTTTGACATTTAAGGAAAATAGTTTATAGGATCTTTGAAAATGTTATTTGAATCATTTTTCATTCACTTGTGTCAATTTTATCTAAAATTATTGTTAGATTTTATGAAACTTTATAAGAGTCGCACTGTATAGCATAAACTTTATTCGGATTGTTATTGGTGCTGTTCGGATTCCCTTTGCATTCACGGATACGACATCATAATGCACATAATTACATTGGCACTAAATAATAATAAATACAAAATACCCCATATAAATCTGGCCTTGTCCCATGTCAACTAATGTGGTGGATATTTTGAAAGCGAATAAAAATATATTTATTTGTTTTATTTTCTCCCGATTTTTTAATTTTATGTATTTTTTTCTAAATAACTGAAAGTAACCGCATGAAATATTCGTATTTCAAACCTAAACAGAACCAAACCTAAATTTGACTTCACCTCCAACTCCAAGAAACATTTTCACTCTCAACGTTCATGCTTTTACAATTACTATTGGAGTTTTTTCTTTTATCTTTTGTACTTTTTTAGCATTATGAATTCCACCGATCATGGATCACTCTGTATATTGTAGTATAAGATGGTACTCTTCCAGGATTTGTTCCTGTCTAAATCCTTCCTCTTTGGGTTAATCAATAAAGTTGGCCGTGGAGGTGATTTTTTTCCTTTCAACTTTTCAAAGAAAATATTCTATCAAAACAAAAGATAAACTTTGGATCTTAGATAACTAGATAAACTTTGATGGAGATGATTGAATTTCTTTTTGATCGGAGATAAAATATGTAAAGTTTGAAAGAATATTGCGCGAGTTTAGGCAGCACAAAAAAAAACTGTTTGCAGAATGTTTATATTTGCATGAATCCAATGAAAAAGTAATTTGATTTAAACGTAGCAAATATCGAACGATCCAAAAAAAAGTTATTTGAAGTAGGTTATTACAAATATGAGATTTATTTGCATGTATTTGCTAGAGTCAGATGATAGTTAGTTGTCATCAGTTGTCATGTCATATTGAGTGTGTTCGGGTTAAATCAGCGTATAGTCAATGCTAGCATTAATAATCGCATATTATAATGAATAAAACTGTTTCCCTTGGAAGATAATGCCCTATATATCATGAGGGGTTCAATTTGCTAAAATATATCGAAATTTATGTTTTGTCACAATATAAAGTTGATTGTGACGTTAATCAGCTTCAGTAATACAGTTTTAAAGGCTTGTCCAGTCGATGTATTGGCAGCTGATTTTAGATACTTTATTAAAAATGTATCTTGGTCAATATCACATAAATTACCTGTACCTATATTATGATTCCACACTGTATGCTGTACGTATATTATATTTCTTCTTCCTTCCATTTGACGTCTTGCAATATTACTACTTCTTCTGCAACTGAAAAACATTTGTTAGGATAAACTCCATAGATGCCATAGCCAGAAAGTGATATTTTTATGAGCCGAAAACTTCCACTTACGGAAGACATTAGGTCATACAGCAAAGAAGCATGAATATGAATTTTGTATCTAAATGTTTTCTGGGCATAGGAATGTATTTGGAAAATTTGACAACTTCCAAAATAAGAAGGTAGGTATAGGTAGAGGTCGACCGTATGATTTTTTGTTTTTTTATTTTTCTACCACTACACTGAGTAGTTTAGTAAATTGAGTATTGTAATATTGTAACACTTCCGGTGTCCGCTTTTCAACAGATGTTTTGGAGGTCCCTGAATTCAAAAAAACATTTTTTCAGCCATTGGTTTTTGTCTGTCTGTACCAAGATTATCTCGCAAACGGATAGACCATAAACCCTTCGTTATGGGGTGAAATACCTACATACATATTTCTAGCACCGACTTCCATTTGGGTAAACAAAGTCAATTCTTTTAAAATAAATTGAACAAAAATAACTAATATAGGTATATTCTGAGTCATTTAGTAAAAGAAAAGTAGAATCAAATACCCTTCTAACTCTTCCGTCCCTATTCATATTTGAATCTGTATGTTTAATCCGCAAGCACGTATCTTCTATTCCAGAGAGGCCATCTCACAACTATCCGCTTAGAAATACGGAGCATGATCTTTATCTGCCAACCCCTCGCTCAGAGTTGGTTAAAAGCTCTATACTGTACAATGCAAAAAAATGCAAAATCATCTACCATTTAAAATCAAGTCCATAAGATCTTTTCCTGAATTTCGAAAGGTTTTGAGATTATACCTACTGGAGAGAGCCTTGTATGCAGTAAGCGACATTTTTGTTAAAAATTGTTAATACCTAATATTAAGCTTCTTACACCCACTGGTTTAGTGAATATTATTTGATGTTTGATATCGTAAGGGTCTTTTGTAATGTAAAATCATCTGTCACACGAAATTAAATCTATTACGACTTTTCCCAGATTTTGCCAAACTTTCAATTAAATTACCTACTACCTAGAAAATGCCTTTTATGCAGTTAACGACTTTTTCACTAAGGCACGTTTCAGCTCAGCTCACGCACTGGTTTATTGTTTGTACACAATTTGTTTTTGTTTTTTGTGATTTAGTAAGTGTTTACCTTCTGAATGAATTTACAGCTGTATATTAACTTACTTTCTAACCGAATATACAGCTGTAGGTTACATTCTTATACTTATTATCTTATATTTTTACATCTTTATATTTTTGTTTTATATTATATAAATTTATTTAATTTCAATTTAATTTTTAGGTTCGACTTTGTTTTGTTTGTGTATTGTTTGATTTTGATTTTTTTATTTTGCTTTGTCTACAAAATTTATATTTTTTCGACAATAAAGCATTTCTCTCTCTCTCTCCTTTCTACTAATTAAAAGAAAGATAGCTTTTCAGTTATGAGTTCTTTGAATTTCAATCTTCACTTCTTTGATGCCTTTGAGAATTTGTATTATTAACTTTCTTGCTATTTATTGATTTTGGAGACTCGTGATTTTGTTATTTTTTGGAAATGCATTTGTACATTTAACTGGCAAACTTTTATCAGGGTCGAGGACTTAAAAGGTCGAGCTAGTTGATAAATAATAAAAATAAATAACTGCAAAAAAAGGTTTCTTAACTAGAAAAACCTACCTACCTACCTACGCCCTTAGAAAGTTAGTACAACCCTGTCTTCTCACATATCCCTATATAAATATAAACTTTCGATAACTGTATATTACTATTATTATGTTGTGAACTTTCGATAAACGTGATAAATGTGGTGTCGCGAAAGAAAAGGATATAGAGATATTGAAAGTAAACGAGAAAACTCCCAAAAATGTGAAATATGATAGATAGTAGTGTTGTAAAGGGTCTGTCAATTTGGGAGAACTTTATATGAAGGATTGAGTACTTTAAAAATAAAAATGTTCACGTTCATAAATAGAAATAAACTGATACTTTGGAAGGAAAAATACGCAGTGTTTCAAAAACAACACGCTTATATCCGCTAACCACAAAAGTTTATATTTTTTCAACTTTAATTAATACCTTCAGTTATGATCGATCCCCGCTTTTGTTTTTCACAAAAGTTTTACGCTAAGTTTGCTTTTGTTGTTTTTCACGGTGGCCTGTCGAATAATGATAATCTGCACCTAATACATCATTCTTATGTTGCCATATCTATATATATATATATATAGTTAGCTGATTGCTTTTCGAGACGATGAAGAAAGTTTCTGATAGTTTTTCAATTTGCTTCTGCTTTTGCTTTCGATCTAATATTGCAGGCAGTTTTGGAATTAGTGGAAAAGAACAAAGATGAATTGCCACCACACAGAAAAGTAATCTTGCAAGTTATTTTTCTTGTGAAATTTCATAAATCATCAATTAATATTATCAATTAATTGTAACTACAAAGGCAAAGTGTGCGAAATGAATCACTTGTGATAGGAGTTAATTATTTTATTAGTTTAATTGTGATTGATTGCTGAAAGCATTAATAATGTTTTTAATTTTGTTTATTGTTTATTTTCAGGTGAGTTGGATTGGAATAATGCGAGCTTCCCATAGTAAGTAAAAATTTAAACAATTAAAATCTTGCTGTTTAACAAAATTTTGGTTCTGATATGTTTATTGAAACTTCCACCTTAGAGAGGAATAAAATGATTTTTGAAGAAATTTTTGATCGAGTATATATAGGATGATTCATTACTATTGGGACATATTGCTGGGGGGAAGAATTAAGGGGGCTTTGGAGTTGATTTTTTGTTAATAATTTCATCTTACTATTATTAATTGTTTTCAAAATCAAATTCACCAGCAACAATTATCTGACAGTCCAAACGGATTAAATTAGACTAGGTACCAATATTACATAGACATTATGTTCACGTCATATTTTCTAATCAAAATTACTTTCTTAAAAAACGTTACCATTTAATTTCATTATCAAGAACCATACGCTTGGCGCCCTCTGTAACAAAATTTGAAATAATACATAAAATAATACTCCTTGTTTAAATTTATGCCTTTGCGCCGATTTTGAGAACAATTGATAAATATGCGGCGAAATTATTAACAAAAAAAAACAACAAAAAACAACTTTAATTTTTTTTCGAAAATTGAAAATCCGAGACGACAGAATTATTGAAAATTCCACATTCGGAGATGTTTAAATTGGACATTTTTAAAAATAATCATACGTTTTCGCGCTACAGTCTGAAATGTGTGTTTCAGCTATGGAAGGGTAACATTTTTCCGAAAATCTAAAATACGAGATTTGAAAATTAGAAAGGGGACCACATCCGGAAATGTTTAAATTGAACATTTTTTCAAAAGAATTACGGTTTCCGAGTTTCGCAATTGTTAAGTCTGAAATATGTGATATGCGTATTTCGAGTATTTCCGCTATGTGAAAGGGCAATTTTTTTCGAAAATTGAAAATATGACACGGCTAAATTAAAGAAAAGATTATATATAGCAACATTTAAATTGCGTTACGGTTTTCGAGCTACAGCAGTAAAGTCTGAAATATGTATATTTGCGCCGCGATGTTTTGAGATCTCTGAATAATAAATAATAAGTGTAAGCTAAACGTTCAACAATTTTCATGACTAAAGTTAAACTCAAAAATGTGGAATAATTTTTTTTTAAATTGGACCGACTTTATTAGTTGTTGCACTGAAAAATACAAAATAATATTAATTGTATTAGTGCTGGTAATTTTGAAGTTGTGCCGTTGTAGTTTGTTGTCTTGCTTATCAAAAGTAAACTCATGTCTAGGCGTGCAAAATCACAATCCCTTCACATATAGAGTCAAACATGCTCCTAAATATCGTACAAATCCAAAACCATTAGCAGATTGTCACACCCAGACTCCACAGGCGCAGCTCCTACATAGACAAAAGCAAAAGAGAGAGAGATTGAGGAACAAGGTATATAGTGGAAGGGTGGGGGGGAACATGCAGACATTTCTGCTTGTGACAATTGTTAAAAACAATTTTCGTCAAAGCGCATATACGAACAACTATATATATGGTATTACTTGGCTGGCGTTCCATTACACACAACTGTATAACACTTATATTATAAACCCGTCTCTGTGTGAATGCAGGCAAGGAGACTAGAAGGCTTTGTAAAGATAAGTAGTTCCTCTTTTGCAGACGACGGCTTTTTAATGGAACTATGCGCTGCCACCACACATATAGTAACAATGTTTGCAAGGTTATATATATATATATATATATATATATATATATATATATATATATATATATATATATATATATATATATATATATGTGTGTGTGTGTGTATTTTCCATTACACTTGTGAGCAAGTTATGACAAACTTTACACCACCATACTCGCTTTCTGTATTATTTCTACTCACAATGGCTTGAGTAGGTAAAGTTTACTATCTTCTTGCGTTTCTTATCACTTTCTATTTTGACCTTCAATTCATAGTCACGCAGTACGTTGATCATTCTATCGGTATAAAAACCTTTAAGAAAGATGATCATTTTATAATTACTTAATGCTTTCTATTATATCTAAAATATTTAAAAAAATTGTACATACAGTGTGGCCTGTTTAAGAGGGGACTATATCTTATCTCCAAACATACGCGGGTTAAAAAAAAATTAAATACAAAAGTTGTTTCTACTAAAATGATCTTTATTTTTTTCTAATTTTTCTAATCGTCACTTTGTTATATACAGGGTGGTGAAACAAAGTTACATTTTTTTAAAGGGAATACCCTATATTTTATTACATTTTTAAATAGTCCTCTCAAAGACAAATTCAACGATATATATCTATATAAGTATGGGTCTGTGATGCATCGTTTCGAACTTATTATCTTGTCAATAATGACTTGCTTGATAAATTAAATAAATATGGATTTAGAGCTAAGTTCTATCTCTATAATAGACAGCAACTTACACAAAATAAATGATGCTACTTCAGGTAAAAAAGTTATATGGTGTCCCTCAAGGCTCTCTCTTGGGACCCTTGTTATTTGTTATATTCGTTAATGAAAGTGCCAATGAGGGAAGTCTAATCTTGTCTGTTGATGATACATCTTACCTTAGATTTGATAAAGATGTTAGTATGATTCATTTTGGATGAAGGCACCTACTCGAATTTACGTCAAAATTGCTTGTTTTCCTATAAATTTTCAAAAGTAAATATTTATTTTTAATACCAGTTCCAACAAAGTAGGTATGTCACTTATATGTATTTCACAAAGTACCTGATCAAGATTAAAACAACCCCCAATATATTTATCATATGTTTAAAGTTTTTTTGAGACAGTTATTGCAAAAAAGTTCATATACTTATGACTGGCGTCTTTATAAAAATTGAGACGTTAGTTCTATAAGACTAACAATAACGTCTCACTTGAGTATCTGGGGTCTTAATTCTCGGCTGCATCTGATTCTAACTCAATCGACTTTAGATCAAGAACAAGTGATAATTCATCCCAAAACAATTAATTTTATAGTATGATTCTCGATTTTTTTTCTATCGATCTGACAGGTGTCATGATTTCAGTTATTCAATTTCGAAATTTCCAGAGTTAATACCAGAATCTATTGATTCTATCCTACCATTTGTATAGACAAGATTTCTTGTTATATTGCTGGAAGCTGTTGATACTTGCTGCTTACCCACTTCCTCCCAATCGAACCAAAGGCAATTTTAGACAAGCATGTCGCTGGAACATATATATGTATCCCAATCAGCTTATCACAAACTTGTGTCAAGAGAAGAGAAGAGAGAGGAAATTCTCCACCACACACACGTGTGCGGTTTGTACTCCACCTTCGTGCAACTCCATTTCATCATCGTAGACTAACTACAACTCTCGAACAGCTATGTATCTATATACTACTTCGTCGGGACTGACGATGGATGGCTGCATCATAGCACACTACTACTTACTCGATCTACACTTCTCTGTGCGAACTTGGTGCTTGTGGTTGTTGGCAATTGTTTCGGAAATCGGTTTGCTCTCTCCCATCTTCGCGCTTTAATTGCCCATCCTCATCGCTGGCTGCCAGGGAAATTCAAGTTCATTGAAAGACGTGAATGCGATCTCTTCTTCTCACCGAAACTACTTTGACTGTGCGAAATTGGCTAGGAAGTTGGTACTTTGCTATATTCTATTTTAGACAATTTGAATCTGGTGCTCAGTGCTCAGCAGTAATGTTCATCATCGCCTATTTCTTGGAAACTATACCTAATCGATGCAATATACATTATTATGTTGAATAACACCTTAGCTACAAGATTTATTAAAAAAATGCTAAAATTTGGTGGCTTACGACTTGTAACCTCATGTTTGCAAACTTTTTATTTCGGTAAAAAACAAACGGCTGTTGTATTTTTATAGGTACAAAGTTGTTTGTATTCTTAGTTAATTTTAATTTAAAAGAAGTAGTTCTTGTTACAAAGTAAAGTCCATATAAAGGCCCACCACACAGGTTCCCAAGATGGTCCGACCCTGCTCTGTTTATTTTTTTGGTACCACGAAAAATGTGTTGGGATAACTAAGAACGACATAGAGGAATTTATATGTCCAGAATGTAACTAAGAGTCTACTAACCTTTGGGGCTTTTGTAAGTTCATATTTGACTGACTCTTTTTTCCATAATCCTAATAAGACCCGCTGAAATTATGGAGAAACATATTTTACCAGTTTCTAAAAAAAATCGTGTTCTTACCAAAACTGATTGTTGAATTATCATGAAATTCTCTACGTTTGTCGATCTTAGCTACGACATCAGTAGGTCAAGCCTATGTCCTTTCATACAATGATAGGGCGCTGCACGTATGTCCGAAGGCAACGCAATCTTTATTTCATAAGCGTCACAAAGTCATTGTGACATTTCAGATAATTCAGGTGCATAAATTTATATTTCATAACTCGGGCAATAAATTTGTATTTTGTGTGTCTGCATTATTGTTGATAATAAATCTTTTATATTATGTTTGCTTATTTAATCAATCGATATTTTTTCCTCTAATTATATGAACTTCCTTAAATGCCATATCTTAGCTCGAAATCGTTACGCCACTGATTTACTCCTGCCAGTTGGATTGATCTATTTTTCGTGTTTTCGAGGCAGACGCCAAAATTCGTGAAACAAACTGTGCTTGATTATGTTCATAAAAAGACCCACTTTAGAGATTTTTATACACAATAGTTTTATTTATGTTCATTTGTATGTTGATTTTATTCTCAAACAAATGAGTCATATTGTGATAAAGTTTGTTTTCATTAATATTTTTTCTATTTATTCCAATATTGCAAAAATGGGCCTTACAAGGCGATTAATTCTAAAACCGATACTTTGTATCAAACGCTAAATCTTTTATATGTTCTAACAAATATTTGCATATTTCCACCCGACATGACAGAAAAAAAAAATAAACAGCACCCTTACTCTTCCAAAACCACAAATATTCCACATCAACATCACTCCCGCCCTAAAAGCCTTTCGCCGTCGAACAAATCACTTTCCAACGCAAAACGCCGCAGCGCTATTTTGTTGAACAACATTTTTCACATCAAATCGACCATGTATTAAGTAAATACGACACAAATTCTGCTCTCACTTTTCCTGTTTCTTTCCCCGATCAGGAAAATAGTCGTTTGGTATAAAAGGATGCCATCAAAACCGCTAAATGATAAATATGGTGAGGATGCGTAAGTTAGAACAGATTAATATAAATTAAAAGCTTTATTTTAAGGAGTTTCATAAATAAAAACGACTAATATTCGGGTCCCACTAATGTCCACACTTATCAACATACTCCGCCTTCTGACGAATCGCACATCTATATCACAGACCCGTCACAATACTTAGAATTTGATACGGAATTCAAAAATGAAATGTTCTATTTAAAATGAAACATCGTAGTTTATTTTTGGTTCGAAAAAATGGCAACCAAGAAAAAATCCACTGTTATCCCACAAACAAATTCCCGAATGAATTTTAAATGCATTTGTTCCAATCCACACCTTATCACTGTATAATATTTCGTGAATCTGATAAACATTCCAATAAATTCATTCTCTATCCCGACAAACAGGAGACAGAAGAAGAAAGAAGGTAATAAAAAAAAACTTCATCGGAAATCGCGACGATCAAAACAAACAAATCATGCCCTACAACAACCACCACCTTCATGTAAGTGCCTTATACCCAACGGCTCTATATTATTCAAGCAAGCGGGGGGGAACGGTGTTTGCAGGAAAGTTTTCCTGCGAGCAAAATATGCGATTTATATGTTATTATCTATGTCACGTGCGGGAAAGCGGATGAAGTTTTCCGACGACACCAGGAGCGACCAATATCAATATTGTTTAGAAGATCTATTGAGAAGTCTGCATAAAAAACTACTTAGAAAATTACGGGTCGGGGAAGTAGACAGTCTCAATTATTTTCTAGCAGAAAACTTTTTTCAATACTAGATTCTTCCTAATGCCGTTCCAACACGAATCAGTTGATGGACGTGAAGTTAACTTCTTCTCTTTGCAGGTTAACTAGATTTTCAGATATGGGTGGCCTCGAAAGTGGTCTGAAATGGTTCGTGAAATAATATATATAACCCACTGTCGGTATATCACCCTTTTGCTATGCAAACTTGGCTAACAAACTGCCGTGTGTATCTAATAATTATATTAGGATTTCGATGAAAATTCATACGTATGTGATCTAGAGTGTATTGAATCGATTGGTTGTATTCACATTCACAAGAAAAATCGTTTGTTTACAGCAATTAATATTCTCATTTTACGAGTTCTAAAGATTATATGTGAGATACCAATATGAACCCGACAACATCATAGGAAAAAATAGTCCTATGGTTAAGCTTCTGGGTATTGATCTAAAGTTCCTCGGTTCGAACTCTGATCACGATTCAGGTTTTTTTTTTGACAAAACCCATTTTTTAATTAAAGATGTTAATATGAGTTTTTAATAATTGATTCGGAAATTTTCAATGAAATTTTGTACATATCTAATATACTGCGACCCTTAAGGTACACATTCGCTATTTCAAGGAAGGGTTAGCAGATTTTGGTAAAAATTATCAAAAAGGGGTTTCGGAGTTGAGAAATCGATTGACGATACTTTCATATTTAATCGGTGTGACCCTCGAGGTTCACTCTAGCTATTTCAAGAATGGCTCCGCATATAGAAGTTTCAGTAAGTATAGTGTTTGGGGTTGAGAAGTCGATTGGTGATACAGCTAAGTTTTGGTATATTTATCATTCATATTACACATTCAAATTTATTTCGAAATCTATAACTTAGGAATATGTGAACAATAAAAGCAGTATTTACCGATCGCAATACATTTTAATCAGAAATATGCACATTTTTGATTAAGTTTTAATATCCTTAGTAACTCTTATAGACCTATTTTAAATCCTGTTTTACAAGAGCAAAGCTCGTTCTCCAGATATTAGATAATCTATACTAGCAAATAAAATAGAAGTGTCTCTTTGTAATATCAAAATAACAGGTTCTAACTAAATGCATAAGGAAAACAACAATTTTTATAATTTTTGTCTGTTTATTTGTTCCGATGGTATTTTTAATGGCAGATAGCGCGGATGAAGCCGCCATGTAACAGCTAGTATTAATATAAACATTATAGATTGTAATTACGATAGTTGAGATGTTTGTAAAATGTAGATCTATTTGTTAATACTCTAAAAGTTTTATCGAGATGGCAATTTTGTATGTAACTAAAGTTCATTGTTCCAAAATCAATGGTAGTCGAATTTCGTTTTAAAGAGACCTGTACCTAAATGAGTTAAATGAAACTTGCTCTACCTGCATCTCAAAATGTATCCACCCCCCTTTTTTTTTCTCTCTCTCTCAATTTATCTCCCATTCAAATTGAATAGACCCCTACAGCGTAGGTACCCTATATACCAATATAATCAGTTCTATTTACTTTGAACTATTTTCGCAAACATTCTAAAAGATACGCAGTAGTTAGGATACATAGGTAGTAGGTAGGTATATCTCCTACACAGATCCCAAATTTGCTAGCTCATCGCAATTCTTCTCTGAATCAATCCCTCCAAATACTTGGGGATTGTATTCTACTTGTTCTTTTTCGGTCGGTGTGTGTGTGTTTGTTTTCAAAGAAAATACCCCAATACCCCTAAAGCCCCCCCAACCCCTATTATTTCCCATTCCAATGCCAGTATACATCCCGCCAATATATACGGGAGGAAACTTTTCGAACAACGGATTCAATTTGTTTCCGCCTGATGCTGCTGCTGCTACTGCCGCTGCTCCTGCTGTTCCTGTGCTGTTATTGCAGGAACTGTACTTAACATTACATTTTTCTGGGCAATGCTTTTGTGTTCTTTGCTGAATGGAAAGTTTTGGTTACGGGGACCCTCTCCAATGTGCCCAACCTTGTCTCTAGTATACACATATAAAGTAGTGCACTTTACGTAAATGTATTACCGTATGTCGGGTGCAGTTTTGAGGCAATAGGAAAAGTTATTGTTGCTTTCAATCAAATGGAGATTTGGGGGTGCTTGCTGAAGTGTTCGTGATATAAAGTGAAGAAAATGATTGGGTACATAGAATCATCGTAATCGTATCATTTTTGTAACTGTATGTAACTTCTGTATATTTCTATCTATATCTATCTATCTATCTATCTATATATACAGGATGACTATATAATCCTATAATCTGCGGAATATGCAGGATAACAGTCACTATTGATTTTTTCAAAAAAGATGGACAGTGTCCTGTTTCAACTGCCTTATTGTATATGTATGTGTTTTAGGCTCTGCGATGTATTTCGCTACTAATTTCAATATTTCTATCTGCAAGTCCAGTTACTTTATGATTTTTAAGCTTTTTTTATCATATTCAAGAATTCTATTGCGGTGGCCGGATTATGAAATATAGAGTTTTCAGTAATTAATGTAATATTTGAAATTATTGTTGGATGTCCTTCAGATTTTGCTTGATACTTCTGCTCCTACATTAATGTAGACGTTATTGAAAATTTCTACTATTTCAGTCATATCACAATTAATATTTCCGCTTTTATTTTTTATACTATTACTTCCAACTTTTGGGTTTTCACAAAACATATCATTTATATTTCTCCATAAGTTATTAGCATTGAGGATATCTTTATGATTTTTGTATTCCCTATTCAGGTGCACGTTATTTGGATTTTTTTTTTCAGCCGTAGTTGCATACATTGTTTGAAATAAACGTGAATTTTAGAGTCGATGCTCCGTCCGATCACTAACATAACTCAACTTTTTTCAAATGCAGCTCTCCATATTTTTATTGCATAAATGCATAGCATTTTTTAAGAAACTCCTGTCGATATAGGAAAATAAGAAATTTATATTTATCTGAGTTATGTCATCTAATCAAGTACCGAGTTGAAGATTCAAATTTCGATCCATTAAAAATATCTTTCTCTTGATAAGACTTCTCAAAATTTTTTAGATTCTTCATCTTATTTCATCGTTTGGTTATTTTCAGTTATTTTAAAAGTGGAAAATGTCTAATAATCTCTCCACGCAGTCTGAGGATAGGATCTGGATATTAAGTAGGCATAAGACACCTCCCTGTCGTACACCTCAAATCAAAACCTAATCTTTGCTTTTTCAATTTTTCTTTGCTTAATACTGGATGTGAACTATAAAATCGGAGTTATATTGTTAAAATGTTAGCCTCTTATCTTTTAATGATAGATTTTCCTAGCAGCCTGGCTAGTTTTGCGAACGCACCGATCACAAGAATGTTCAACAGTTACCTATTCCGTCAAAAAATAATTATTCTTATTGGTAATGTTAATTGATACAGAAAAAATATAATGGCATAGATATTTTTGTTGCTTTGAAATATTCTTTATTTATTTATTTACTGACAAATATCCATTTCATCAAAATGAACAACTTGCAGACAGTTGTTTGCTAGTTAGTAGTAGTTTTCCCTGAGAAAAAAACAAACAAAAAATATACTGAAACCGCTCCATCCCTTGTTACCCTTTTTAATGATGTACCTAACACACACAAAAAAAAGTTATACTGTGAAAAACCCTCTTCTTTCCCTCCATCGGTGCTAATCTTCCATTTGTGCTCGTCTATGCGAAAAATATAATCTGGAATAAATCTGCTTTTTCCACAGAAAAATACAGTGTTTCATCATTCTCAAATCGCATCATTCCGAATGGAAGAGCTAATTTTTGTCTGATGCTTTAGTACAAAAAAAAGATAAAAGAAATTGAGGTATTTTTTAAATTTCCGTCACATATAAAATGTAGATATATTTTTCGCTCTTCCATCTCTAAATCTCAGAGAATCCATAAAGGATCCCATCATCATAGAATTTATGTTTTTGATTTGCATTAAGATCGCTTTTATAGCTGACTGATTTCCTGAGAATTCTGATAATGTACTTTTGATAATCCGCAAGACAAAAACAATGAAGAATGAGTTTTATTCAAATTATTTATTAGACAAATTGAGATACTAAATTTATTTGCTATAAAAGTGTGTTGTTATCGAAATAAAAACAAACAAATCACTGCAACATATGAAACTGACATAAGGACCAACGGATTCCATATTTTGTGGTTACTTTGGCAGTTGCACCAGTTTTGTTTTTTACATAGATGTACTACAATACATCAATAAGAAATATTGTGAAATGTGGAGAAGAAGAAGAAGAGCAGGAAGAACAGTGTGGTTTCAGAGCAGTCAGAACATGTACAGACAACGAGTTTATCCTAGTTATAGAAAAGAGAAGTGCCAGAAACTTGGAAACGAACCTAACATTTGTTGACCTACAAAAAGCATACGATACAGTTCCAATATCAAAACTATGGAGGACCTTAGGGCAATCTTACATTAATCAAACCAACATAACAGCTCAAGCATCAAGAGTTAAAGTAGGCAAAGGCGTCATGGAATAGTTCATGGTGAATAAATGATAACGTCAAGGATGCTGTGTCTCTCCCACACATAGGAATTGAAAAAGAAAACGAAAAGAAAGGTCCAGGTTATGCGAATAGAAATTGATGATAGATGCTTGTTTACCTTGTAGTTGGCAGATGAACAAGTCATAGCAGTCAGTGATAAAGATGATTTGCAATATATGATACGAAAGCTTGATTGCAGAGAATGGGGCTTAACAGTCAACATAGCCAAGACAAAATATCTATATGTGGGAACTCAGGGTGGAAACTTGGATCTGGACAAAGGGCAAGAAATCCTTCAGTGTCAGTAATATGAATATCTGGGCATTACATTTGACAACACAGGAACAGATGTAAAAGAAATCGTAAAAGGAATAGGCAAAGACAAAAAAGTATCGGAGCTCTGATTGGAATCCTATGGTGCAAAGAAATAACCAAGAAACGGAAATTTAATGTCTAGGAGGCAATGGTAAAAAGCACCCTCCTATATGGATCAGAAACCTGGATAATTTCCGATAGACACAAGAAAAGAAGGTGGAGGGAGATGTTTTTTCTTGTTAATATGGTACCTCCTATCTTTTGAAATCTTTTTTCCAATGAAATAATCATCAAAAACCGTGGACATATACTTTGCAAAAGGCGCGTGCATATGAATTGTTTACTTCTTCGCTCTGGTGGCCAAAAATGGCTTTTATTTCTCTCAAATACAATAATGCCTAAAGCTTTTATCTCATCAGGCGATAAACTGATCGTGACGTCATGATCCCAGTTGTCTGGTATTCTGCTATAAATGCTTTCTTTATCGTTCCTTCAAGTCCATATACTACCAACTAGACAATTAAATCCTTCCACGGCTACTTATCCCAATTCTCTTGGGTTATTATTGTGATCAATAACCTGCCTTTAAGGGATTTTCCAATGGCATCACAAGCTTGAACAAGAGAATTTCCAATCTCTCCATAGACACCACCGCGCATCTGTTCCTATATACGATACATAAATTTTCTTGGCTGATTTTTTTTTTCTCTTCCACTCTTTCCTGTTCTAAAAGAAAACGGGATGTGCTGCCTTTTCCGTAATGGAAGTTTTATATTCATTTAACGTCGCATTATTGGAGGCATTTATTTCACAAAAGAGAGAGAGAGAGAGAGAATGGGACGACGTCGTGAAGTTGGAATATTCGAACACAGGCAAACGGATATTATTAACGACGTTGGCAGGCAGGCTGTGTGTTTGTTACTAGCCAAAAGAGACATGGCTATATGGAAAGTGATCTGGCTGCCTTGTATGTTGAAGTATAAAGAAGTTGGTGGAAATTCGACTGGCAAAATGCCGCTACCAAGATGTTTGTAAGAGGAATAATTGATGAGGAGGATGAGAAAAACAACAAACTCCTGTGTGTATATATGTTGTGCCCAATCTGCCACTTGATGCTTGACGAAAAATAATGGGGAAGAACATGGAAACATGGTGTGTGCTGTTTCTTTCTATTCGTTCCGCGTTTGGAGTCAACGATCATTTGTTTCGTTTTAAAGGATGCTGCTTACTCATGTCGTGGAGTTTTCGTCTAATGAATAAAAGTACACGTTATTTTGATATTCTGACTTGTTTCCCAGCTTGAGATGCATCATTATTTTATGAATTGACTTTATGCTGGCTAGACAGCCATCATTCTTGGAATGGAAGTGAAATTTTCTAACTTCTGTGAAAGGTGCAGCTTTAGATGCTTTTTTGTATTTTTACGGGATCTTAAATGAAATAAAAAAAATGTGGCAAGTTATTATTTTTGACCGGCGAACTCCGACTGTGTGCTTTTTTTTGTTCTGCGCGTTTTATATAGTAAACGTACTCCGATTTTGATGATTTTTGATTCATTTGAAAGGAAGGCTTGAGAAATAGTCCCATATTCATAAAAACGCAAATCCGAAATCTCCTTTCCTCCGAAAACCGCCCCCGAATGGGGTGGAGGGGGAATTTTTATTTCGAAAATCGAAAATCTAAGGTAGTATAATTAAAGATAGAACTATATCTGGGTACGTCTAAGTTCTTTCAAAAGAGATACGGTTTTCGAGGTAGAGGCATTTTAAATTCTCAAATATGTGTATTATTGCTATGTGGAGAGGGCGATTTCTTTCGAAAATTGAAAACTGTGGGTACTACACGAAAAACCTAATTTTTGTTTGTTGCAACATTTGTGCTGAACACTTTTTCCTAGAGTTACGGTTTTCGAGTAACAGCAGTGGTAAAATGGTAACATCTAAAATACTTATGCGTATTTCTGCAGCGATGTTTTGAGATCTCAATAATAACAACTACAAGCAAAGAATATACGTGGGTAATAGGATAATAAGTACTATTTTCATGGGTATTAGTGAACGTTCAACGATTTTTGTGACTAATGTTACACTCAAAAGTGTGAGATAAATATTTCTTACAAGAAATTGGACCGACGTTATTAGTTGGTGCAGTGAAAAATCCAAAATAATATTAATTCTATTGGTGCTAGTACTTGTGAAGTTGGTGCCAAAAGTTTTCAATATAACTGCAACTGTACAACTTCAAAAGTAACAGCACTAATAGAATTAATATTATTTTGTATTTTTTAGTGCACCAACTAATACCGTCGGTCCAATTTTTTGTAAAAAAATAATTTTATTGCTGATTGAGAAAAATGTGTAAATTGAACTTTAACTACATTTATTAGATAAATAATTTTATTTATTCTGCAGCTTACACTCCCACTATATGGCCCCATTTTTTCCACAAGTTTTTCTTGGTTTACTGCTATCTTCGGAAATCAATATGGAGAAAGATCGGAGGAATCTTTTAGATACAGAGTCCTAAAAATAGCTACATGTCCTCGAAACCAAGATTATTATTAATCTTGATTGTATGAAGTTTTTTTCGATACATGCGACCTCTTGATGCTCAACGAATTAATAATTAATTAGTTTTCCCTGCGTGTTGCAATTTTGCAAGGAAAAAATGAAAGCGACCAAATATAACCTGTTATTCCAAAAAACACGACATTTTCTAAGCCTACACTTACGTGTATTTTGAAATTCAAACCTCATAAAAAAATAATATTTTTTTACATTTTCAAATTTGTCTTTTGTGTGGTATTTAACTTTTGTTTTAATATGGATACTTACCAATGAGATTGAAGTGAAATATAAAACAAAAATGTAATAACAGTTGAGTTGAGTTGGCTTTCCCACTCAACCCTACTTGTTATTTTACAAGGTAGAGGAGAACATATTGGAGCAAACTTACGTGAAATGATCTGGGCAATTTTTAGAGAAAAAATAGTTTTTTCTGTTAGTAAATTACGCCTCCTTGCGGTAGAGAAGGAAACTTAAAAATAATTTCCAACACTTTCTGTTATAAGAATTTGTCATACAATTTTTTTTTAGTTTTAGGACTTAGCTCAATGTATATATATATGTAAGTTTGACGTCTTACCAAACTTAGTCACCTGGATGTCTACGTCATAGACGTGACCAACGGTGACTGAGGTACCTATTGGAGACAGAGCGCAGGTACCAGGAAGAGAGCTAGTGATTATATTCTCTGGCTAGTGGTTATGTAGCAGAGAAAGCAGAAGCTTGTGTGGACTTAATATACAAAATATAATTATATCGATGTACCAACAATTGTGTTGATTCAGGTGGTTATTTTATGTTCTATAGAATTTATAAGTTATGTTTTTATATTTCATTTATGTTTTAATTACAGTTTTTATTTCTGCAACAACACGTGTTGGCTTATTTCTATCAAGTCTCTGAAATCGAGACTTATAAATCAACACAATATGGACGATATCAAGGCAAGATTCCATTTCGCGTCAGAGGCGATGGATGCAAAAACCACGATAGTTAAAGTCAAAACCATTCAGTTGGTGGGGCAACCAGAAATTTTTCAATTTCCTGGAGAATGGCAAGGAAGTGAGGCTCACCCAAGACTTTTTGAAAATGCGGTGACCAAAGGGGTCGTTAGAAGTCTGAAAACACGCAACAAATTTCGAAATGTTGTGATAACTTTGATGAAAGGACAACTAAGAGAAGAGTACCTGGATAACGAAGGTAATCTATTTTTTAATGGGTATTATTTAGAGACGATTCAGGCTCATCCCCCTATTTCTTTGAATACTTCCACACCTGAAACCTTGTCCCCTACAAAACAAATTCATTCTATTTCGAAAAATATGATATTAGAAAAATTTGATGGAAAAAATTTCAATGCGGAAACCTGGTTAGAGCTTTTTGTAACAGAATGTAAACGACTCGAAATAAAAGAAAACAGATTCCCTGAAGTTTTAAGGCTATTCCTAGAAGGTTCGGCTTTGGAATGGTTCTCAATTTTTTTAAAGACAAATTCACTAACACTTGCCTGGGAATTCTGGAATAATTCGTTTGTAGACACTTTCAGTCAAAAATGTTGGTTGGAGATTTCTTATGCCTACACATTTAAATATTTAAATGGGCCTTTCCTAGATTTTGCTTTAAGAAAAAGAAATTTATTAATTGATGTAGATCCAGATATAACAATCTCTTCTCAAATTAACTTGATAGTAATAGCTCTACCTCATTTTGTGAGATCTCAATTAAATAAAAAAAATATATCAAGCATAGACAATTTAATGTCAACACTTAGACAAATACAACCATCAATAAATAAATTTAATAATCACTCAAATGGAAAAAGCGACGACAAAAACAAAACGCAGTTGAAATATAGCCCTTGTTCATACTGTGAAAAGGTAGGTTTTCCGAATAGATTTCATCCAGAGCAAATGTGTCGCACAAAAATGGCACAGCAAAAACTGAGTAGAAATGACAAAATTAAATTAGCAAATAATATAGAAATTCAAGATGCAATTTCTCTCACGGAGGAAGCAAAAAACGAATAGTAACCCCACTTATAAAATTAAAAATTTTGATCAATAATAAGATAGCCATTGGTATTTATGATTCGGGAGCCAATATATCCTTGATGAATTATAAATTTTGGAAAAAACTTAATTTGAATAGAAATATAAGTGGGGGTAAAAACATAAAAACAATTTCAGGAATTTCGAAAGCGGAAGGTATAATTACTGTACCAGTAAGAATTTTTAATATAGAGAAACAGTTTTCATTTTTCATAGTTAAGAGCGATTCATTTAGTGATGACATATTGTTGGGTCTAGATTGTATAAAAGAATTCAAACTATCTCAAGATGAGAATTTGAAAATATGGCAAAGTAATAATGTAAATATTGAACGAGGTATGGAAAATACCAAGGTTAACATGAATTTAATAAATAATATTGATTCCTATGAGATAAATATACAAAACTTACTAAAAAAATATGTTGATATTTTTGCAAAGGAAAAATTTGATATTGGTAAAATAAAAAATTATGAAGCTACTATAAAATTAACAGAAAACAAGTACATATCAAAAAAACCGTATAAATGTTCGATTCAAGACAAAATTGAGATAGAAAGCCAAATCGATAAACTATTGAAGGCAGGATTGATTGAAGAGTCGTGTAGTCCATACGCTGCTCCGGTTACACTAGTATATAAAAAGGAAGAAGCAAAAAAATCTCGCTTGTGTATAGATTATAGAGAGCTCAACAAAATAGTGGTTCCGGAGAGCCAACCCTTTCCTAGAATTGACGATTTAACGTTACGGGCAAGGAACTGTAAGTATTTTACCAAGTTGGACGTAAATTCCGCATTTTGGTCAATTCCATTGCGTAACAAAGACAAATATAAGACAGCTTTTGTGACACACCACGGGCACTGGCAATGGTGTTGTTTACCATTCGGCTTAAAATCCTCGCCGGCTATTTTTCAAAGAATTTTATCAAGCATAATAAGAAAAAATAACGTAGAATCATTTACAGTAAATTATATTGATGATATCTTAATTTATTCAAGAAATTATAGTGATCATATAAAACATACGCAAGAAACTTTGAAAATACTTCAAAAACACGGCTTTAAATTAAATGTATTAAAATGTAAATTTGCACAAAGCAGAATAGAATATTTAGGACACGAAATTGGAAATAATGGAGTTAAACCTTTGAATGATAATGTCATCGCAATAAAAAAGTTCCCAGCACCGCGAACTAAAAAACAGATTAGGCAGTTTCTGGGGAAAATTAATTTTTATCTACAATACATCCCCATGTCAACAATAATATTGGAACCATTTTATAATTTATTGAGAAAAAATATAGAATTTAAGTGGTCTAAAATTTGTCAAGATAACTTCGAGAAAATCAAAAACTATCTATGTTCAGACCCAATTTTGGCCATTTTTGATCCTGAAATCCCAATTTATATATACACGGACGCATGTTTACAAGGGGTAGGAGCAGTATTGAAACAACCCCAAACAGATAAAACCATAAAACCAGTATTTTTCTTTTCACGTAAACTAACAGAAGTACAGAAAACAAAAAGAGCAATTTATATTGAGTGTCTTGCTATGAAAGAAGCAATTCTATATTGGCAGTATTATTTAATAGGACAAAAATTTACAGTTTTCACAGACCATAAGCCATTGGAAAATTTTAATATTAAGAAATGTAATGATCCTGAATTGAGACAAATTTTAAATTACTTATCCCAATTTGATTTTGAGATAATATATAATCCGGGAAAAAATAATTTAGAAGCGGATTGTTTAACTAGAAACCCTGTTTTAGAAAATAGTAACGACAATGAAAAATCAATGATAAGAATAGTAAATTTCCTAAAATTGGACGAGATAATTAATAATCAAAAACAATTGAAACTAGATAATGACTATATAATCGAGAAGAATATAATATATAAAACATTGAATAATAAAAAGAAAATCTGGGTGACTGAGGAATTTGGAAAGACTTTAATTAAAAATGTTCATAATATAGAAGGCCATATAGGGACAAAGCAACTAATATTGACAATAACTGATAAATTTTATTTTAAAAATATGTATAAATTAATTAGAATGTTTTGTCTGTCTTGTGATACATGTATGAAAAATAAAACTAGGGTTGGTAACTTTAAAGCTCCGTTATCACAGCTGGGCCCAGCTTCGAAGCCATTTGAAATCATAGCATTAGACACAATAGGGGGTTTTGCAGGTAATAAGAGTACAAAAAAATATCTACATTTACTAATCGATCATTTTACAAGATTTGCTTTTATTACAACTTCAAAAACACAACTCTCAAAAGATTTCATAAAATTAGTAAGATCAATAAAAGAGGAGAATGTTATAAAGACATTATTTACCGATCAATATGCTGGAATTAACTCAAGAGAATTTAAAAAATATTTAAAATCTAGGAAAATAACCCTAATTTTTACCGCAGTTGATTGTGCTTTTTCTAATGGGTTAAATGAGCGAGCCAATCAAACGCTGGTCAATAGAATCAGGTGCAAAATATTTGAAAACAAAGATTGCCCATGGTCGAGCATAGCAGAAAAATGCGTTGAGGAATATAATAATACTATTCACAGCTCAACAGGTTTCACGCCTAATTATTTACTAACTGGGGTAGATAAATCCATTTTACCAAGAGAACTCAATATTAATAATGAAGATAATTTAGAGGAAAATAGGCTAATAGCCTATCAAAATTCGAAGAAAAACCATGAACAGAATAAAGTCTATTACGATAAAAATAAAGTTAACTATTGGAGACAGAGCGCAGGTACCAGGAAGAGAGCTAGTGATTATATTCTCTGGCTAGTGGTTATGTAGCAGAGAAAGCAGAAGCTTGTGTGGACTTAATATACAAAATATAATTATATCGATGTACCAACAATTGTGTTGATTCAGGTGGTTATTTTATGTTCTATAGAATTTATAAGTTATGTTTTTATATTTCATTTATGTTTTAATTACAGTTTTTATTTCTGCAACAACACGTGTTGGCTTATTTCTATCAAGTCTCTGAAATCGAGACTTATATATATATATATACAAATATTGCAGGTTTCCGAAAGTTGAAATTTATTTGTTGAATTTTGCGATATTTGTAGTTTTATGTTTTTTGGCATGGTGCTAACGAATTTGACTTCTAATTTAGCATTTCTTATACTGGGTGTTAGTTACACATTGAACTTTTTAATAGCAAATAGCAAATATTTTTGATTGCTTTCCTAATAATTCAACACAGAAAAAAATTTTTTTTTGGGTTGCTAAAGCAACAGGGTTTAACTAAAACCCTGTATAAGAAATGCTAAATTAGAAGTCAAATTCGTAATCACCATGCCAACATAAAACTACAAATTTTATAGCAGAAACATAAAAAAATAAAAAAATATTGCAAAATTCAAAAAATAAATTTCAACTTCAAACACCCTGTATCTTGGAAACCTGCAATATTTATATGGGGACTACTGAGCTAAATCATCATATTTTGGGGTCTAGAATCTATGGCATGTAGATTGGACATTCTTAATGAATCACCCGGTATAGTATCGGAGATACAGCCGGGTACCTCTCTTAATCAGGCACGCGTTACTCATACCATGAGACTGTTATCTTCAAAGTCGTTAAGTTAAAAAAAAACAGGATATTTCTTAGATTACAGGAGAATCGTATAGTAAACGTTTGTTTTTGTTCGATTATAATAATGGCCGTATATTTTGATCCGTTATAGGTTGACAGTTTTTTCTTAAATTTTATGTCATTTTAAAACCAATCTTAGTTATATTTCGTATAGCAAGCTTCTACATTTAAATCCAACTAATAAAGGTACCTAGTATCAAATTAAATCAAAATCAATATCTTCTAATAGATACTAATGACTATATATAGACAGCTATTGCTTCTATTCCAAAACTTTTCGCCAACTTCTGTCTGTACGTAGGTACCTACCTAGCAGTTATTTGCCATCGCAGATTGTTTCCAATTTTCGACAATAAACACGTTTCACCATCATCGCTGCTCGTCGCTTTCACCATCGTGTTGAGTGTTGTTTTACTCTCATTATTAAACTTCTAATTAGATCCTTGAAAATTTGCCACACAAACTCAAAACTTTTGTCCATAGTACAGTGTTATTTTGGTAAATTTTGTAATGAACAAACTCTCGCATCAGTCAAGAAGATACAAGGTAGGTAGGTATTAATTATTGGAGCTGATGGATTTTGATTATCTCAAGTGAGTCGGAAGAGTTTCTGTTGTTCATGGAATCTTGGATGAAGCATCTTTGTTTTGCTGGATTTGCTTGTGGGGTGAAGAGTTTGCATTTTGTATTGGAAAATTCTTTGAATGGGGTATTTCAGTAATTTTGGAAAATTGTATTTTTTGATTCTATATTTATAATTTGAAGTCTCACATCTATCAAAACTGCATAATTTTGCTTAAATAATGAATAATATCTGGGCGGCCGAGTTTTGCTCGGGTAACACAGAATTTAGAGTGGGGCTATAATAGTTACCCTAAAGTTAAAAAATGTGCATATTTATAATTAAACTGTATTGCGATCGGTAATTATTGCTTTTATCATTCACATGGCTCAGAATTTCAGAATTTAAAGATTTCAAAATAAATATGAATCTGAAACATGCCAGAACTCAGCTGTATCACCAATCGACTTCTCAACCCCCAAACATTATACATACTGACACTTTTATCTGCGGAGCCATTTTTGAAATAGCTAGTGAGAAACCTCAAGGATCACACCGATTAAATATGAAAGTATCGTCAATCTATTTCTCGACTCCGAAAACACCTTTTTGCTTTTTTTTTACCAAAATCTGCTAACCCTTCCTTGAAATAGCTAATGTGTACCTTAAGGGTCGCAATATATTAGATATGTACAAATTTTCATGGAATATTTCCGATTAAATTTTCAGAATCTCATATTAACATCTTTTATTTTTAAAAATAGGTTTTGTTAAAAAAAACCAGGTGATCAGAATTCGAACCGAGGATCTCTAGATTAATACCCCAAAGCTTAACCATAGGACTATTTTTTCCTATGACATTATCGGGTTCATATTGATTTCTGAAATATAATCTGTAAAACTCCTAAAATGGGAATAATAATTGCTGAAAATGATTTTTCTTGTGAATGTGAATACAACCAATCGAGTCAATACACTCTAAAACCCATACATATGAATTTTCATCGAAATCGGTAGACCAGATTCCGAGATAAACTTTGCCTGTATATATATATATATATATAATATGAAAAACCGAGATGGTCATAGTCTACGGAACTCTTATAAATTGCAACAGTGCTGTAGACCTCAAAGCAGGCAGGTTATAAATAGCAGAACTAACCAGCCCTTCCTTAGATTTACTCTAATGCTAATGTCAAAAAAGTGTCGATGTCAAATTTATTGAAGATTTGAATTTCGCTCATCACTTTGTTTACAACTGGAAATTGTATTTTATTCAAGATCATTGTTTTCTAATGGTTGTAGAAGTCCATTCTCGAAGTGGAGTGAAATGGTAAGACCAAACCTTCCCCCTCCTCTTTTACCATCAGCTGACCAATATGTAGTCACCGGGCACGAACACTCATACTCGGACAATGTGACGTGACGTAGAATATCGTATTTTATTTTTTATTTTTTAGAATGTGACTTTATTTTACTACTTTTAATTTTTTAATTTCATTTCAACGGGATAATTTATTTATTTTATTTTCAAGTATATATATGTTAATTTCAATTATTGTACTGGTTTTGGGATCGTTTACATAATGTTTTTCTTCTCTTAAATTTTTCATATTTTCATCTCCATAACTTTCTATATTTCGATTGAAAATGACATGTCTCATCAGTAATTAATCCTTAATAATAAACTGTGGAGAAGACTTCGTGTTTTTTTTTGGTCTTATCATTGTTTTCTTATGTTACAAAATGTTTTATAAAGTTTGCGTTGTCCAGGAGTTTCATCAATAACAACTTCGACGTTATATGGTGTTTTGTTGATTTTGAGGTCTGCAGTTATTCTTCCACGAACTGTGCAGATATTATTTACCCGTTTGACCTGTACTTAACCTACCTAAGAAAATACAATTTACTACAATGCCTGTTGTTTACTTTTTAGTTTTAATATTGTAAACTTCAGAACTGAAAAACTCATATTCAATATATAAAAATTTATCTCGCTGTGCACTAATGGCAAATTATCACTGTCAGCCTTAGAAAATCCTGCATCCATTTTTATTAAATAATTATAACAATAATAGTATAAAAGCAATATAATCTGAAAGCAAAATGACAATTGACTATAACCTCAATTTTTTTTCTTCGTTTTCTTTTTTGGTTTGAACTATTTTGTACACTTCAAATTCTAAGCTGCGTTGTCAATTTTTTCTGTTATGACGTCAGAGATCTGGCGGTCGTTTTGAAATCATTGAAGACGAATTCAATAACTGTGACTTTACAATTAAATTATTTGAATGCCCTATTGAAAAATCCAGACTTTTCTTTTGTCAGCTGGAATTTAATAACAGTAATGAAACGCAAGCAGAAATCCTCAGTTCGGTGTCTTCATAGAAACATGTTAGAATGTTTGAATGAAGAGTTCTATTTTTCTTTTAAAGTGAGCTTCAACAGAAAATGCTATATTACTTACTTGTAGCATAATCTATAAAGTTAAAATTTATCTAAACATTGCAAATGTAGAAAACCGGTCGTGGCGGAGGCATTCATAGAATATATAAGGAGTGAACTCCCTTTTGTAATCCCTCCAAAAGCAATATTATTAAGGTTACAACGTCATTTAAATACGCAAATCAACCTTTATTGTTTTATGGTAAGAGGGTTGCGTCGAGAACGCCATTAGCCGCTCTACCAAGAAAGAGTCAGTCTTCTCACCCTCATAGTGATTAAGTTGGAAATTTCGTCAAACAACAATATAATTGCAAATTTTCTTGTTTCTTATGCATTTTTGAACACGACTAAAGTGTTGAGGATATTGACGTATGTGTCACTGCTGGTTGCTCGATAATATGGAAATACTACATCAAAGGTTAATGAAAATTCGAAAAGGTACACGATGGTAGCGTCCCTACAAAGTGTTTGTAGGAATGTATAAGGATGCGGCCACGCTTGCGAGCGAGTTATCGCGAGCGTTATATCGTTGACGACTAAACGACATTCATATATTTCAAATCCATTAAATTTCATTTCAGTGGCCATACCAAAACGCTTAGCGGCTAAGCGTGTCGCTCTGTTTTCAATTCGGTTTGATTTTTTAAGCAATTTTAGTTGCGATCTTGCAGTGTGCTTGTGGGAAGGTCCAAGCCATGTCGTGTTCTAAAGAAGTTTTTTTAGGCCCGTTTTTTGGAAAGATAATTTTATTTCTTAATAGTAAATCAAATGTGTATATGCTCTTTCGAAGGTACTGGACACATTTTTGAACGTAACATTAGTCATGAACATCGGTGAACGTTCACTAATACCAAAGAAGGTATCACTTATCCAATTAGCCATGTATATTCTTTGCTTGTATTTGTTATTATTTCGAAATCTCAAAACATCGCGTCGAAAATACGCATATTTCAGATTTTACCACTGCCTCGAAAACCGCAACTGCCTGGAAAAAATCCATTTAAATATAGCTACAAATAATTTGGTCTTTAATTTGGCCGTCTCAGATTTTCAATTTTCGAAAGAAATTGCCCCCTCCACATAGCACAACTACATGGTTTTTGGAGGGAAGGGCATTTCGGAATGGAGTTTTTATGAATATGGGACCATTTCTCAAGTCTTTTCTTATGAATCTAAAATTATGAAAAATTTCCGTTTGGGTTCGTCGGCCAAAAAAATTAAGGGTTTCCTGGGAAATGGCCGCTAGGTCTAACCTAGACTTACATCATCCAAAAGTGGTGAAAATTTGCAGCAGAGAATTAATTTGGTTCTCCCTTTTCCAAATTCTAGTACATATTTATTTACACTTTTGAATGTTTGCTTGCATCTTTGAAATTATATAATCACCTTTCGATCTGAAGCTAAAAGCGTTCTGCTGGAAAAAAATTCGTTGTAAACATTCTAATTTATTTGGACATCTTCTTGTGAACCTGTGATTTATAAATGGATGAGACAAATCTAGCTAATTTTTTCAATTTTGAAAGTTTGCGGAAATGATCTTCTCTTAATGCGTAGGGATTAGGATTAGAGGATAGATTTTTTGGGAAAGAAGGAATGCGAACAATCGAATTTTATGCCTCCTCCTTTTTGAAAGTCGACAGAGTAAAGAATCAATCATCTTCGCTTCAATTTCACTTGTCTTCACTGTTATAAATATCACATATCGCATTGATGGCCATTGTTGATATTGGTCTCTATTATTCACTCTGTAAATTTCAACAGGCTGCAAATCATTCTAGGTGCAGATAGGTGGTATACAAATAATGCCTGTATGATAGGTGGTAGGTATAGTATGTATGTACATATCATCGGCTTTCGAATTATTGTTGTCATATGGCATATTATCTTTTGTATTGTTGAATACATACATGTATACGTATATCGGAGATAACACCAGAGCTTGTTGTCAATAGCTGCTGGGGCTGCTGTATAACAGGACGGACGGACAGAACGACAGACAGGTACAAACGGCACATGTACATACATACATAAAGCATCTATGGATGCGATTGGTGATATAGGCTATCACAGAACACTAATATTGTCCCTTGTATTAGTGTGTCTATTATTTCTATACTGCGTTTCACGATTAGAATACAGTTTGGTCGAGTAAAGGCAGTGTATTTTAGATGAGAAAATGGAAAATGATAATTTTGGTATCGTTCTTTAATGTAATTTTTAAATTCATTGTTTAGAATTATTAATTATTGAACATTGAAAATTTGTCGATAAAATTTATACCGAAGCCTAAGCGTTAAGTTTTTTTTAAAGATTATATAATCTATTGTAGATAGATGTGGATCGATATAAACTAGTTTTTTTGGCCAATGTTTAATTTAGTTTTATTTACTTCAAGCGGTTTATGCCTAGAACATACAGCAGATGCTTCAGCGATAGTATACTGTTCCCATCTAATACAATAATTATATATTAGTGCTTCTGTCACCAGTACACATAATGACTGGAAAGGAATGGACCCAAAATTGAACCTTGAGGTACTCCACGAGTAACTATTTTTTTTAAATTGTATGTAACAGAAGATGATGCGACGAAAATAAAAAATAACATCACATAATGTAGGAATCATAAATATTTTGAAATTGGTGCCAGTAGTCTTCTATAGATGCTATATCATATCTTGCAAAACTACTAAATCTTTATGATTCTTACATTACGTTTTCCAGTCCATATTGTCCTGCTATGAAATCATCTTATCGGTTTTATTATTTATATATAACACCCCCTACTTGTACATGATCAATAAGAGGTTTATATGATATATATAATCGACGAAAAGAATGCATCTCCACTTTTTCGGCGTCTCATGGTAAAAAAAATAAACACCACACTCAATGGCAATCCAAGAAATATTATAGTCGTTTTTACAAGCGTGGTGGAATTTCATTTTAGATGCAAAGCGATTCACTCGTTGTGATATTTATTGCGATCATTCGAGAGAATACGGATTTGTTGGAGGAAAAGCTATCGGTTTTCTTCTTCGAATAACTACCCGCGATACCCGAGATATATATATATATATATATATATATATATATATATATATATATATATTTATTTATATACATTTCCCGAAACTATTTCCCCCGAGCTACTGTGACTCAGCTCATTGAAAAGTGGGAAGCATTTATTTTTAGCTGGAAGACGGAACACAGCACTTGTCAGCCCATCATATACAGGATGATTCATGTCATATGAAACGGTGCGGTTATAACTGAAAATATTGAAAATATTCAGTTGAAAACATTCACAGTATAAAATTTACCTAAGTGATTTCAATAATCATCTACGCTAGTTAATTTTTATTTAGCAGCTTCGGGTTTCTATAATCTAGAACAACACTGTCCAAATCATTTATATGAACTTTAATTGAGAATTGGAGAACACAGCCTCCTGTTGAATGACCACCTAGATCTCCAGACCAAATGTAACTTTGTTGGATGCCTTAAATTAATTGTTTGAAAGCTTCAAGATAGCTAAGGTTTCAAAATTTCAAGAGATGCTCTAAGCATTTGTATTCAATATCGTCTCTCGAGAACATCGTTTTGAAATAGATCTAAAGATAACTCTTTTAGCTAAAAGGGGATGTTGAATAAAGCTGATAGAACATCAACTGACCGATTCTTTCTGTTCTGTTTCCTTTCCCTTCCCCTGATATCGGTTAAATTTGTTGTCGGAAGCAATATCAATCGTCTCCTTATTTCCTCATCTGGGGAGGATCTGAGGAGAGTGATACACGATAGCATATCGTACATCAACTACTTCGACTAGAAATTAATTGGAGAGAAGAAAAGGTTGGCCGGATTGTATCCCCCTTGACTCCTCTGCTTTCTCCCTCGCCCAAAATAGACCAACGTGAACCTCTTGTGGGCCTAATGATGCGGAAATAGCGAGACGTGCTTAAAGCAACGTGGGCTTTTTATACGACCCCCTACATATACAGGGTGAGCTGGAAGGAACTGACCAATCTGCAGGAGTTTGTTATAGATACTCGTGAAAATAATGTAAGAAAACTCATGGGTAAAAAAAGGTAAAGAGTAATAGAAAAAGAAAGGGAAAGCTCAACTAGCATTCTACTTGCATTCAAACGTTCGTTTGAACTTGGTCATTAGGCGTTGAATAGGTCGCGATGGTCCTATTTGTTGGCCTTCAAGATCTCCAGATCTCACAACATTAGATTATGTTTTATGGGGTCAATGGAAAAGAGAGATATATTTATTTATAGAAAGAGAAAATGATTAATGAAATGTAAATGTATGAAATTTCATTTATTTATAATAACGCATCAATTTGAAAACAAATGAAAATCGCATGGTATAGTATGTCTATTCTAAACTGAGTACTGGAAGCAAATGAATATTCGAAACTATATTGATTTCATTTTCATAACATATGAGTTTTTACATTATTTTCACTCAACTCACCCTGTATATTATATACCTACACTACTTGAGTAAGAAGAGGGTTTTGTATGTAATGGTTATTTAAGTGTGTGGGACGAAGACGAGAGCGACTACCCCAATAAAAAAAAACGGGACATTGAAGAGGGAATGACCGGGTAGTTTAGTTTGGAAAGTAATTTGCGTCAAGGTATGTGTGGGGGGGAGTATAGATGGAGGAGACCCGAACTCACTCACTCACTCACTAATCGACCGTAGTAAAGTGATTGTTGGAAACGTAGTAGCTCAAAGATACAAGGGTTGTTGTAAAATAACTTTCAACTCCTCTTAAGGTAATCAATTTACTGTTAGGTATATTAGATGGGAATCAAATTATGTAGTCTACCCAAAGAGAGAAGTTATTAAAGCAATTTTTGATTAATTCATCAAATTTCTACTTCAGTTTTGGTCAAGAATTTGAAGTGGAAATATCGACATCAAAAATTACTATCTATTGAATTCCCAACAAATTCATCCGAAACGGCGAACAGCTAACTAGTGCATTGAACATTTGGTATTAAGGAAGATATCCGTGAAATGCATTTTCTAAATGTGCTGAGTTTTGCAATTAATGAGTAAAATAATTTAAAGCTACTTGTGTAAGCTTAATTTTGATTTGACCCAAACTCTTTATCGTTAAATCGTTGGGCAATAGATAAATTTTGCTGAATTGATAATTTAAATTTCTACCCAAAATTAGTTGTGTGTCTGCTAAATTTGAAAGGCAATTCACGACGACTACGCCATTCTCCAACTAGCTCCATCTTTCTGACCTGTTCAAATATTGACTCTAATATTGTTATTTAGCAACATCTCTCTCTCTATTTCGTATTCCACGTAAATTCACGAGGACAGAAGAAAATTATACCACAGGTCCGGGATAATAATCACTATGTGAATAGCTTTTGTATAATTTTATTGCGAGAGAAAGAGAGAGAGAGAGAGAGAGAGAGAGAGAGAGACAGAGTGAGGTCAGTCCAGTGTTGTTTTTGTTCTATTTTTCCTCTATACTTATTGTGTTCTATGCAATAATAAACAATACCCTCTCGTATATTTCATATTTATGCATTTATATTATTTGCTACTGTTTCTATTATATATTCTTAATTGGATTCTGTTTTCTATGTGCTCTACTTCTAGTTCTCTCTTAAGTTAATAAATACAGTGTGTCCCACTTCTGATCTGAATGTATTTGTGTAACTCAACCTTTTTACCAAATCAAAAAAGTTTTCTTATAAAATCACATTTAATTTTCTCTCTATATTTACAAATATTTTATTGATAGGATGTTTTTCGTAAAGAATTCAAAAGTGCATAAAAAAACTCTATAGTCTTTTTTGTTCCCCAATTTTGTCTCATCTGTTATTTCAAATAGTCGCTTTTTCCAGTCATTGAGTACTGCTTTGTAAGACCTTTGATCATATAAAAAAAGTTCCTACATCTGCACCATTTCTTTAAGGTTTGCTTAGGTTTGGTTTGGCTTAATTTGCTCTGCTTCGCTGAGGTTAAGCTAGGTTTGGTCAGGTTTGGTTAGGTTTGCTTTGTTTTACTTTGCTCTGCTTTGCTGAGGTTAGGCGAGGTTTGGTTAAGTTTCTTTATGTTTGGTTAGGTTCGGTCAGGTTTGGTTAGATCTGATTAAGTTCGGTCAAGTTTGGTGAGGTTTGATTAAGTTTTGTTAGGTCTGGTTAGGTTAGGTTTGTTTTTGTTTAGGTTTGATTAGATTAGGTTTGGCATGATTTGGTCTCAACAAACAAAACTATCCCTATCAATTACCTGTTTTTTATTGTGAATTTAGCACCGGCCAAAACCTTACAAATTTGTTTTGCAATAACTCTATATTCACAAATATATTAATCGGCCAAGCTCAATTTTGGGACACACTGTATATCAAAACTATGTTGGAATGGCTTTTTAGTGCTATATTGTCGGCACATTTAAATGTATACTGGTTTCGACATTGCATCTCTATAGTTATTATTGAAGTATCCATGGGGATAATGGATTTTTTGTTCCCTTTTCGATGACTATATACGGAATTATATTACCGTGACTTGGTGCAGTTATTTCCGATTGCATGTACTTTTGTAATGAACACTACTAAATAACCGTAAGCTCGTAAATTTATGTACTTCAAGAAGTAGAAAACGCTGATAATTTGAGTAGGTTATTATTATTTGAATATTGTTGCGGTTAATGAAGCGGTTTTGAGAATAAATAATTGGAAATTATTATGGATATTTAATATGTTTCGATTTAAATATAACATCTGGAGCATTATTAGATTTTAATGTTAATTTTGTTATTTATTTTTTGTTTCAGGTAAGCTGATATGGCTATTGATGTCAACAAACTGTGAAAGGAAATTGCGCTCTAAGGTTCATGATTTTCAATTATTATACTAATTTTGTGTCGGTTCACTGAGCATTTTTTCCATTCTGTTAAATTCCAGTTAAAATTGTAGTTTATTTGAATGTGTAAAATATATGTGAAATAAGCTGCATTTGAGCATAATAAATGAAAATTTTTGAAAATGCTTCAACTCGGGTAAGCTATGAATATTTCCTTTCTCTGGTATGGAACCCTCTTCACACAAGTCCGACTCGCACTTGACCGCTGTGTTCCATAATTTTTTCTTCTCATCGGGTAATAAAATAAGAAAACGAAGAGACAACTTTGTACCTATAATGACGACCCCTCCCCCTATCCATCAAATCTTTCATCTGTAGCTTGCAAAAAACATTTGTTCCACCATTTTGACATGGAAATGATGAATTTTTCTTGTAACAGGCAGCTAAATTGCGTTGCCTTTTCAATCCACTCTCCCCCTATCATCATGTTTCTTGCACAACTTCTATACAGGGTCTTGCATTTGAGCTTCAAATCCTCTAAGTTCTCAGTTGTTAGTTAAGTTATGAATTGGATATTTTGTTAACTTTATGTCTAATCTTAAAGCCCCTGGAAATTATTTTATATAATACAGAGTGTTCTAAAAACTTTGAGAAAGCATGTTATTTTTTTAATAATATACCGTATGTACATTTTGTTACCTTTTATGGTTACCTAATTTTATTGATTTCAGTAAAATTTTATGACGATGTAGATAACCATAAGAGATGCCGAATTAAGCAACAAAATCTATCTGTGTATATTCATATGTATTTGCTTAAATTTGGACATATAGGGGAGATAGGGGCAAAACGAGGTTAGGGGCAGGACGGGAAATGCGCTAGTTTGCTTTTGTGATACAACTACCTTAAATAACAACCGAGCTATAGCAGACGGGAGCTGGGATGCATGACCTTGTATGAATTTCTACCTCATGGCTGTCATCACTCATCTACGTTTCTTTTTTCCTCTATAAAATATATTATGTAGAAAAATATAACCGTGATAAATCTTCTTTGTGCCTATTTTTTTGTCGGAGCTAACGAACAGATGAAAAATAACGCCCCTAACTGACTGACTGACTGACTGACTGACATCAACCCTCGACCATGGTGAACCCGACACATACAAACGAACTAGGCGAGTATCCCTCCTCCCTAAAAGATAAATTGGGTGTGAAATTAAAAATGAATCGATACTATGAGGAGGAGAAGTTCTACGTCTCTCCTACAAGAACGAGACAAAGGACTTTCTATATACAAAATAAGTTGATTAAAGTGAACTTACAAGTTCGAAATTGATTATTTGGGGCGCAATACTGTTTTGATGTTATAAAAACAGCTCATAAGATTATCTACTGTAATATTGCTTAATAGGATAAATTAATCCATATCAAAATCAAGAAAAATATCTACCCAAAGGCGTTGATCATTTATTTTTCAATATAGTCATATTTCCAATTTTTGAGCCAATGTCTATCTAAACGATTAAAAATTGAAAATTCCACGCATTTGCATAAATATTTTTTTTAAATTTGATATGGGTTGATTTACCCTAATTAATAATGTCACCGTTCGAATTTTCAGCTAAATCCCATAAGCAGACTCAAATTTATAACAAAAAGAAATATTTTAATTATAGGTTCAAGACGATATAGTGCCCAAAATACCCAAATACTTTGTACCGAGTTTAGTTTTGCTGATATCAACCAATATTGTTGTCAAAAAAATGGCCTAGAATTTTGTAAAGACATTTTCAAGACACCCTGTATATGATATATTTTACTGAGGTTAATATGCGCTCCAAAGATATAGACGAGTCACGATGTGAACTCTGTTGTAAGTCACGCTGAGGAGCTCTCGAGAAGATCGGAAAACTTTAAACAGGTCAAAGAGGCTGAAGGATGCCAGAAGATTTACGGAGCGATTAGAACGATTCATAGGATGATGTTATTTGGACAATAGGAGACATAGAAAAAAAAAATTGAGTCATTAGGTCGGTTGGTGATGTGGAAAAGCAAATTGCAGACTGACGTTATGCTTTTATATTGACATGAAGGAATTTAGTAACCTCGTTGCTCATTTCTTACAGCCAAGCTTTCGACAATGTTTATTCTCTTCGTCAGGGCAAAATTCGTGAATTTAGAAGAAGTTGACAATGAACAGGAAAAAATTTGATAACCATCAATCAGAAATGTTACTTATACATATTTTTTTCCCTGACGAAGACAGTAAACATTCTCGAAAGCTTGGCTGAATTCAAAGACTTTTATTTATTAAATGACAACTTTCCCAACAAAAATATCTTTTATACTGTCAAAAAGTCAATAATTTATCGTATTGATTTAATATTTAACTGGATACTAACTTGCTGAACGCATAAACGTTTTTACGTTTACTTACAGGTAATATGACAAAATTTATATAACTAGTAAAAATAACTATTTCATATTTTGGATGTCACGATTCCGTTTCCATTTGAAATTGTCTTTCAATGAAAAAGTGCTTTCTTGTTGCGATACTTTGACAGGATTCCAAACTTACATTCCCGAAATCAAAGTTCTTTTTCCTATTGGGAAAAAAATATAAGCTGGAGTAGTATCAAATAAATGTTTAAATCTGGAAGTAATTTTGTTATTTTATTCACAGTATAATGAAGAAATGCCAGGTCTACTGCCATTTCCATACAAAAATTCCTGAGAATAAAAATCCCCTCGGAACAATTGCAAAAGGAATTTTTGAATGGAAAAATACCATTCTCTGTCCTGCCTTGTTGCCTACGACATATATTTCGTAATTCGAATATTGCGAAGAATTTCCTTTTGCATTTTTCCACTTATTCATGCAAATTGCTGTTCGGCTTGACCGACACTTTCCGACAAATTGCAAAACAACAAAAACAAAACATCTTAGCCTTTTAGAACACACCCACAGCAGATGGAGAAGCTCTTTCGTTGCTGCTCTTTACTACCAAAGCCGCCACATAAAAGTCTGGTGGAAAAATTGCGAAACGACGGCAGTAGCAGTAATAAGTTTCCCTCAAATGGAAAATCGTGCCGGCAAAAATTCGAGAAATAATTGAAAAATACAGAAAATACCACACTCACACACACACACACAGACTAGAAGCGCAAAAGTTCGCTGTGGGAATTGCAATGAAGCCAGAGTCTCGCCGGTTTTCCTGCACACGGCGGTTACATAAGTGATTTCGCAGTCTGAGGGCGTGATATCGTCGAACGTAAAGACTTGAAATTATATATCCCTTCGAAATATATACGGATTACAGGCCAAAGACCACAGCAGACGTGCTATAGCTACGTTTCATGATTTGCAAGGGTTATCTGTGCTCTGTGCTTGTGAGTGTCTTAAATAAACGAAACACATTACCACCATCAACCTGTCTGTATGTACGTGGGTCACCGAAAGATTACACATGCGTCATCAGGGATATTCACCTAAAGTCGATGAACACATGAACAACATGGTTCTTTGCTTAAAAACGTTACTAGTTAATATTTTGATCTTATATCTTCCAATATCCATGAAACAAGACAAAAAGAGAAAATTATTTCTTTTCTCTTTAAATAGTATTTTTTATAGCCCTATCTTATGGAATGTATGATTTCTTGGAAATCTGTTCTTGAAAACTTCTTGATTAAATTTAACTGCTTTTAGTAATGGCTCTGGAAAGATTGAAAGATTGAAAGAAAGAAATTGACTTCGCTCATCTCGAAAACAGCTGCATAAAATTTAACTACTTCAATTGGAATTAATTAAGTCACTTGCTTCAGATATGGGTAAATGAATAAATAACAACAAAATCAAAATAGAACCAATTTTTTCTAGATTTCATGGAGAAGCAAAGGCCATTTAGAAATCCATTCACCTACCTCAGTTTCTTCCATGCTCATATAAAAATATATCGGAAAACAATTTTTCCATGCAATAGATACCGAGCACTGCTACCCATATTTCCTTGATATTGAGGAGAAGAAAAAAAACTTCTACAGACGCTAGAGAAAACTGTCGAACATCCATCATGTTTTGCCCCCCCCATTTATCGAGCTATACAGTATGGACCAGCAGAATGGTATAAATTTCTCGTTATTTAAATTATTGTCTTCAGTGGTTTAGTTTGTACAACATATTTATCATAAGTCTAATAGCGTGATCGTTGTTGGCCATTCTAACGATCCTCACTAGATTTAGACACTTTGCTGGAACCGTCCAAAGACAAAACAGTACATTGGTTTTGACTTAGTTACTCATTACAAAGAAATAAACTAAATACAATAACATTTTTTGCGTAGATTACGGAAATACTTTTTTTGTCTTCTATTACAAAAATTTGGGTTTATAACTGTCATTCGAAGGACATTCAATATAACGTAAATTTTTTCTATTCGTGACTTTTAATAGACGTTTCTTGGCTTTTTTTGTAAATGAGCACAACAATTAAAATTAAGAATTTATTTCATTAGGCTGTTCTATACTGTATAGTATCTTTTTTCTTTCGTTCGCTAAGAGTCGAATTTAACCCGAGTACTACACCACCACCACCACGGTGCAATGTCTGTTATCCTTTGCCAGGACGAAGCTGGGCGAGAGGACTGCACTCACCTCCATTAGAAGGTTGTTTTTTCTTCGAAAGTAAATATTGAAACGTGACCCGATAAATGGTAGCAGGAAGTAGGGGAGAAAAAGAAGTTGGAAAATCTTCTCCACTGTGGGGCGTCCATGGTGATGTGGGATGATATTCCGTCCCAACTTTTGGTGCCCAAGACACGTCTGATCGTTTTTTTTATTATTCAAAAGGTGATCAAATCGTTTGGTGGCTGGAATTAAATTCTAGAAGTTCTTAGGAATCTTACAGAATTTGAAGTTGGTGCCAACAGTATTCTGTCTACGTATAAGAGATATATATTATGTTTTCATAGGTACCGTTATTGAGCATTTCTGGTTTATTGGTTCTGTATGTACCTGTCATTTACCATAAACATACTTTATGGCCCGCTGTTTCGCTATTTAATGACATAAAACAAATTAATAATCAAAAATATTTAACCAAGAGAATTGTTCACAAAGAAATTCGTGATCCTAGAAATATATGACAATTATATTAAAGCATAATTGCAAGTCCTCCATGAAATAATTGAAAATAAATTATTTGTTTTGCTCGGTAATAAAATTCAAATTCAGAAAATTATTATTATATTTTCAAATCATAATCAATTGAACCATCACTTAGTTTGAATTTTTGTTACTTTTCATTTTTTTATATTTATATGATGGTAAAGAATACTATAAAATTAAACTACTTAATATACCTTATTTGAATTAAAATTGGGTATATAATATTAATTTCCGAATTTTTATACTTGAATTAAAATTATCAACATAATCTTAATTCTTAAATGTCTGTTCTTATATTAAAATAATATATATTATGTATATAAGTATAAATACTGAATTTTTATTCTTGAATTAAAATTATGTACATAATTTCAATATATAGATTTTATGATAAGACAATAATAATTATTTTTATTATATTAACGCACAATAAGAATGTGCAGAGTCATTTCATTTTTGAATGTTAAATAGATAATTTATTTTTATTTCTACTTAATGCATTCCTTACTAATAAATAGAACAGATCATGGACTCAAAAACAAACTCCTGTTATATTTCAACAAATTATTGCATTGAAGTTAGGTATTAATAACGATTTCATTATCACGGAAATTATTCTTGACCATAACAACGTTATAAAGTTTCTAAATCCTACAATCAAATGTATAGACAACTGCTACCTATTTTTCAGACTTTCCGAAGTGAAAAGTTAGAAGAAATGTTTTTGTTTATCTACTTACAATTTTCGTGAACATTCATTCACACATGTGTATTTTCCTAATATTATGATAAATGATTATTTGACAGACTATATTATATTTATTATTGAAAATCGCAACCGCGCATTGCATTTTGATTTCCATTTGTCGTTCCGGTCATAAATATCCGACACTTTTCAGCATCACCACTTACTAGCTTATCGTCGCTGAAAATTGCTATATGCTGTTGTTTCGGTCATTGATGGGGGAGGGGGTGTTGGCGATGTGTGGATGCATTTTGATAATATTTCAATTTATATTAGGCCATATTGCAAATCAAACATATAGGAGGCTTTTGGGTGGAATAATAAAATGGACACACACAAACACATAGCAACATTAATTTGACAGATTTATTCGTTAATTTTGAGGATTTATTGTATCCTGTTGTTGTGCGTCATTTCAGTGTTTTGGTATAGTCAGTTGGTGGTAACTACTGTAAAGCAAATGAAAAAATAATGCAAGAGAACTAGAAAAAAAAAGACAGAAACTTCTGATAAGTTTATATATTTTTTCACTGATTTCCCAAATGAAATATAATATAATACTATTTTTACACCGATTTTGATGATTTCTTATTTCATTTGAAAGAGGAAGGCTAAGAAATGGTCCTATGTTCAAATTCAGGGCCTCATAAAGCTCAATACTACGAAAAAGCCTTTGTTTTTCCCGAAATTTAAAGATCCTGTAATAAACCTTGTAGGACAAATGATTTCCCAAAACAATCATGCATCTTTACTTGACCAACTGTAAAATCCTCGTTTGTGCTTATGACGTTTCATTGCGTGCGAGAAATTATTTACTCAATAAACGTTCTAATCATTTCTCTGATAAAAACAGGTGCTTCAGTTTCTTCTTGGTCGACTTCAAAAAAGAGGCGGAGGTATACAAGTCGGTTGTGTGTTTGCTTTTTTATGTATTAAATAATGAATGGTGAAAATGTAGATTCTGGTGAATATTGTGAAGGGGGACTATTTACGAAAAATAAAAAAAAATTAAACCAATGCATGACATCTTTTGTTGCACCACAATACTGTAATTTTGTTAGGTATGATGTATTACAAAGCAGAATTTGTAATAGGGAACTTGCCTATATTTTTTTTATTTCATTAATATGTGTTTTTATGTATAAAAACACCTTCTACCAAATATCAGCCCTTAAATCGCAGTACTAATTTTACAATAAATTATTAAAGTTGAAATCCTCGCTAAGCTAATTCAAACGAGGCCAAAGGCGCGGGAGCTGCTGTTACGTCACTTCTTGCGTCGAGACGGCCATGCATGCCATTTGCCATTTAATGCACATTGCTTTTGTATTCTTTTGTGATATTTGGTTTGTTTATTCGATTTTAGTTATTTTTGTTTTGTATGAAATGGAAAATACTTATTAAGTAATGCATTGTGCCACTATGTTCTAGTAAAATAATGTTTTATTCACCTAGCTGAAGATAAAAATCGCCTATCAAAATGGCTAAGAGCATGCAGAAGAAATGTGGGGGATATTTCTCTAAAGAATACTGCTATTTTAGTATGTGAAGATCATTTTAATGTAAGTATATTATATGCGGAATTATTTAATTGAAAAATACTGTAAAATTGATTCTGTAAACTCTTAAGAAAATTAGAACAGGAAATTAATTTATACGTCTAGGAGATCATTTTGGCATAAGTGAGGGAAATTCTTCTAAAATATTTTCTAAATCTTTACCAATTATTGGTAAATATGTAAGAAAATTTATCATAAACTCAAATCTGCCTCTGGCTTTTTGAGCTCTCTATACTAATGTCTTTTTGATTGCTTGGAAATAGGGATAGAAGAACCGTCAAATGCACTAAAATAGTCTTTAACATTATCAGAATATAAGAAATATAACACTCTTAATTATTTAATTTCTTGTACTCCAAATGGCAACATATGAATGCCGCAGCCATAAACATATTAACTATAAGTAAATTATCTTATTGTCCTTTTGTAAAACCTGCATCAACCATGTTTAATCAAAGTATTTACTACACAAACATATAAATAAATAATATAACATCACATTGAGATCAAATCACTAAAACTAAATTACAACCATGTTTAAGATTGGCACGTTTATTACTGCCGTGGTATCGTTTGGCAAGCAAGGTCTGACGTCACAACCATTGGCAGCGCGTTCAAAGCGGAGGTCAAAATAACAATTTAAAGGGTGATATTTCAGGTAAACAATGGGTTTTTGGACTATTTTTCCAACTAGAATTTTTTTGCCAAGTTCCCTCCCTATGGCAAAGAAGTCAATTCTCAAAGCTAGGCTTTTTAATTCAAGTCAAGTGATGCAATAACGTAATTAAAATGTTGATTTGCTACTGTAATCTATCGCCATTAAGCGTCTCAGTTTTGAATGAGAAAGATTACTTTTTTATTCACTTGAAAATAACTTTTTATCTTGCACCATATGTTCCTTGTGTGTGTATATAAATATATTTTGCTGCATATATTCTACAGAATATCTCATTTTCTAAAAGCATGACGACAAAAAATAAATAAAACACCTAAAAAATTATACACAGATATATACTCCAACTTTAAAATGCTGGCGTTATTCCTACATTTGTGTTCTAACATATTCCCATGAACATTCTCACAAATCGAGAAAATATTCCCAACAGAAATTTCACATATGCAAATTCAGCATCTCCATCCCCTACGATTAAAACTAGCACACATACACACTGGTGAAAATTTATGCAAAGCGCTAGGGCATATTCAAGCTGCTAGAAATAATATAAAATCCAACTTCATATCGTTTCACACATTTAAAATGATATAATTTTGAATGTCTACAATCTAACAAAAACAATGAGAGGAATTTACCATTAAATTTTGGTATCTTAATATCGCATATTCTGTTTGTTTATTAAAATAAAAGAAATAAATACCTTTGTTTTTAATTAAAATAATACAAAAAATTGGACCGGCTTTATTCGCGCGTTTTATAGAGTAATTTAACTCCGATTTGGCTGATTTCTTATTCATCCGAAAGAGGAGGATTGAGAAATGGTCCCATATTCATAAAAACGCGAATCCAAATTTCTCCTTCCCTCCGAAAACCGCCCCCGAAAAGGCTGGAGGCAGCAAATTTTCTCGGAAATCGAACATCTGAGGTGGTATAATTAATGATAGGATAATATCCGGAAACGTTTAAGTTGAACATTTTTTCAAAAGAGTTACGGTTTTCGCGTTACAGGCATGTTAAAATCTCAAATATGGAGAGGGCGATTTCTTTCGAAAATTGAAAATTTGTGGGTACTACATGAAAATTTTATTATTAGTAGCAGCATTTATGATGAACACTTTTTCCTTAGAGTTACGGTTTTTGAGTTATAGCAGTGGTAAAATGGTAACATCCAAAATACTTAACGTATTTCCACAGCGATGTTTTGAATTCTCAGTAATAACAACTTCAGGCAAAGAATATACATGGATAATAGGATAGGTATTTACTATCTTTATTGGTATTAGTGAACGTTCAACTATTTTCGTGACCTATGTTACACTCAGAAGTGTGATATAATTATTTTTTACAACAAAATTGGACCGAAGTTATTAGTTGGTGCACTGGAAAATACAAAATAATATTAATTCTATTGGTGCTGGTATTTGTGAAGTTGGTGCCAAAAGTTATAAATCTAACTGTTACTGCACAACTTCAAAAGTAACAGCATCAATAGAATTATTATTATCTTGTATTTTTCAGTGCACCAACTAAAAAAGTCGGTCCAGTTTTTGGTAAAAAATATTTATTGAAAATTTCTTGTGCACCTACTTATTAGCAATTATTCGAGGAGGAACAAAAAATGCCAAAAAGTTATTTTGGCCTCCTTCATTTCAATTTTATTCATTTTCTGAAAATTTGGCTAGTGAACCAGCTCTGTGGGTGCTAGCCTCGAAGTACGTACTATGAATTTTCAGTAGACATGTGAAAACTTGAACTTTCTAAAATCATATCCGAAAATTAATTAAGTAATTAAATTAAATCCAAATTGTCCTATATTTGGCTGAAAAAAATATATTTTTTTCTCAATTCAAATAACCCAATCAAGTCCATCACAGAATCTCTGGCATCATCTATTTACTGGGTCCCCACATCATTGATGATGTCTGAAAATGCACATATCTAATATATAGACCTAATCCATATTCCCTTCAAACCAGGCAAATCAAACAGACAGACAGATTAATAATCATTATCGTTTCACACACTGCCAGACCCACATACCTACTTCAGCATCCCTCCAACCCCCCTCCCTCCCAAACATATGCCATATGATTGATGATATATACGTACGTAGATATACTACGCACTATTCGATGATTGCAAATATCATCTCCTCTCTGATATTCTGATATTGTATGGGGTATGCGTTTATTATGGACTGACGGCTGATTTTTTTCTCATTTCCTCCCATGATTTATGTCCCCCCGCCCGTCTTATAGAGCGCATATTTGCCAGCGCGCTGTAATGCCCGGATCGACCACCCATCAGGTTCTATCAGAGGCAAATTTTGCCACTTGGGTTTGACTTTTATTGCAATGTTTCAATGTTCAATAATTATTAAAATAAACAATTAATTTCAACATTGGGGAAGAAAATATTACAAGTAAATTTAAAGAAAGGCAACACAGTTTGTCGGTTAGGTGATTTAAAAAGAAGCCTGTGGAGTGAGAAGACCAGGATTGTCATATGAAATAATGAAGTATAAATACATATATTCGAAAATATATTCACTCTTTTGAGAGAATAAATAACTAAAAGTGCATGCTCTAAATAGGAAATTCGATATGTTTATCAACGTCAAAAGAAATGCCAAAAACAAAAAGCATATACTAGCGGCTGGGCCTATCTAATTCAAAAACACACACAGACCCCTATTCCCGTAGCACGGGCTGTTGGGAATATTTGGGGAAAATTGGAGGAAAACAGCGGTCATTGCTGCTGTTTGTTACAAAGAAAACCAACTGCCCTTTCCCCTCTTCTGCCTGTGATGGATGTGTTTTTCATTGCATTACGTGGGAAAACATTGTATTTTGGGTCGAAAATTTTGGGGAAATGATTAATTCTCCTTGTACCCTCTAGATAATGTATAACAGAGAACGTTCCTCTATTGTCGTCGTCATCAGCGAGACGAGCCACGACAGTGACATTGACTAGTTTCCCATTTCCCGTTGGGATATTTGGATTTCGATGTCAGCCTCAATTGATGCAGTCAGACTTCTGAAAAGACTGATACTACTTTTATGGCTTGAAACAACTACAGTCAAATTTTATGCAAAGTTATACCGAAGAAATTGACTGATTACCTTCATGCACAAGCTATCAATGCTACAAACAATATGCGTGGACGAAAACACGCCCATCTTCTAGTCGGAAATGTTTGTGTTGTTGTTCCAAAGATTACTTTGTTTCAATATTATCGAATTCTTGAAAACGCCCATGAGACGACAAATACTCATATTTTATCACCGTCGTTCCATTTATATTATATTTTTCCAGTCGTTCTAGTCGTAAACTTTACAACACTATAAACGAAACACAACCAAACAAACAACGTCTTCTCTGCCAGAGACAATCTCACATTGTGTTATGACATATCCCGGAAACTGGTCCAAAAATCCAGATCAATGATGCTCCAGATTAAATTTTCATATGAAGCTGTAAAATATACATTTCGTTTTCGTAGGTACTTTTCGAATTTTGCAATCGTATGGTTGTTTTTGGGCCATTTTCAAATGTACTCAAATTGTACTCTATTTGAATTTGCGTTGCCTCAGAAATGTAGTGTATAAATTACTGTTTGATAAGATGTAAAGTCTCGGAAGTTGCATGCTTTTCCAAAGAAAACACTGGAAACGATTGTGATGGTTTTATCTGGATAATTAGCTACATGAGCTCGTACTGTAAGTGCATTTGGAAGAATGACTCTAAAAAAAAGTTATCGACTTGTGGTTTTTTATTACTAATTTGAATTACTTTTCGTTTTTTATGGAATAATTGTTGCATTCCGTTCAAAATTTCAGAGAAAATTAAAAAAACGAAACTTGTTAAATAGCGATCTATACCGTGAGCAGCAAAAACCAATATAGCAAGGTTATTTTCCATACTTAATCAGCAAAACTTCCTTTCTCAAACCAGATATAATATGCAATTTTTTTAAGTCAGACCAAAATTATAAGCATTTTAATCAGTAAATCGTCTTTCTTCCCTACTGCCTTTATTTCAAGTCCTACAATAAAAGTGATGGATCAAAAAGATGCAAAATTCTAGCAGCATTACTTTGGTAAAAGTTTTTTCTTAACTTATATTGGGCCGTTCTCAAGCTGTTACGCCCCCTAGCGGTATAATTAGCAAATTGAAAATAATTTCCAGCAATTTCCTATAGTCTACTTCCATAGGACGTTTTTTTCCCTACCGTCCTAGGACTATTACTTTCTGATATATGCTATCTGTCCAATCTTAATGAAAAACCCTGCACCTATATATTAAATATTCATTAGATAATTTAGCAAACTGCTGTCGATAATCCTGCTATGTTATATCAACTTACAAAATCCTGGCTAGACCATAACGATAAAGGTGTCTGCAAAGTTAGGATGATATTATATTTTGAAAAGGTCGTTGTGGAAATCGTTCGGAAATAACGAGTTTTATTCATGGTAACTGACCGAGAAAAAAGAAGAAGGAGAAAAAAAATGTGGAGAGGCCACCATCGGGCGCTTTCTGACGACCCGACGAGAGAATGGTTATGATTTTCACGTGAATTTTTCAGCAGAGAATCCTGAAAGTTAGTGGTATTATCATCCTTAGGAGACCCTTGGGAAAGACTAAACAATGCTTGTGAAACTTGGGATGTATTAAATTAAATATTGAGAAGGATTTGAATTATCTTAGCAAGTATGTGGATAATGAAATTGTGATGTAAAATCCTATTTCGAATATTTTTTTTCTGATTGCATGAATTTAAATGATAAATTAACTGACATTAACTAATGAGAACATGTTTGAAAAGAATCAAAGGATACAATTACTATACCAAAGGACAGATAGATAGATAGATGCACGCTATTTTGGAAATTGGTGTTTACCCTCAGAACAGCATATAGCATGGTGAGCGACAGTTCTTTCTCTGTTCCCATTCTATGTTCCACATGGAGTTACGTATGCGCTGTGACCACACACTATATATCGCTTTGTTCTACATATAATCGTAGATAGTGATAAGCTATCTCTGTACTACTACTCCACTAGCTGGTGTCTATGAGTGAATGGATCTTCCTGCTAAAACACACACATACTCTACTCAAATAGCCCTTATGCAGGCCACTGCCGTACGTGTCCATCTGTCTGTTTGTTGTTGTCTGTATCATGTGTTGCTCGCATCACTGAGCCGACACAGACCGGTTCCCGACGTCAACAACAAACAACGTTTAGCACCACGCGTCCCTTGATGAGTATGTGGGTAATTTCGTGATGTACGGCCCCTCCTATTGATAGCCCCCCACCAAACGCCATCATTGCTAAATAGGAGTAATTAGCACGTTGGTTTAGCACTATATAATCGAAATGACATATATGAAATGTCGTTATATGTACAGCGTTGCCAAATAAGCGGGCAAAGACCTGTATCTCAGGAACCTGTCACTGTAGAGAGTTGCGGTAAAAAATTGAATGACTAGAGTAGTCATAAGAAAACGTTGGAAATTGTATGCAGATTTATAAGATGTCCGCTAAGGGGCGTAATTTCTATCTTGAATTAAAAACTCTTATGTTTCTCGAAATTTTAGCAAATTAAGATAACAAACAGAATGTGCTTTTCAAAGCTGAGATAAATTCTAGTCTTTAGAACACGTTTTTCTTATTCCTAGAAATGTTTTTTGTACATAAACATACGTAACTTTGAAGCGGCTGGACGGATTCTAGCAAACTTGATGTCGTTGAAAAGAGCTTTTGTTAAGCTAACAGATCTACCTTACGCGTTTTGATTTTAATTTAGTATATTGCCACTAGAGGGCATTATTTAATATTAGGACGGAAATTGCTAGATTACTAAAAAGTTCAAATCTGTTGATATTAATTTTTTGCAATAAAAAAATAGAAAAATGGCGTTTAAACAGGCTAGTGAAAAGAGCGTATTGATATCGTGACAGCCTAAAATATCGGAGAACGAACATTTTCTGAAAAAATTTAATGGATTTTGAAAAGTTTTTCAATTTCTTCTCCAAAATTTCTAATAAGAATCCTATATTTGAGACTTATTCAGAAAATGCAACGATATTAGATAAAAATTGATATTTTTTGAATTATAAAAATGTGTCTTTGATCAAAAAAGTTAAGAAAGCTCAAGTTCATATGAATGACCGCTGATTAGCCGGACGCGTGTTCAAATCCTTGGCTGTTGCTTTGCATTCTTCTCAACTTGCATGGCAACGAGAAACCAGCGAGCATATATTTCTGTAGTACAGCTTCTCTGAGATTTATCTTGAGACATGTGGGTGAGTCGGAATCCGCATTAAACTGTAGGCCCCCTTGTCTGTGGCAAAACTTTTGCAGCAAAGAAGTCACCCACGCTCTAATACGAGTACAAAACTTGAAACAACAAGAACAAAATATCAAAACGAATAATTTCAGCATTCACTTATTTCATCTGTGTAATAACAAAACAACTTGACAACCAGCAACAATGATAAACTGATGAACTTTACTCAAATTAACGATCAAATTGATAATTAATCTAGATTTATGCTCTATCCGTGACAAAAGTGACATGGGAAACACAATTTGTTTCGAAACTTTGGCTCCCAAATAGTGTCAAAGATAAGTTAACCTAGAAAAATATATCAAAGTAGTAGAATGACAAGTGACAACATCTGACATTCAATAAATTATCATTTGCTTCATTTATCATATTAATATATATTTGGATGAAGATGTTACAGTTGTTGTTGCGTTGTTGACAGGAAACAAAATAAACTGTATAAGTCCAAAAAACTTTGCTATTGTAATTATTGTGGTGTCATCGTAATAAATAGACCAGGAGACAGCGTTGAATTTTAGCAAATGTTTTCTACCCTCTTTGGATTTAGATCACTTGCCCAGTGGGATAGATGTATTTGCAAACATTTGAATTGAGTTGAGCAAATCCGCGTCTTCTGTTTGGTCAGAATATCTGCCGGGACACAATGTAAATAAAAGAAAGTTGACTAAATTCAAACAAATAGTCGTTCTTTTTATTCTTTTGTAAATTCTCGCAATAAAATAAATGAAAATACTCAAAAGCCCATAGAACGCTATCGGGAACCTGTTGTTTACTGTCTTGGTGCTACTAATACCTCATCCATCATATTCTTGTGGTAGTAAGTAAATGTAGTCGTTATATTATTTTGCGTTTTTTGTCCTTTTTCGAATGTGTTTTACCGATAAAATTTTCACCGCATCGTCGCGACACCAAACGCTTCCACTATGTCTGAAACATCCCGTTCTATCCCAACAACCGATACACAATGTGCGCTCCATCTTCATCCATCATCCCGGGAACATGTCACTGCCAACTGCGCTTGTACCTACGACAGGTTTGCCGCCTGGAACATTACTACAGTCAAATAGGGATTCAACTTTATATTGAAAGATAATAAGCCATATTATATAAACTTCTGTACATCTTTGTTATAATATTGTATAAGGGCTGAACTAGATGAGCGTATTTTCTGCCAGACATACCTGTCACTCAGAAACCAAGTATTTTTATGAGCAGAACTAGGTACACGGGTGTAATTTTCAGGCTCACGCTCTTAGTTTTATCTTTTTCAATCTTGGTGTTATAAACGCGGTGGTGAATACGCGCTAGAAAATGTGCTGGTATAGTTTATCTGAAATTTCGATAAAAATGATTTGAGGCAGAATCTGCTTCCAACTTGTTCAAATCCATGAAACGTTGGAAAAGTTTAGTAGTTTGTTTGTAGGATAAGCTCCACTATTTCTCCTAAACTAATTATCTTATCCGGGTAAAATTTTGTATGATCACTGAAAAGAGTATGGAAAATCGCGGATCACATAGTAAAAATAAGAATTCAAAGATTTAAATTGAAAACTGTTAGTATTTTTTATTGAAAATAAAAAATATGATCCGCGATTCTACCTTGAATTCCAGGCATATTTGTTTTTTGAGAAAAGTATCTTTCTAAAACCAAAAGAGTTATAGTGGAACTGTACCCGCTACTGTTCATTAACACTACCTTTAATACTCTTACTAACGGTTGTCGGGTATTATATCATGTGGGTCAACCTTCATACTTCACCTTGGGGACGTTAAACAGAAAAATTCATAAAATCTACACTTGGGTAGTGAGGCCCCTTAAGTCAACTGTGGAATCTTCCGTAGAATATTTTTGAATACTTCTTCTTCTTCTTTCTCAGCTCGTATCCATCCATTGTTGAATATAGGCCTCTTCCAGGTTTTTCCATGCGGTCTGTTACCAGTCTCATCCTGTGTCTTCCGGTCACTGTCTTAAGTCACCGAGCCATCTCTTTTTCGGACGTTCATCTGTCTGTATTTTGTCTCGCCACATGTCCGATTCATTGCGCCACTTCTGGCTTTCCACCTTTTCCATAGCATCTATCACTTTGGTTGTGTCTCGTATCTGGCTATTTTGTATTTTGTGTTTCAAGGTGACTCCTGACATTATTCTTTCCATGAATCGTTGTGCGACTCTCACTTGTTCTGCTGCTTTTCGAGTTATTGTCATGGTTTCTATGCCGTCAGTGAGAACAGGTAGGATGCAGCTGTCATATGCCTTTTTGTTTAGCATGATGGGTACCTTCTTGTCCTTAAAGATATAGTTCAGATTTCCGAATGCCACACATGCCAAATGGATCCTGCGTTTGCTTTTCCTTTCCCAGTTTGATTTTATGTCCATACGAAATGTTTTACATTTTCTATGTTGAAATTTTCGATGCTAATTTTACATTTCTTGTTGCTCATTATATTGGTCTTATTCAAATTCATTTTCAGGCCTATTTTCTTAGACTGTTCAATTAGCTGATTTCTCATGGGTGTTCAGTTCTTGGGTGTCAGTGCTCAGCAAGACTACATCGTCTGCAAATCTAAATACTTACGAGATTATATTATGATAATTAAGCAAACCATAATTATTCATTGACTAATTAATGATTTATAAATAAGGCATTCGATTTCTAGTTTATAGATATTCGAGTTTTTTTTTTTCAATTGACTTATATACAACTATTCATTAATTCAAACCATTTATTTTGTTTTATATTACTGGTTTTTCTACATGCACTGTTGATTCTATTGCCGAAACGGCTGCTACCGTCTCCGATACTTTTACCGCCTTCACCATTCCACTTGTATGTATATCCAAAACAAAACGAATAATAAAACGATTGATACGAAGAGACAATACAGTACATGCAATATTACATTTTACCTAATGGATGTGAGATGCCGTGTCGTTGGCGTTTGTCGGTGTAATCGCGATTGATTTGATAGAAAGAATGTGATTTTTATTTTTTTATTTTCAATTTGATAAATTGAAAACGTTGAAGAATTTCCATTTGACTTGTCATGTCTCTGGAATTGCAAATATTTCCAGCTGCTTGGCTGCTCAGAAATGATATGCTGGTAAATCAGTATTCACATTTTATTGATCTTTCTTACAGATACGCCATTAAAAAAAGGGCTTTACAAAAGCGAGAGGTAGCTTATCACTGAACTCAAAATGTTACCACCGCGATAATATTGTTATCAATATTTATATGATACACCCTAAGACATTGACACATGATTATTAATCTAAATTTTGGATACAAAACGCCTGAAAATTGTCTTTTTGACCAACAAACCCAAATGATTGTGTGCCCGCTGTATATAGTAAACTTACTCCGATTTTGATGAGTTTTGATTGATTTGAAAGAGGAGACTTGAGAGATGGTCCCATCTTCATTAAAACTCCAATCCAAAATCTCTTTCCCTCCAAAAAATGCCCCCCAAAAGGGATGGAGGGGTCAATTTCTCTCGAAAATCGAAAATCTGAGACGGCAGAATTAAAGATAATATCTATACAGTATCCGTAAACGTTTAAATTGAACAGTTTTTCAAAAGAGTTACGGTTTTCGAGTTACAGCAGTGTTAAAGTCTAAAATATGCGTATTTCCGCAACGATGTTTTTATTAGATGTCTGAATAATAACAACTACAAGCAAATACTGCACATGGGTAATAAGATAAGTAGGTACTATATTCTTTGGTATAAGTGAACGTTCAAGGATTTTCGTGACTGATGTTACACTTAAAAGTTTGAAATAAATATATATATTTTTTTAAATTGAACCAGAAATAAAGGTGCACTGAAAAATACAAAATAATATCAATTCTATTGGTGCTGGTACTTGTGAAGTTGGTGCTAAGAGTCTCCTATTTAACTGCAATTGCACAACTTTAAAATTACCATTACCACTACAATTAATATTATTTTGTATTTTTCAGTGCACCGAAAAATAAAGTCGGTACATTTTTTGTAAAAAACATTTGTTAGTTATAATATATTCTGGGTCGTTACCAAAATTTTATATGTCTTTTTATATCTTGACGTCAAAAAAGATGGTAATTGTCAACTTTTTTTCAATTTTTGCAGACGGTTTTGGTGAGAATTTCTTCTAAAATACATAGAACTCAGTAGGTCCCTTTAGATCTTTTAAGATACTACATATATCAAACATACTAGATAGACACTGTCTAGTTTGCAAGCTTTTTACTGATACTATGACTTGAAATTTCCAAATTACAGAGGAAAACAAAACTGGACCTATTGGTTGTTGAAACCACAACAACAGTGGGTTCTGTTTTAGGAATCAACCTCCCATTGTCTTGTCCCCATTTTCTTCAGGTCTTTTGTAACCATCTTCTTGATCTTGTCTTGATCTTCTACCTTCCAGTCTTTTCCAAAATATCATATTTATGAGACCGCAGGTGATTTCCTTTTATATATCTAACGATATTTTCTTTTCCATATTCATCCTCATTCAGCTCATGATTCTGTTTGATATTGTTTTATACATTGTCATGTTTGTATTTTTATTAAGCAAGTTCGACACACATGTTGTATGGCAATATCGGTGATCACCGCCCCTAGGTAAATTTTTTTAACGGCCTCAAAACTATGATCCCTTAATCATTACCAGAAACTCCACCACATATTTAGTTTTATCGTCATTTACTTTGAGATCCATTAAATTGGGTAAATATATCTTTCAGAGTAGACTAGAATAAAACCGAAGTAGGTACATATATGAGTCATAATGACTCATTTATAAGCATGAACTGTTTCAGTCGGAAAGCAAATTTGTTTTCAGTTTTCTCTTCTATCAGCTTGTCAATCTGTTCTCTACGCAACAATCTTTCCAACATATCAAAGCAGAGATCATTCGTTTGCTGTGGAGTAGAAAATACAATAGTATATCTTAAATTCCAGCACACGCTTTCCAATGAATTCCCCAAGTATCTGAACAAAATAAAATAAAAATAGATGGAGAAAATGTAAAAAAACAACAACAACGGGGAAATTTGCGAATCACTCGTGCGTCAAGTCACGACAGCGCCGCCATCTGATGGTATGCTGCTGCAGTATCATTCTTCTTCTGAGCAGCAGCCACAATGCAAATGGTGAGGAAAATAGCATCGGTTAGATCACGTAGCTCCTGGAAAGCTCTCCTCTAACCCCCCATTTGAGTTCTTTTGGCGAACAAACAATTTAAAAATGCGATTGATTCCCGTAGAGAGAGAGACAGAAGAAGAGATAGATTTTCCGGGCGATAGGAATGCTCACTTACTTCCTTTTCTCATACCAATTTGCTTTCCAGAAATGGCACTATGATGCGACTACTGCCATTTGCTGGCGAAGGGGTGAGGAAACGGTGGATACAGGATATATAGAGTGTTTTTTGTTTCAAACATCCTACCTCGGATTTCTCAAAATGTTGACATTAAAAGAGAGATTGCTCAAAATAATTTCCAGGGGGGTAATTTTCTAAGCAATATTTGCTTCGCAGTTTTCAAGCCCCCGCCTCTAGGAACTATTCTCTTGAAAATCTGAAATGGTAAGCCGTATTGAGTGATACTTTTTTGGAAGGTCATTTTGATACTTTTCTTCTAGAGTTTGACTTTTTTAAATCGGTTTGTTTAAAAAAATAATGAAATTAACTTTTTTTTACAAATTTGTAATAAATGCGTTAGGCGGTAAATAGCCACAGTTGACGCTAAGACATTTTTCTGACATAACGCACAACACTAGTTTCAAGTTCTTCCATCCATTATAAATTTGGAACTTAAGAGATAACTGTCTTGGCAAAAAATATTATTTTCTACGTACTTCAGCGATCTCTTTATTAATGTTCATATTTTGAGAAATGCGAGTTAGGACGTTTTGAAATGAACATCCTGTATATCTATAACCACTTCCACGTATCACACTAATAAATTCAATTAGGCGCTGTGATTTTTCCCGATTGTTGTTCACCCTTGTTCGTGTATGGAATTGGACCAATAATGTTTTGCATTCAAAGTGCATTCATTCATTGATTTATTTTCTCTTTGGTAGTCAAGGAAAAAGTAGAGCATATTTTTTTTTTGTTGAGCAAGTTGAGCTTCATTGCAATTCTTTGTTCGGTTCAATTGAAACGTCAAGCAAGCCCCCTATGGTGGAAATATTGACTAGGTTCAATAAGAGGCCTAATTAAAGTGTTGTTTTTAAAATAAAGACCGCTGATGTTTGCTAAGATACAGCACATATAGAATTCAATAATTAACGATACAAGAATCAGGCTTACGGACATAAAAATACCTCTAGTTCTAATTAACCTCAGTCAAAACTACTCAGTCATCAATTTTGTTAAATATGCACCGTCATTGATCAAATTGCCCGATGTTTTTTTTCTATTCTACTGGAATTTCACTTCGAAGCCATTTTTATTTTTGTTATCTTGCTCCTTCCTACGGTAAACCTATATTCGCATTTTCTGACGAATTTCACTCCATTCTCTGGCAATTTGCCGTCGATGCGATACGACCCAGAGAAGCGTTGTGGGCATTTATATGCTGGGGGAACAGATAGATAGATAGACAGATAGACCCCTATCCAGATCCTCCTGTTTTTCCCACCACAGTCTTTTTTTCCTCAAATAAATAGGCGCCTTTAAATCAAAAGGGATTGGGACTGGTGCTATTTTTTATACTGCAAGAAGGATTGTGCAAGAAGCACTGCTGTTGATGTGTTGGTTTTGTTATTCAAAAGATGTCGCTGCTTTGGGAAACATTCGTGAGTTTAGGGAATATGGGATTATTTAATGGGATGAGATCAGCTTGAAATGGTTTAACTCAAATTTGCAGCATCATTTTCATCGTTCTGATCATTATTCGCGCAGACAGACTCTAAGCTTTTCCATGATACGCTGTCTGATACGCGTGACAGTATAATGTTACGAAATAATGATACAATACAATATGGTTATGATACGCGATACATTACTGATGATACGGTATCTAGGTGCAGTTATTAATACAAATTTAGGTTATATATTATAATTAGATTGTTACGAGATTATGATATGATACTGCTCAATGATATAGTTTAATTGAGCTAAAAAAAATGTCTAGAAGATAGTTTCGGTGGATTCGTCTATATGATACGAATCAATGATACGGCGTAATGTTACGAATTTACATAAATATGTAAGTTACGTCTTAAATTCGATAAACTTGGACTGTTAAATATAGAATAGTTACGTCAATGAAAACGCTTAAATGGATGATGTATATTTACATGGAGTGTGATGTAGCCCTAATGCTGGATAGCAGCAAAACTCAACTTTATCGACACGTTCACATAGCAGCTTTCGAGAGCAAACATAAAAGGGCATTTATAAACGAACTAAAGTGGTCATAGGCAATTATCAGTTCGGTTTATTGTGTACGACGGACAACATGTTGAAGGGCTTTCACAGCATTGTTCGACGAGTGATTTTGATTGGTATCGGGTGTTTTTGGGTTATTGCTGTTTACTGTTTACTGCCATTTTCCATACAAACATTGGCTTTCGCCAATACACTTGTAAAATCTCAAAATACATATACAGGGTGGTCCGAATTATAATGGAGAAACTCTAACAGTGTATTCAGCCGATAAAAATAATTAAAAAAGTTCATATAAACTTATCTCCAAAAACGCTTCGTTTTTGAGATACGGTGTGTTGAGATATTGCGAAAAAATCGGTTTTTCTTATTTTTCAAAAAAAACTTTACTAGATTTTGCTTTCAAACTTGGTAGGTATTATTGCCACTTGAAAACAAATTCATACTATGATAAACACTTGTTTTTGTTTTACCAGTGGCGCTCTTGAGACAGTTTTAATTAATTTAAATAATAAAAAAAGTTGTACGCCAATGGTTTATCGCAGTATTGTTAACAAATTTAGATATCCTGATCAATTCGCTAAAACGAACCGTTTCTAGAGAAAAAAATCTTTTTTGTTTGCATGTGCACCTAATATCTTAGGTTTGCAAATGTGATGTAAATAAAAACGAATTCAAATAGGGCGAATTCTCTTAAGAGAACGGTTCGTTTTAACAAAAAGACTAAGAATTAGAATTGATCAGTATATCTAAATTTATTAACAAAATTGCGATAACTCATTGGCGTACATATTTTTTATTATTTAAAATAATTAAAACGGTCTCACGAACGCCACTGGTAAAACAAAAACAAGTGTTTATCATACTATAAATTTGTTTTTAAGTGGCAATAATACCTACTAAGTTTGAAAGCAAAATCTAGAAGAGTTTCTTTAAAAATAAGAAAAAACGATTTTTTGCAATATTTCAACACCCCGTATCTCCAAAACAAAGCGTTTTTGAAGATAAGTTTATATGAACTTTTTGAATTATTTTATCTGCTTAATACGCTGTTAAAGTTGCTCCATTATAATTCGGACCACTTTGTATACAAATTACGTTCAAAATAAAAACATATACTACGGAGCTTATTTTACAATGTATATCAAAGGTACCTACTTTTTTATGTTTTCAAAATTATTTTAAATGTTTATTTCAATATTTTAGAATGGATGGGCAAATCAAGTTGAAAATCAATCAACAAAGTAATTGTCGACAAAGTTTCACATTTTTATGTTCTCTGACATATGTCATTTTATTCATTCCAATTACATTTTTATATATTCAATTTTAATCGTTTTTTTCTCTCATTTCAGGTAAGCCTTATTCCTGTTCCTTGAATGTACATTTTGTAAGTACAACAAGTTATACAATGTCATCTGAAGTACGTACGTATATGGACACATCGAAAGCAAATTCGTAAATTAATAAATTACCTAGTAATTGATGGAACATGCCATTCATATGTTTTTATGTATAAAAATTACAGACATGCTTCATAATTTATGTTCTAAGAGCTTTAATTCCGGAATCAATAATTTGTTTACTTTTATTTTATTTAAAAATGAGAGAAGTAAATTCAAGATCAAGTAAAAATCTTCATCCTACTTGAAGCAACTTTTTTTGATTCAAAAGGTCGTCATAACTTGCTGGATCACTATTTATTATTTGATGAAAATTAATCTATAACCATGAGTAACCTAATCCCTTAGAGAACTTGTCTTTATTTTTTCCGCTACCCTATGTAATCTAGTAAGTAAAGTATCGTAATTAGAAAAAAAATCCAGTTTTTTCAGAAATTCAGCTGGATTTTTTTTTAGTGTGTAACGAATATAAGAGGAAAATTATTCGTACAATCTAATGAGCATTCGCTGTATGATAATCTATTCATAGACTCCATATTATTAGAAATATTTTGTTTTATTTTGAACAAACACATAGACTGCTACTTTAACAATGATGTATTGCGTAACAGACAGAATCTGGTCTCTGATTAGCCATCAGCTGTATTATGAATACCTATGAATTCAGTTATATTTCCTTTCGATTTTCCACGAATTTATTTCTCTAGATATATATAGGGTGTTTCATTTGTAATTGGAAATATTTCAAGTGTTAAACCTTGGCTTCAAAATATGTAGATTTAGACCAAATTAAACAGGGTTTTTCATTAAGGATGGACAGTTAGTATATCTCAGAAAATAATAGTCGTAAAACGGTTGGGAAAAAATCCTCCAATTATTTTCAAGTTCCTAAATATACCGCTGGGGTGTCGAATAAAACTTAAACCTAGATAAAGCTTGAAGGAAGATAAGAAAAATAAGATGAATTTTTATTATTAGGTTATTTATCATTATTGTTTATGAGGTTTTATTATTATTAATATTTAAATTATGAATAAAATAAGTTTTGAAATTTTTTTATTTGGCATGGCATACTTGATTACGGATTAAAAAAAGAGTTTTCAACGAATTTATTAAAAAAAAAACATTATTTTGGTTATACCTTTAGAACGAAAAAAGAGATCGACATGTGGTTTTGAGTTTGTTATTGCAAATTTAATTTATTTTTCGTTTTTGATGGAATAATCGTAGCATTTCTTCTAAAATAAAATAAAAACCAGAACTTTTAAATAGCGACCTCTACCGTGAGCAGCAAAAACCAATATGACAAGGTTATTTTTCTCACTTAATCAGCAAAGCGCTTCCTTTCTTAAACGAGATATAGTTCGCTAAATTCTGTTGAGGCAACCCAAAATTATAAGCATTTTAATCAGTAAAAGTTCTTTCATCCCTATAGGCGTCACTTCAAGTCCTGCAATAAAAAGTTATAGATCAAAAAGATGCAGAATTCTAGCTGCATTACTTTGGTAATATGTTTTTCTTGACTTATATTGGACCATTTTCAAGAAAAATGCATTTTTATACAAGACCGTTGTTGTTACGTCCCCTAGCGGTATAGGTAGAAACTTGAAAATAGTTTCCAGTTATTTCCTATGGTCGATTTCCTTAAGAGATTTTTTTCCCTAACGTCTTACGGCTATTATTTTCTGAGATATGCTAACTGTTTATCCTTAATGAAAAACCCTGTATAGAGAAAATTTACATATCATACTTGGCAGGAAATTTTTTCGATCTTAATAATAGCACCTACGAAACCTTTCGAATCCGGCTCGCCCTTGGCCAATTTGATATATTTTTTTTGCTACATAAATTAAACTGGAAGATTTTTTTTTACACACTTTCTGTCAAGTATGACAGGAGTAGGTACAAGTTTAAAATATGGGCATAAATCATTTTTGAATTTTTGTATGTATAAAACTCTGTTATTCTCTCTTAATGATTTTGGTTAAATCGTAAAATTTTTAACCTGCTACTTTCTATTCAGAATATTATCCATTGGTAATGCAACACTCTGTATATATGTATATATACCTCTCATACCTTGATATTAGTAATTGATAATCCGCCACCAATATGGAATTTCCCAGTCGTCGTCGCTCAATAAAAAAATATGCAATTCCCTGCGGATATCATTTCGATACTCTGCTATGTATTGGAGTTTTTTTTTGTATCCCCCAGCCCTGTTTCGTTGCTTTATTTTTTGTTGCTGTATTTCCTTCTATCTGCGCTTTTTTCTTTCCGGCAATCCGGCCATATTTGCTGCAGCTATCGTTAATTAAGTTGTCGCCAGAGGGCTCCCGGGTATAGGTATTGGTAGAAAATCAACATGATAGCAAAACATTTTGCGCTTTTCTTTTCAAATTTTAATTTGATTTTCATACATGGATTGTGTCATTATAGTGGAAAGATTTATAGTAGGAAACAAAATCGGTATCAAAGTAAAGATTTATCTCGATTCATTCTTTCAAGTGAATATTAATTTACCTTGTATTGTTCCAGGTCAGTTCCTTTAGTTTTTTTTTTCATCAAAGTAAAGTACGTTTATTGTTTGAAATATCTCCTTTATATCCTTTTAGATTTCACAGCGTAAACAGAAATTCTGCTTCAAAATACTAGATATGACATATTTCATAGTAAATGAGCACAGATTTTGATGATTCATTTTTCATTGGAAAGAAAGAAGGTTCATATTAAAATCCAACATCCCCGTTCTTCTAAAGATTACCCCACAGGGGTATGAATACTAAATCTCTAGCCGGTAAAAACTATTTAATTATCAACATTGTAGCATCTAGCATCTAGCATAGAACACTTGATACTGTTTAAAGATGTTGTAACGAAAAAAGAACTTAATTTCATACTTAATGTCACCTTTTCTTGAAAATTCCTTCAGTTCTTTTAAAAGTGGCCAGGTATATTATTATTTTTCTTCGTGGATAAAACTATTGCGGCAAAGCAAGACCACAAAAGTTAAAAGCTAGCTGAGCTTTATTAAATAAATTTTTGCTCTGTGAATTTAATAAAACCCTGGCCGCAATATAGCAATGCACTCACACACTGATGCTGTAGGGGTTCTGACCAGTTGTTATTGGAAAAGTTAGATTAAAATGTTATATATACCTGCCTACCTCTGCGCGCTATGCTGTGGTAGTTTTATGTTTCACTGAACGTTTTTGTTTTATTTTATTTGAGTGATAACCAAAACGTTAAACGACGTTTTTTCGTTGTCCTTTGTATATATATATGCCGGACATACCCGCTGCGATGGTCATGATGACGAAAAAATGATTTCCCCACATAATCTGTGTTAGAAAGAGACGGTGGTAGTATAACTGGAATCAACGTTCGTTGTATGTAGATTTGTTGTAATTAACTATTTTTAACGCATCCCCAGCGAGGCCGTTTGCTGGACAATTAAGCTTTTTCCAGTTTCAGAAGAAGTTAATTTAATTTTCCTCCATACTTTGTTATCCAGGCAAGGCCCTGTTTTATCAGTGACAATGAAGAATGATAGCTGCGCTAGAGGCTTGAAGAGTTATGATTGAAATGACAAAAATATGACGTGCAAGTTGCAGATATTAATTGGGCCAGGTCTTAGAGATTTTGAAAATTATAAACGTCAGCAGTCAAACACTGTTGCGTGATCTCTGATGATTTTGAGAACCTAGAGAATATATTAAAAATATATAATCTAAATTACATGAAAAAATTAAAAATAGTTTTTATTAGGCATTTAAGATTTGAACCGTACCGATGAGTACTATTGCTATCTCCCCTTTTCTTGATTTAAATTATACTTATGTATATCTGTTTGCCAGCAACAGCAATTCCAAAGCAAATTTCTGTTTGTCTAGCACAACACAAAATTAAATTTCAAATTAGTATTAACAACGTCTGACGTCTGACAATTGCGACAGCTGACAGTCAATAGTGCGACATAATCATAGAGTAATATAATGGACGATCTGCCAGAGAGTACCTATTTAACAGAGAACAGAGACGTATATATACGCTCCATGACGGATCCCATTGTCCCACATTGTCGTTCCATAGTGAAGAAATAGTTTGATCTCGGTTTAATGAGATAATATAATTAATCTATATCGCACTTGGAGCTTAACAGGCGTCAAGATGTCTGCGATCGAAGTAGGAATTCGATATTTCAAGTCTCTAGAACGTATGGGGCCTGAGAAATCGCTGCGGAGTCCATCGCTACAAGAACCGAATGTAATGAAAACTATCTAAAAATCTCAGAAATAACTTAGTTGGTTTATATATGCATATGTTGAGAAAGAACTTAATTACTGTCTCACTAAATAATAGTGCATCGAATGTGACCTGTCTCACTTCAGTAAATTGTCTTTGAGATACACTCGAGGTGACAATCTTTGACCTTGAAAAGGGGAAATGTGTCAAAATTATAATGTTTGAAAAACTGTATCTTCCACAATAACAACTCTGTCGATTGAGGGCTAGAAAATTGGAATTTCAGAGCCTTTATTGTTTCCAAAGTAAGTGCAAATTTAATTTTAATCACACACTGTGGCTGGTTGCGTGGAACGAAGATGTCGAAGAAATCCCCGACAATGAAATAAATAAATGAATAAATAAACAAATGGCAACACCTATATATACTTGATAAACGGATGATTAATAACCAGACGATATCAACAAAACACAAAATAAACAAAATAGTATTCAACAAAACAAAGAATAGAAGCGCCTCGCTCTCACATCTCGCCACTGTATAATAATTGCTCCGATAAACTGTCAAATTAGTTCCGATGCACGAACTACAATAATGCAGGCAAACAAAAGGTGATTATATTAACCATATAACCAACGATACCTATACACATAAGTAGCTGTATTTACCTATAAAACATACAAAAGGTGTGATAGTGTAAAACGGGTAATTCTGTATCTTTTAAATTGTACCTATGTTTGTTCTAGGTTCTAAGTGAGCAGATAATTATGTTATATAACATATATTTGAAACAGATAAGTAAGTTGTTTCGATGTACTTTTACAAAGCAAAGTATCTTGTATATTCCAGTAGTTCCGCTGATCAAATTTGATCACGTTTTTTTCATATTTCAAGGTATTTTTTCCATTTGAGAAAAAAAAATTTTTTTGTTAAATATATAATTATTTAGAAATTAGTAAATAATCACCATCCTCCGTTGTTTTTATATATGTAGGTACTTGTCATCTTAGATTTTAGTTTTTACTCACAATTGATAAAGACACAGTGTGTCGAAACAATTGTCATGTATTTTTGTTAATATATTAGTGGAAATATATTTATTTTTACATTTTATATTTTAAATAAGTAACTATTTTTATGTAATAAATAAATATTTGCAGACTATTTTGCGTGAAGAGTAAGGGCAACTTTTGTGCAGTACTTCTTCATAAAAATAACTAGTTACCCAGGGAGAAAATTATGGTATTTTCACAGTTGAGCTAGCTTAACTGTCAACGCTAGAAAAGCAGTGGCCTCAGAACTTTACCCTGTTGATCACCGATGTGGATAGATGATTGCTGGTGATGGGAATAATCTGTTTCACAATCTCTTGAAATTATTTTATTGAATATCAATGTATAATACAAATATATGGTGTTCAAAAAAAAAGAAGAATAAACGCGAGGTTGCCGGTTATAACTAAAAATCCTCAAATTCAAGTATTTGTATATACTTCTGTGTTTGTGAATATATTTATTGTATTTATCTAGTAGCTTGTACAAATTGAAATTTTTTATCTGCTAATCAGATTGGAAAATATTTCCCCATTACTGCCAGCAGCCAGATACACGGGACGAGTTTTTCCTCATTCTATGCACACTTCCTGGCACAATAACAGCCTGCTCAACAACACACCCCCTGCTAGTAGCCCCTTTATGACACTCTGCATCATTTCCAGTTTGTCTTCTATATATATATATATATCACCATAAACGACACTCGCCTTTGCAAAAATCTCGTACTCGTGCACACAATGTTTTTTTGCTCTACTATATACTCTCACAATAATTTACAGCATTGAACGTGACATTTTTGCCTAAAACAAAAGACCTTCTATACAGATATATATACATACCTACTTTCTATATACAGACCCTCCAGGTAAATAATACCCAACACGAAAAATAAATGTAGGTATAATATACGTGTGCGTTCAATCTGTCTAGTCTGTTCGTGTGCAGCGAAGAGAAAAGGTGGTGGTGGTAGTGGGCCAATAATAAAACGTGACTTGCAATAAATCCATTTACATCATGGCATGGGTAGGTGCAATAGATATGGTTGAATTTATTAGAGCTTCTGGTTGTATGTGCAGAAATCGATCAAATATATACAGATCGAATCAGCCATCCAGATTCTCAACAGATAAAGTAGCTACTATCATATATATTTGTTAACGTTATAGTTTCAAAAAGAACCTTAAACTGACTTTCTAGTTATCTTGTTATATGTCAAATTTGATGAAGTGATTCAATATTAAGGATGTTCGATGACGCTATAGCGAAGTGTGCGGGGAAATGGGAGGCGCTATTGAAAACAGGTCAAACTTGATTATATTAAAACTATGAATAGTGGTTACTTAATGATGAATGAGGATGACTGAATAAGATCTAAGGGAAACAGACAATATTTATAACGTAAATCTTGGGTCAATACTAGTTCAATTTGTATATTATATGGTAATTTAGCATCAAACTGAACTTATACAGAACTTATCATTAGATTATGTATACGGTTGTAAGTTATTATTTTGTAATCTTGGTTTTTGCAGGTATTATTAATTCACTCTGAGAAAATTGTCTATGGTTACTTTTGAGGAGATAGGAAAATAAAATTTTGGTGCATCCGCCATTTTTGAACATTGGGAAACAACTAGATCGGCTATTGCTAGAACAAAAATTATGTCACAATATATGTTGACGATAAATTTGTCAAGATATTAATTAAAATTATTCCTATGTGCATGTGGGAAACGTCTTGAATCGAGAAAGAACATTAAGAAATAATATGACAAGTTCCTATAAAGTTCTTTCCTACAGGCCCTCCCTAAGGAGATATGCGTCCTTGAAGAACACCACTAGAAATTATTGTCAATTAAAAATATAACATGAATTCATTTTTTTTCTCTCGTAAACAGTTCATTTTATGGACAATTGAGAGGAGTAGGTACCTTTTTTAATTTAAGGTTCAAGCTATCCAAATTTATGTTTTTCAAGTCTTTATCCTACAGGGTGTTGAAAATGTATGCATTAAGGTGTACAGCTTAGCCCGTAAACTAAAAAAGCTAAATATTTTTCATGGACGAAGGTCCTTACTCGTGTCCATCACATAAAGATTTTTAATGAATTATATCAAGTACTTTAAAAGATATTTCAGAAAATCCTATTTCCAGCGGCGTTCATGTCTCCGTAGAGAAGGCATGTAGGGAAAATCTTTTTAGAAATTTTTCATTTCCCACATTTTCCCGGACACACTGTATAATCAAACTTTGTTGTGAATTATTATCTCCTGAAGATTACTGAAACTGCAAATATCATAAGCTTATTATCAAAGAGAATCAATGAAACTTTTTTGTTATTCTCTACATAAAAGAAGAAATTGTTTGTTATTTCCTTCTCTAAGGCATCCGGTCTCGATATGATCCAATCAACCTCAAATATACCGCATACAATAGGTCACAATTTCCTTTGTTAAACTCTACTCGACTACGTTAATTAATTTCTTCAATATCTCCTATTTGAGCCAGTGTAGAAAGAACAAAAATAAAAACCTCATCTTCTCCGCAATTCCATGGGATGTGAGAAAGGCGATCATTTGTTGTTGCAACGAAATAAAACAACAGCAGCTTTTGAGTAGTAATGATGGTGACTACGAGGCAGTTAGAAAAGCATCAAAGATTTAAAATACTTGTTTATTTTTCTGTCGGAAAAACCATTAAATCAGCTTGGCTAAAAGATTTGGACATTGTGATAAGAGAGTGTTTTAGGAAGAGATAAGTTTTCTAGAAATTCTGCGGCTCTAAAATACAAATAAGTATTAAATTTGGTTCATTAAATTCAATATTGAACGATTTAATACAAATGGTACGCAGTATTCAGTGAAGTTATGCTGGCTGTTTCATTAATATAATTGGACAATCTTGGCTTCTAAGTATATGAAGTAGATGTCTGGATTATTTAATAGGTGAATCTTATTATTCACATAACAATTGATTTAAAATAAAACAACACATTAATAATATATAAAATACAGATTAAACCAGTGATGTTTGAAGCTTAAATTCCTGGGGGGTTGATATATTTTTTTGATCGATCGATACATCAGATTACCCCACTAACATCGTTTTGACCCTAAAATCTCTGCAACCGTTATTTATATCAAAAGAGCAAAACCTTGGGGTAGTTCGGCTCACAGTGGGGCAATGGGGAAAAGTGTGCCGAAAGAAGGTAAATAAAGCAGCTTCCCCCATCCGATTACGGTGCCGTACTTTGTCTGAGCCCCCTTTCTTTTGACGTTTCTCGTAGTAGCAGACAAAGGTGAAAATAATTTGAGAAAATGAAATGTAACTTCAAAACGTAAATGGTGCTGAAAAACGTTGATTCTAGAAAAAAAGCTTGTTACGTTAATAATTTTATATTAGGTTTTCCCGAAAATTATGTATATTTAGGTTATTGCTACAAGAATTTGAAAAGTTTTGAATCTTTTATAATGGTAGCTAGTACCTAATTCAGTTTTCTTGCTTTGCTTCGTTAAATATAAGTTAAATAATATATTACATTAAAAAGCCCCAATAGAAAAAACTATCAATGATCAGATCGATGGTATTTTCGGCTCTTTACTGTATAGGTATACCTATGTTACCTAACTAGTTTATAATATCATCAATCATCATCATTTATTTAAAATGTAGTAAATACTCAGATTTGAGGAAGGAACAGTGTGTCCTTTAGGTATTTATTTATTTATTTACGTATTTATTTATTATCAACGGGTAAGTGCCCTTTTAAAGTACAATCCTAATTAATATTATAAATGTGAAAATAAGTCTGTTTGTTTAAACCAATGACCTGATTGTGATGAAATTTTGTACAAAGATAGACTGGCCCTTGGGAAAGAACATAGGCTACCTTTTAATGCCCGTGGGACTCTATGTGGTGAGTTCTGTACCCGAAAGTTGTATATTTCTGAACTCTATGGCCGGATTTTGATGTTTTTTCATCATGTATGTATTTAGAATTTATTGGAATGATCTGGTTGTGGCTGAATTTTCGTGGATTTTTCGCTGTTTGTGTAAAGTATTTCACTGCACAGTTTTTTGAGAGTCTGCTAGTGCGACTTTTTATGACTTTATGTTTTCGTACTACAATCTACTAAAGTGTTTTCCCGGTAAGTGTCGGGTAAAACCGCTAATATAATACATAATTTGAAATCAACAATTGAAATTTAAGGTATTCAAGAAAGAAAAACTCCCACAAATTATTACTTATTTATTTGTTTTGCTATTAGTATAGTATTATTCTATCAGTATATAAGCATTCCACTCCAGGGATCTTGATGTAGGTCAAAAATTGGAATAGGAGTAAATTGGACAATTGACATTAACTTCCTCTATTTCTTGCCAACAACTTTGGTATATCGATCTCTGCAAAATGGGAAAATCTCGCACACTCTTTCATTCAGCTATATGACACTACCTATTACAACATAAAAAACTTGTGGATGTTGCGCTTTTCCTCGAACACAATATAAAGTGTTTATCGGAAATGCACACACAATTCTCGACTTTTATTTATCGCCAGTAAAAATGCTCTCCTCTCGGAAAATCCATCAGAAGAGAGAGAGAGGAGTTGTGTTATTTTTTGGTCGAGTTGTTATCTCCTTCCCTCTATAGGGAGTTAGGAAGTATGAGTATGGCATTCTGTATGATGTACCTAACCCCCAACTGAGAAGTGTTCTGTATCGGTTCGTTGTACTGTGTGAATTTGGTACAGAAAACAAAAAAAGAAATCGTTTTTGATGACATTCCTTTATGAAGTTTTGTCGGTATGTATGCAGTTATGCAGTTAGTCTGTAGCCTTTCAGGATTATTTTTAGTTTAGTTCCCTTAGAATGTGAAGGAACTCTTGTTCAGCTGATGATATTTGGTTATTAAAATACAAATTAATATTATTTCTATTGGTTCTGGTACTTTCGAAGTTGGTGCCAACAGTTTTTAATCTAACTACAACCTCACAATTTCAAAATAACCAGTACCTATAGAATTAAAATATTTAGTTTTTTCAGTGCATCAATTAATAATGCTGCTCCTAATGTTTGTAAAAATATATCTGTTATACAGGGTGGTCCGAATTATAATGGAGAATCTTTAACCGCGTATTCAGCAGATAAAAATAATTTAAAAAGTTCATATAAACTTATCTCCAGAAACGCTTCGTTTTGGAGATACGGGGTGTTGAAAGATTGAGGAAAAAATCCTTTTTTCTTATTTTTAAAGAAACTCATCTAGATTTTGCTCACACTTAGTAGGTATTATTGCCACTTGAAAACAAATTTATAGCATGATAAACACTTGTTTTTGTTTTAACAGTGGCGTTCGTGAGACGCTTTTAATAATTTTAAATTATAAAAAACTGTACGCCAATGGTTATTGCAATTTTGTTAACAAATTTAGATATATTGATCAATTCTAAACAAAAATGGTCTCTATAGTATTTTCTCTAAAACAAACCGTTCTCGATAAAAACATTATTTTAGTTTGCATGTGCACCTAATATCTTAGGTTTGCAAATGTAATGTAAATAAAAACGAATTGAAATGGCGCGAATTATCTTAATTCAATTTGCAAACCTCAGATATTATGTGCACATGCAAACAAAAATTATTTTTTTCTAGGGAACGGTTCGTTTTAGCGAAAAGACTAAAGAGACCATTTTTGTTTAGACTTGATGAATTTATCTAAAGTTATCAACAAAATTGAGATAAACCATTGGCGTACATTTTTTTATTTAAAATAATTTAAACATGCTCACAAAATGACATTCCTTCATCTCTTTAGAATTTTCCAGAAATAGAAAAAAAGATTTTTGTTTTTCATTTTTGGAAGCGTGTAACTTTTCAGGGAAAGGTAATGGATTACGGTCAACCTCTTGGCAATATCGTAAATATTATTCTACAGAAACTTTAACATTTTCAAGTGCCAACAGAACCACATAATATTTTCAGTAAATATGTACAATGATTTACAATTTTCTATCTTCTTTGCTTAAATTTGGATTGATCTGTCTATTTATTTATTGAAATGACAGTCGAGAACTATTCATTTAAAATATAATTTTTTTTTCTCAAGTTTAAAGCGCTATTTTAGACTACTTCTCTAAACAAGTTGTATCATCTTTTTTGTTATTATTTAAACCAGTAATTTCTCCTAAATTCTGAATTCTATTTTCACTTATCGAAGCCACGTGATTTGGACCAGCTGAACGAGAGTAATTGCAATTATGACAGACGTACTCCTAAGTACTCTTGTATTCTCGAATCACCAGACTTGTTTTACAAATTGAATTCGTGTTTGGAATATGACAACTCGAGTAGGCAAGAGCTCACATATACAGGGTGTTTCAACAATGTCTTTCAAAATGGTGCCACATATTTCTGATTATAAATAAGGCAATTAAAGCAAACTTCAACTTCATTCAACTAGTTCGAAAATAAATAAATAACATTAAAGTATTAATAATACATTAACAATGAACGGTATGTTTTTATGACGTTCTCAATTTTTGACCGACGAAAAAAGGAATGTTGGCTTCTTCTTTTTCTATGTATGGCTGTTTGCGTGTTTTGATTCATTTGAAAGAGGTCAGTTGACAAATACTCAAATTCGAAATCTCCTCCGGTCCAAAAACCGCCCCCAAAAGTGGTAATCTTTCTCTAAAATCAGTAATCGGAGATGGCAGAATTAAATATGTGATCATATCCGGAAACGTTTATTTTGATTTTGTTTTTTTTTTCAAAAGAGTTACGATTTTCGGGTTACAGCAATGGTAAAGAATGAAATGATAAGAAATATCTTCTTTGGTATTAGTGAACGTTCAACGTTTTTCATGATTAATGTTGGGTACACTCAAAATGTGAAATAATTTGTTTTTACAAAAAATTTAACCGAGTTTATTAGTTAGTGCACTGAAAAATATAAAATAATATTAATTTTATTGGTGCTAGTACTTTTGAAGTTGGTTGCAAAAGTCTTTTTTTATATAACTACAATTGCACAACTTCAAAATTACCAGCACCAATAGAAATAATATTTTGAACTTTTCAGTATAGCAGCTAATAAAGTCGGTCCAGTTTTTGGTAAAAAATAGTGTTTTTATCTAAATGTGAAAAAGAGAGACCTACAAAATATGTAACATATCATTTGAAAAGAAAAATCTGACATATGTGATCGTAGGAATAATTAATTGATTGCATTCAATAGAGTTTGATGAGCAATTAAAAAATGTATAATGTTTTCTACACCTCTTTGTAAACTGAATACATCCAACTTTGTCATAACGTAAGTGTACTCAAATCAACTTATTTTATTTTTAGGAATATTTGGTAGCATTTCGCAAAAACAAACTTTCAGAGACACCCTGTATGTATGAACAACTACAGTCACATCAGATTTGCGTGTACCTTCAACTGTTTCTATCTGTAATTTCAGCAATATGTCCCCACGAGAAAGGACAGTAGTTTCAGTTCCATGGCAAAATGTACATAGGTAGGTAAATACACATTCACATAAAACTTTTGCAGGATGCAATCTCTCCAAATACCAACCAACATTACTGCTACTATCTCCTGCAGAGGTTATTAATTTTTATCGACACTCAGACACGGATGGTCCTGGTACTTTCCTTTTTACGTGTTTTATGATGGATGCATGTGCTACCTACCATCTAGTCGTGATCGTTTGACTTGCGTCGAACAACTGGCGACTCATTTGTCAGAAAAACAACTGACAAAAAAAAGTAACGTGTCTGCCTGTGCTCTGTGAAACTTCACACAAGTGCTGTGTCTCGATATATTAGTCAAGGAGCTGATAGAAGAAAAAAATCCGGATGAAATGCTTCAGTAGCCAATATGACAGAGTAAGAGCGTGAAATTAGATACTAGTTATAATTTGATAGACGCTATTAGTGAATAGATACAATAGTGGTCTAAAAATATATTAAAACACTAGGGCGTTAAGGTATTGGAAGAATATTTAACGGGGCACCCAAAAAAAAAAGTAGAATAATTTTTCAGATATTTTAAAATGATGTAAATATAAAAGTTGTAGAGGAACACAAGCCCCGCATTTTAAAATTTGTTGAAACTATAAAGAGTGTCCCGGAAAAACAACACAAAGTTGCGTTTTTTAATGAATCAACCTATATATTTTAACATTTTTGTATTCTACATAAAATAGCTAGGACAATGGTGTATCACTTATCAACTTTCAGTTGTTTGTTTAGGAGCTATAAACAATCAAAAATCGATATTTTAGCCCCTAGATTTAACATTCCTATCTTCGTTTTTTGGATCTATTGAATAGCGTTCTCAAAAGTAGTACCGGAAATGGTACCAACTATGGTACCATTTGGTACCATTTATGAAACAACTATCAGATAGGTCTTAAAAAACTAAAAATAGGAATGTGAAATTCATTTTTCTCTATCTTTTACCGTTTTGGCATAAATAGCTGTCAAAGAAGCTAAAATGTCGATTTTCAATTATTCATAGCTCCTAAACAAACAATTGAACGTTAACAAGTGATACACCATTGTACTCGCTATTTTATAAGCTATTCAAAAATGAACAAATATGTCATTTAAAAAAACAACTTTGTACTGTTCTATTTTTTGGGACACCCTGTATAGTTCCAACTAATTTTAAAATGTGGGGCTTGTGTTCCCCTACAACTTTTAATTTTACATCATTTTAAAATAATTGCATATAGAGAATATATTCTACTTTGTCGCACTAATTATAAACCTGTATAAGTTTTAAGAGTATATTTCCAAAGCATTTTTGACAGACAAACCCCGAACGGAGGAGATAAACAATTCCACTGTTTTTTTTGGTTCGTGCGCGCCTTTTATATAGTAAACGGGCTCCGATTTTGATGATTTTTGATTCATTTGAAAGAGAAATGATCCCATATTCAAAAAAACGCAAAACCGAAATCTCTTTCCCTCCGAAAACTGCTCCCGAAAGGGGCGAAAATCGAAAATCTGAGCTGGTATAATTAAAGATAGGCCAATATCCGGAAACTTTTAAATTGAACATTTTTTCAAAAGAGTTACGGTTTTTGAGATAGAGGCATGTTAAATTCTCAAATATATGTATTTTTGCCATGTGGAGAGGGTGATTTCTTCCGAAAATTGAAAATCTTTCGATTCTACATGAAAGACATAATAATTTGTAGCAACATTTATAATGAAATTTTTTTCTTTAGAGTTACGGTTTTCGAGTTAAATCGGTGTTAAAATAGTGAAATCTAAAACACTTAAGCGTATTTCCGCAGCGATGCTTTGAGATCTCAATAATAAGAACTACAAGCAAAGAATATACGTGGGTAATAGGATAAGTACTATCATCATTGGTATTAATGAACATTCAACGATTTTCGTCACTAATGTTACATTCAAAAGTGTGAAATAAATATTTTTTACAAAAAATTGGACCGAAGTTATCAGTTGGTGCACTGAAAAGTACAAAATAATATTGTTTCCATTGGTGCGCTGGTACTTTTGAAGTTGGTGCCAAAAGTTATCAATCTAACTGCAACTGCACAACTTCAAAAGTAACAGCATCAATAGAATTAATATTATTTTATACTTTTCACTCTTTTCAGTGCATCAACTAATAACGTCAGTCCAATTTTTTGTAAAAAATATTTTATCCAGATATCCAGTTACTCTTTCAATCAGTTTTTTCGGCAGGTTAGCTCTTGCTTTATCTAGTCATTTGTAAGAAAGAAAGAAGTGTCGAGGGATTTGCAAGGTCCCCATGTATGTAGCTATGGTATATATGTGCTTCTTCGTGTTCTCTAAATGCTTTCGTGTTTGTATATATTGTTCTTGTTGTTTGTTGTTGTTGTTGATGTTCCTTTTTTTTGTTTCTCGCCATTCTGCAAACATTAGAAGCGCCGCGCGAGAGTAAGGGGAGTATCGGGCGAAAGAGAACTTTTACTGGTTGGCACATGAGGACAAACGGGCGATTTTTCAATTTGGAAAATGCCTTTGTGCCGCGCGTAGAGTTTACAAACGTTGTTGAGGAGTTTTAATGGTACAGCCAAGCTGCAGTAAGTAATATTAGACGGATTTTTGAGCTTAATGTTTCCAAGAAGAAGAAGGTGATATGAGCCGCATGTAGAGAAGTCTTCGTTATAACATTGCAAAAGTTTGTTTGTTTGAAATATTGCTGCATTTCGTATAATTACTTACATGAGGTTGGGTAGTGTTTTGCCTTCAAATGTTTCTGGAAAAGGACTATGTCAAAGTAGCGCGGTGATTTAATATATGTTTCTAGTTGTATCTGCTCAGTAGGTTCTGTGGAACGGAGAAAATATAAATTTATTGCTGATACTTTTATAAACGTCTGGGAAGTTGCAGTAAAGTTTCTTTTGGCATCAAACTTGGAAGATTTCAAAGTGGATAGGCACCATAGCCTGTTTGCTGTTTTTGGATAATTTATTTTAAATTCACAACTTTCACCCTGATGATGACAATAAATATTCTCGAAAGCTTGGCTTGATTCAAATAATTCTATTCAATAAATAACTGTATTGCCAAGAATCATGTTTTTATTGAATATTAAAATCACTGAGTATAAAAACCAAAAATATATACAGTGACCATACTAAATTTGATACGTTCAATTCAATGCAATAAAAATAAATACGGTATTCTATTTAAGAGAACAAAATATCTTTTTCTGGCGCAAAAATGGTAGATCTGGCACCAGTGCTGATATCATAGTTCATTTCTGCATGCTCTAAAACCTCCGAATACCAAATTTTGTGCTTGCAACTGAAGCGGTTTTGAAGATATTCACTTGTTCCGGTACTTTTTGCTAACCCTGTATATCGTCCAGTGCAGTTGATCCCGCTCAGGAAGAACGTTCATATAGCAGCAATTAGAAATGTCGAAGAAAGCAATCTTTTAAACTCCATCCTATATATATATATATATATATATATATATATATATATATATATATATATATATATATATATATATATATATAGCTGAAAGTAATTACTGGCGAAGACTAAAGAAAGCCTCTTCTAGCCTTAGCAGCAGCGCCCGAATTGCAATCTTATTCACATCTCTTGGGTGAAGTGAAAATTCATGATTATCTCTTCTCAACGCAAAATAATTCTCTCAGCTGCTCAAGAAGATCCCTGTTTTGGGGAGGTGGGGAAATACGGGAGGAGATGAAGAATATCATCCACCCAAGGAATGTACCATTTATATATATATATATATATATATATATATATATATATATATATATATATATATATATATTTATCAAACAGCGAAAGGGACGACGAATAATCAAGCTAACAAATTCTCTGGCGGGATAAGTGGTTTCTTGAAGCGCGAATAACAAGAAGAAGAAGAAGTAGAGGTGAAATTATCGTCTTTAATTTGCAGGATTACAACACCGCCAAGTCGCGCACGCACACCTTTGAAAGCAGAAGTGGGATAGACTGTGGCCGTTGCTGCTCATTTTAAAAGTGATCGAGATAAGTGTCTCTGCAGTCACCGATCTTAATTTGGCAGAGAGCAAGAGATAGAAAAGGTCTGACTATGGCATATAAATCTAGTAATAAAACTCTTTTAGCGCGGGTAGGTACACGAAAAGCCACTAAACGGATCTTTTTCACACATACACAGATAGTGATTTATATCACAAAATCTTCAAAGAGGCTCAAGGAAATGGGTAGAAAAGGAAACATTTACTGGGTGAAAGTGATTTTTCAGCGACTCTGTTTACAATAAGATCTGTAAAATGAAAAAATAAAATTCGAGATCGAGGAATTAAAATATGCTTTATGTGGCAAAACTAATGCAAATATCTGGTATTTTGAATTTTTAGTGGCTTAGACGCTCAAAATGAAATATGAAAATGATCTGAGCGCCCAATTGGAAGATTCTTTTGTGATTAATACTTAATATTATTTCATATTTTCTTAACGTTCTAGTCTTCCAATCTCCAGTTCATAAGAAACTCGATAACATCTGCAATAGTTGCCATTTCCCCAAATATTTCGATCTGATATTCACTATATATTTTCAGCAAAATGCGAGGATCCCACCTCTGATACCAATACCAATACCCTGTGCTAAACGTTGTGGGGTGAGGTCACTTGCGTAATACTCAAAATTTCGCAGATTGCTTCCAAAGGTTTATTTTCAAACACTCTGTACACGACCTTCTGTTGTAGTACAACTGTCACCACTTGTCACCTTGACAATCTAAACTGTCACTGTCTTTACCGACTGAACTACTATTAACATCTGATTCCACAGACTGACTGTTATCAACGACTTTATAAAACTGACTCTGACCCGTGATCAACACGGCTTTATATATCTGAATCTTGACGTAACATTAATCGAGAATGTTCTATGATTACCTAGACGCATGTTCTAGAGGCTTGTCAAACTGACAATAACGTGACAACTGTACCTCACATATAGTTTCTGGAAGGATCGAGACTAAATCTACTATAATTCTTCAACTACATAATGAAATATACAACCAACAACTATAGTCAATAAGGATATAGAACAAATACTTACTAAAAGCAATAATAACCATAAGTACATGACTACTTATCCACGTTACAATATGATAAGAAAAGTGTAGATCGTAATCACAAATTATTTCAACATAACCTTAAAATCAAGACAATTCTCGACAGCTACGATCACTTTCCATAGAAAACAACATGTTTATGTTAAATGTCCCAAATATTAACGTCCGATAATTTTTAACGGTTGTCATTTCTGCAAAATTTAATTCGATAAGTGGATCTCTAATTCTTATATCTTCAAAAAGTATAATAGACTCCCTTATACTCATATTCATTTTATTAAATCCTGTCTCATGACATGAACCGGAAGTGAGCCGTCATACTTTATTTTGCGCACGAAATTGGCTCATTCGCAAAGGTTATTATTATTATCTACGTATTTTTTTATAGAATTTTCATAACGCCGGCTCTGGAAGTGAATGCTCAGTTTTTGATATACATGAAACTTTTAATTCCTCTAAATGTTGTTCCCCTAAACCTTTTTGAGCGCTGTATTATTTATTTTTTTCCATTTTGTTATTCGAAGTAAATCACATTCAAACATTGATTAAAATGTAAACTATATACATATATGATGAAATAAAAACATAAAAACTCGACTGATAACATATATATCGACTATATTATTTTAACCTTTTAAAAATCTGCGAACATTGTGTTCATTCAATGTTCACTAATCACAAATTGCTTTCATTTTTATATTTTTATACGTATATGTAAAAAATAACGTACAATATGTTAAATACTAATTGCAAATCATATTTTTCGAATTCAATTATTGTGTAAAATATAATAAATGTATGTATGTATATTAAAACGATAAATATTTTATTTATATTTATTGTTGCTGTTTGATCGAGCTTTGATTGTCCGCAGTATGTAGAGCAAGCCGTGACATCAATCAATATTATGTCTCTTTTGATCATGAGATTGCCACATTTCCGGGCAAACACTTTGTTACATTGTGTTACGGAAACATAAAGTCATAAAAAGTCTTAAGCGTGGAACTTTTCTACTTCAGAGTCCTACTCGCACGTTGAACCAGTCCGAACACCAACCCAGATCCATCTACCAAGAGAGAAGAGCATGAGAATTTCTCCTACATATATCTTAGGGATTTCCGGTATGGAACCCTCCACCTTCAAGTCCCAGTCGCACTGATAGACTCTTACAAAACAGTCCAGTGGCATACTACATACAAACATAGCGAAAAATCTACGAAAATTCAGCTCAGAGATATTTCTTTGGGTATTACGGATATAGAACCCTCCACCCAGGAGGCCCAGTTACACTTACAGCAACTACCAGATCATTCTAATAAATTCTACAAACATATATGGTAAAAATACCATCAAAATCCTGCCATAGTGTTCAGAAATATACAACTTTTAGATACGGAATCCATCACATAGTATCCCACGGGCAATAAAAGTTTTCCGTTCCCAAAGTCTAGTCTTTATCTGTACTAAATTTCATCAAAATTAATTATATTAAACTCACTTTCCAATTTATATTAATAGTTAGAATAAATTAAAAAAAATACTCTAAATAACATCTTGCGGTGAGAATAAACAATTCAAATAATTTAATAAGTTTTTATTTAAATACATACATGAGAAATACTTGACAAAAATAATAGTATCGCAAAACAAGTGAAATTTTTGAAAAAAAATTAAAAATAGTTTTTATTAGGCATTTTATATTTAAACCGTACCGATGAGTACCTACTATTTCTTTCTATCCTTTTGTCGATTTTAACTATACTTATATATATGTGTTTGCCAGCAACAGCAATTCCACTGTTTATCTACCACAACACAAAATTAAACTTTAAATTACCAACAACGTCTGACGTCTGACTATTGCGACATAACCATAGACGATCTTCCAAAGAGTACCTATATACCAGAGAACGAGACGTATATATACGATCCATGCTCGTGCGTAATTCCAGTGACGGATCCCATTTTCCGACATTGTCGTTCCATGTCGAAAAAATAATGATCTTGGTTGAATGAGACAATTATAATTACCAATATTGCAGCACACTTGGTGCTTAACAGGCGGCGAGATGTCTACGATCTAAGTACAAATTCGAAATTTCAAGTCTCTAGACCGTATGGGGCCTGAGAAATCGCTACGGAGTCCATTGATACAAGAACCGAAAGTAATAAAAACTATTTAAAAATTTAAATGTGAAGGAAAGCAAAGATCGGAACAAAAAAAAGCTTGCCAGATTAGTTCTTGGATAATGGCTTCGCTAATAAAAGATAAGAGATCTAACTGAATACCAAGTTCTTTAGAAATTCCTTAAATCTTATCTTCTGACATGTATAAAGTTCTTCAGAATTTAAAATTTAACAGTTATGACGTCACGACAGAAAACTTTGTTATTTTTTTCTATTCAAATATGAAAAACAGAGATGGTCATAGTCTACGGAAGTCTTATAAATTGAAACAATGCTGGAGACGTCAGCTTAGGCAGGTTATAGATAGCAGAACTAACCAGCCCTTCCTTAGATCTACTCTAATGTTAAAAAAGTGTCCATGTCAAATTTATTTGAAGGTTTGAATCTCGCTCATCACTTTGTTTACAACTAGAAATTGTATTTTATTCAAGATCATTGTTTTCTTATGTTACAAAATGATTTATAAAGTTCGCTTTGTCCAGGAGTTTTTTCTCCTGGATATTCATCAATAACAACTTTTACATTATATGCTGTTTTGGTGATTTTGTGTTCTGGAGTTATTCTTCCACGAACTGTGCAGATATTATTTACCCTTTTGATCTGTACGTACGTACGTCTGTTCAATCCAAATCAATTGTAAATACATGGATTCCACATTAAACAAATACAATTTACTACAATGCCTAATGTTTACTTTTTAGTTTCAGTTTCAGAACTGAAAAGCTGCGTATTAATACACAAAAATTATTTTTATCTCACTGTCCACTAATGGCAAATTATCACTGTCAGCCTTAGAAAATCCTGGATCCATTTTTGATAAATAATTATATGACAATAATAGTAGAAAAGCAATATAATCTGAAAACAAAATGACAATTGACTATAACCTCAATTTATTCTTCGTTTTCTTTTGTTGGTTTGAACTATTTTATACAGAGGTCTTGCGGACGTTTTGAAAACACGAATTCAATAACTGTGACCTCACAACTAAATTATTTGATTGTTTTATAAAATATACTTGTTTTTTAAATTGCCAGGTATAATGTAACAGTCTCAAAAGTAGTAATTTCGTTTCTACTGAAATCATCTGGTTAGGCCACTGATAATTCTTCCTGACTTCTAATTCCAACAACTGGTGACGTAGATACCTAATAGGCCACTTTGAACTTTATAAATGTTATGGAAATTGTAATTTATATTTTCCCAATACAATACTAAAGTTTTACATTTCTACAACTAAGGTAATTACATCAAATACTTCTTCCATCTCAATTTTTTGTTATTCTCATTATTCAAAAATAAGCAATGAAGGCTTTTGCACAAAGTTTTCCAACTCCAAGTTTAGCTCTTCATTGAAATCGACGACTACTCATCGTTTGAAGCATTCATTCATTCATCATTCCTTTTGTTCGTTGTTCTTTTGCTAGATAGAGATCTTTACAAATAAGCAAAAATCGAACGTTTTGAAGTCGAGAAAAAAGTTTCACTTTCTAAAATTCTATGGAATAAATATAATGAAAAAAAGGCAAAAGATGAAAGAACAGCTTGAGAAACTGTAAATGGGATTGATAGATGTTAACCTAGATATTCGCAATTGCTACGTTGACAAACTGCACAGATAGGTATCAAACAACTTTCGTGAAATGTTTTTTGTATCATTGTTTGAGAGTGAAATTTTTGAGCAGTTGTCGAGTCTTGTGTTGACTTTAAGGTTATTTTGAAATAATCTGTATTTACGATCTACTTACTTTTTTCCTTTCATATATTTGATCAAAATTAAAAAAATATAGATAATGAATCTCAAGAATCATCGAAGTATAAATTGTTTTTGTTCCAACAAGGAGGAGGTATACAGTTCGGTTGTATGTTTAATTTATTTATGTAAACTTGAAAGAAAAATCCTAAATCTCCTTTCCACCAAAAACTGCCCTTGAAGGGGATGGTGGGAACAATTTTTCTCAAAAATCCAAAATATGAGACCGCAGAATTCAAGATGGGACCATATCGGGAAACATTTAAATTGAACAATCTTTTAAAAGAGTTACGGTTTTTGAGTTACAGCAATGGTAAAGTCCGAAATATGTGTATTTCCACCGCGATGTTTTCAGATATCTCAATACTTATTAAGAAGTGCAAACAAAAAATATACATGGGTAATAGGATAAGTACTATCTTCTTTGGTACTGGTGAACGTTCAACGATTTTCATGACTAATGTTACAATCAAAAGTGTGAAATAATCTTTTTTTACCAAAAACGGGGCCGACTTTATTAGTTGGTGCAGTGTAAAAAAGAAAATAATATTAATTCTATTGGTGCTGGTACCTTTGAAGTCGTGCAACTGTACTTGGATAGAAGATTTTTGGCACTAGAAAATTTTAAGAGCGCATGGTTTTCATAAAAAACTAAATAGACTTTATTCAGATATTGTTATGAATTTGCGATATAGTGAGGACGTCATTACGAGGAAGCATGTGTGATTTGTCAGAGGGCGGAGCCTCTTGATGCGTAGGGACGTTAGTGGGGCATCCTGCTATTGGTCACATATACATCATGCCAAGGTTAAGATTATATCCCAATACATCTAGTGAGTTCGCGCTATTCGAGGAATGTTCGGGGCGTTGGAAGATGCTGGTGGAAGCTTCTAGATGAAGGAGGCTTGTCTATATATATTGGAGAGGATTTGCTGCGGAGTTCAGTTAGCCCGGTGCACTAGTCGAGTGAGTAGGGTGAATACGGTGGAAACCGGAGTAAAATGGAGACCGGCAGTACAGTGTAGACCGGAGTATGGTAGATATATATATATATATATATATATGGATGCAAAATTTAGATAAGGATAAGCCGATCTAAAAATTTAATGAAGCTCTGGAACAAGTTTACGAATATTCATCGTGGTTATATCTTTCTGAATATTTTCATTGCAAAACATTTTCTTATCAGTAAAATACCATGGCAATTTGTAATTTGTTAAACACATTGAAATCAATAATTACACATAATAAATTATATTATGCAACACGTTTTTGATTATGTTCCTGTTATCTCATAATGAACAGCGAATAGTTAATTTGTGTTGATAGTTGTTGTTGTTGGTAATAATAGCAACAGTTGATGATGATGATGGGAAAATGCATATATTGTTTTGACCAATAATTATTAATCATGCTGGCAAATTTATTCGGGCATCAATAGACAAAATAAATGTAAATGGTATATTATTATCTGGATCACCTAGCAGCGTTGAGAGTTTGAGAGAGTGTCAAATTTTAATCGCTGTTATACGTTCAATCGTTGATTGATTTCTGAATAATTCATGATCTAACTTGAATTTATTGCAAGGTGTATCTGCAAACACGTCTGAGGCTTAGCGCAGAATTTTTATATAGATTCAACAAGTCAGTTCTGACAAGATGTTTTGGTCAAAGTCCAGAAACTATTAGTGTTTCGGATTTTGATCCACCAATTTTCTTCCAATCCTAGCATGAACTTATTTGGTAATCCAAACGTTGATTCTCCTTTTCCAGACATTTTGATCAAACCTTTGTAGATGAAGGTGGAAATATGAATGAACTTTAAACCATTGTAATTTTATTTTTTTAATGTTTAATTAATTATTAACAGAATATCAGCATTATTGCCTGAGTTTATTGCGAAAATAATAATAATTATAATAATAATAATAGTTTACAAAATAGCTTTAAACTAACAAAGAAAATACAATTTTATTTATAAAAGAACAATATAAATTATGTAACTATTTCAAAAATTAAAATAATGTCCATTTTAAATCCTTATAATTTTTTAATGTACAGTGCATCCCATTTTGGTTGACATAGCCATGTATCTCTGTTGTTGTTGAAATACACTGTATTTAATTATCTCATTAAATTCCTTATTTTTTTCCTTCAAAATGATATATTGTAGGTATGAACATAAAGTTTTTGAAAATGCTCCAAAATCGCTAAAACATTGAATTTTAATAGTGGGCTATGGTTTCTTCATACAAAAAAGATTCCAATTGACGGAATATTACTTGTGAATTTTCCATTTAAAACAATACTAATGCTAATTAACTAACAAAACACAAAACTTATTCTAGAATTTACAAAGACGGACCTTAATATTTTTAAATGCATTAAGACATAAAATTGAACAATTCATTGATTAAATTTTGTGTTTTGTTAGTGAATTAGCGTTAGTATTGTTTTTGTTTCTTTCATGGAAAATTCACAAGTAATATTCCGTCAATTGAAACTTTTTTTGTATGAAGAAGAAACCATAGGCCACTATTAAAATTCAATGTCTTAGAGATTTTGGAGCATTTTTAAAACTTTGTCTTATCCATATATTATAAATAATTTTCAAGGAAAAAATAGGAATGTAATGAGATAATATAATATAGGGTGTTCATTGAAAAAATCATAAGTTTGAGTTGTATATCCATTACCCTACCCCAAAGAAAAAAATCCGTGCACCACTGGATTATGCATAAAATTCTCTATGGGATAAGTTTTTAATTTGACATGACCGTGTTTTTTCAACATAAAAGTTGATTTGTCTCAAAAACGGTGGACTTTCGAGCTCACGACCCAGAGTACCTTTTTGTGTAGAAAACATTGGCGTACTTATGCCATTGGCGTAGAAATTGGGGAGAAAAACAACCACTATTCCTTCAAAATCTACACCAATTATGACTTAACAAAAATGTTTTTCTGACTCAAAGCTTAGCTTACTATGAGTGGAAAATGCTTACAAAATCCGTTTTCTGTACGATAAACGGTTCCGGAGATATTAAAAAAAAAAGATTTTCTTTTTCAATTTCAACACCCTGTATCTCGAAAATGGTGTATTTTAGAGGGTAAGATAATATGAAATTTTTCTCATATTTTTGGACGAGCTATCACATCCTGCGCATATACTTTGAAACATCCTGTATATATAAAGTCATATTTTAGAAAAAGTAATGAGTGTTGATATTATGAGCCTCTCGGTAAATTAATGGAAAATAATTTACCTACGTGAGTATAATGAAATAAGTAAGACCAGTAAACAGGTCCATAATCCGTTTCCGTATATTTTCTCTATAGTATTTAAAATTCTCTAAAGGGGGTTTATTGAAAAAAATGATTGATTTTAGAGCTCTAATATAGTTGAATTTTTCAAATTATATTTGAGAGAAAATACAATTTTTTATTTTTATAAGTATTGCTTCAGTTGTTGTTTTTTTATTTCAGGTAAGCCTTATGTTCATGTCCCGAATCAACAATGAGTAAGTATAGTTCTAATTAAAAAAGTATTTTTTTGCAACTGATTTCGAGACATGTAGAATTATTAAGAGTTTTCTCAACCCAACTAAAACTCAAAAACTCTTTTTTATAATATTTATAGAAAAGTTTTACCTGCGTCGCCAACAATTTATGCTTCTCACTGAATTATTCTTCAGGTCCCCTCCCTTAAATCATAAAACCAATATACCAAATACTTTAATTCTATTTACAAAATGTATCTTGACATTTTAAGAAAGTCTAAAGTCAGCCTTTTCCGCTTTTCCTTACAAAGCACACAGAATATTTAATCAACTGTTGAGTGATAAAAATAAAATAGAACAAAAAAAACCGAATCGAGTTGCCAGAGAGAGCTTTCGCGAACTTCAAAGCTCAATGAGCATTCTCTCCAATTTATCTATAGGTATATCCATCTCGCTTTTTCCTTTTCACCTTTTACTCATTATTAACTGTCCATGTCTCTTTCTTTCTCTCTCTCTGTTTTATCTCACATAAATCCTGAGCGCAGCCTATACGTTGATTCCCTGCACAATCCTCCTATCCCAATTCCACGTTTGAATCAATCGAAAAGTTTGTCCATAGAAGAAAACAAAAGTGGAATGAGACTTTTTTCCCCAACTGTTTTTTCTCGTTCCTATACTGGAGCACCCTTTTGAGCGCTGGTGCTCCTGGACCAGACCAGAGGGTGACGTCGAAACGAAGGCTGCCCCCCCCCCGTCCCTTTCCCCGCCAATCAGTTTCAGACAATTACAGTTCGAGCTGTGTAAAAATTCCGAGAGGCGTCTTTGAGGGTAAAGTTTATTTTCCTATCTAATTGATTCTTGGAAAGAATACTTGACTGCTGCTCTCCAGGCTTGGTGGTGTCAGCTTTTTTTCAATTTATTCTCTTTCTGTGGATATAGTGAGGGTTATTTTGGAAATTAACTGGTGCATCAGAACTTTAAAATTAATCAATAATGGCTATTCAAACAGTATTTTCAATAGTTGCTTTGTTAACAATTTCAAATAAAATCATCTAAAATGCCTATGATGCTCTGTTAAACCAAATGGGTTTTTACTGCCTCATTTCTGAAAGCTTTTTCAAATATAACAGTTGGAACATACTCTATTGTTTTGACTAATGTTACAAAAATAAACAGCATAGATGGAATCATTCAGGGATCGGTATTTGGAACAGAGCCTATATTAAACTGGATTGCGTTCTGAAATGAAACTGTTTGACAGTTCATGTCACGTACAGAAATGCCACTGTACTAAAACCTCCTGTATATGAAACACAATCATATTTTAGCATATATAATGGATACAAATAAACAAATACCATAGATATTTTCAATTCAAACCAATTTGAAAAATTGACAGCATTCCGATAAAAAACGACATTTTTTCCATAAAAGCGTACGTAATGCGTAGACTAAGCCTAGCGTGATATCCAAAACCCGCACCCTCGAGACACAGAGACAACGACATCAACAATTCATTGAAAATGAGAAAAAATATCACACAGAGAGTCTGTCCTCTCTACACGTATAGATTATATATAATATTTTTGACGATTCGCCGAACTGGAACGCAGATTTGCAGCTCTCTACGTCATCAGTTTTCCATTTGCGTGTTTGTGGCTTTTAGGAGGGAAGGGGAGTTGTGGGGGATGTTGTTGGCACAAAAAATTTGCATTTTTGACATCGTCACATTTGCGTGTATCGCTCTACCCCGCCATCTCCATCAACAATCCCCAATTTTGGATCTCATGATGGTTGTGGGGGTGGGATAAACTGACAAATTCAGTCGTTTCCAAACCCTTCCTCCCCCCACTGATCCTCTTCCTGTATAACCTTTTGGATACGCGTACTTTTCACCTCTATGAATACTACAAATTTTTTTTTCGTTTATGGAAATGGCCTTAACTGATTCGTGTATGTCAGTTTGCGTGGGAAGCCAATAGCGATGTTTTTTTTCCTAGTGAGTGATTTTTCAATAACATGCTTCAAAGTATTGAATATGGATTACCTGGTAAATATTCCAGATATTAGTTTTATTGGTAATAGTTTAGTTTTGCGGCTTTTGTTATAAAAATCCTATAAAATCAAATGTTTGCAAAAATAGTTGGATTTTAGCAAAACTTTTAATTAAATTGAGGTGAAAAGTCTTAAGAAAAAAATCCCGATGGCCTGTAGCCAGCGCAACAGTGGTGTTTTCACTATTCTCTTAGCAACGCATTTGGCGATTCAGTTAAAATAGTAAATATAAGTTCGCGAGAAGCGAGGTTGAACGAATTGATGACTGTCTTCTGCGGTATATTCAACATTCAAGTGCTGTTAATATAAATGTTGCCAACGCTGCAAGTATAACTTTCGCAGCATTAGATAGATAGTATGAATTACATTCCCAGGAATATTTGCTTTAAAAATTCATATTTTCAATAGCCTGAAGACAAATGGTTCGATGGAATAAACTGATAAGACTTTCAACGTGTTCCTAAATACAAACCATTAGCCTGGCCAGGCCTAAATTATGTCATCTGTCAATGCCATATTCCTATATTGAGTTCATATTATATCTGTCAATTTTCGACGGCTCACCATTGATAACTAGTACAGCTGGTTACTTAAAGAATATAAATAAAATTGTATTTCTCTTCTCCCATTTTTCAGTTCAGTTCCCATTTTAAAATTTTAAAGTATAGACTTTTAGGATCGTATTATGATTAAAATATATCGTAAGTTTATTCGCGGTCATTAATAATCTCCTGAATTCGAGAACGAATGTCCAAGAATCTTTTTCTTAAAAAAAAAGTCGACTCGGAATTCTATCTCTACGTTTTCTTAGAAGTTTTTTAACAAGAATGCATCCAGTAATTTGTTATATTCACATCGGGAATTAAGTATTCAATTTTTATAATATCTGGAATTCATATTCATTGAAATTGAGCTACTTGGATATATGAGGTCCTCGTCAGACAAACTAATGAGATCGTTAAAAATGGAACAATACTTCAAAATGGAAAAATCTGACTTTCTATTTGCTCCACGAAAAATAACTCATCGTCTTTCACCAACTGTCTGTCTAAAATTGTCGAGCAAATAAAACCGTTTAACATTGCATAATGCCAGTAAAGTCAGCAGCTGACGTTAGTTTGTTGGTTCGTTTAGTATTTTTTCCCATTTTCTCATTCTGGTCGTAAATTTCAGCTGCACACGAATGCGCCGCCGCCATTTCCAAACTCCATTATATACCATGTGATGTAGTAGAGTGGGAATAATAATATTCAGAGAAATGTTCTCTCTGAAAGTTATTAAACTACGAATAAAATTCTGAAGAGTTAATATAATATGAAGGATTTTTCAGAGCGTATGTGTCGAGAACTATAAGAAGGAACTTATATAGGATGCGATGATCATTTCCTCTACGTTGGAAAGTTTTACTTTTCTATTACTTTTATGGAAAATGGAGTTTTGCAGATTTTCCTTCAACTTGATCGAATATTTTTGCATTAAGTATTCATTTATGGTTGGTTCATTTGCGTTTTAGTCTGAATACGGTCAATGACAACCATTTAAGAGTTAAAAAAAATGTTGCATCAGCTTATTAACGGTTCAATACTTGATAACATGCATTGATGGATCTAGCGGAATTTGTGATAAAAGAAATAGTTTGAATGCATGAATAATAATTTTATCCATAACTTCCACGGGACCAAATATACATAATAAAAACAAAGCAAATATTATGATCTAGCATCAACTTAACGTATTCCCTGTTTTTATTGCTATAAAATGGAAGTTTGTGTTCCAAACGGGAAGAACCTCAAATGAAATTTCCAATTCAAATCGACTGATACCGACATATTTGTTTTTCGCAGCTATATACGTAAAGCGGCAATAAAAGCGTCAGGATATACGATAATGATAAAAGATTGGGAGAAAGCGAGAAGATAAGAAACATATTTTCAGGAATGTACATTTAGAAGACAAAAGATCTTGTGCCTCTTTGTTTAGTTGAGCATCAGAAGTGGGATAATCAGGAAGCAAAGATAAGGATCTGGCTCGAAGATTGTTAGCTTTGCAAATTCATATAAATGGTTATGATTTAGAAATGTTTTGCCAATATGGCAAATTGAAAATGACTTAGGTTAATGTGTCTTGGATACTTAGGAGAAGAATGTTAATTGAATAGGTAGGTTTATATTCAAGAATGAAATATACAGTGCGTTCCACAGATATGAAATAGATTTTTTTTGCGTTATTATGTATTTGTTTGAAAAAACCTGATACAAGTCGATTTCTTTTCTCAATTTGACAATTGAATGTATGAAAATATTACCCTGTTCATGCACACCCCCTCTGAATTATGAGCAGCCCTTCAAAACTTTCAAAAGAGAATGGGGGTCGTGTGGTGGTACCTTGTTCAAAAGCGATTTTTATTATTTCTTCAGCAATGCAATTTTTTCAAATTTGGTGCAATCATAACTGAGAAAATTTATTTTGAAAATGTAAAATTTTGTTACTCTAAGTAGAATGAGTGAAATTGTCACATAATGTTTAGGAAGTCTTTTTCATTTTATATTTTCATTAAATAGGTATATATTAAAAAAGATCTATAGCACCTATTAAAATTTTCCATTTAATACTTTTCTCTCCATAACTAGTTGAAATTATTTTTCACATTGGCTATGTGCCATATTGAGGATTTTGTATCGTGACATGAAATCGATTGCACAAATAATATAAAATTCAATTAAAATTCCACCAGCAATTTTAACAAATTCCATAGATAGCTCCTCCTTCTCCTCTATAGGGTTGATCGAACTGATGAAATAAAGTTAGTAGGTCGGTGGTTCACATATTATGCATATATCCAATGATATCTTTATACCTTTTTTTTGATGGATTTAGATTTAAATGTGGTTTTTCTTAAAGAAAACTAAGAAATGCTAGATGACATGTCGATGTTACATACTTGTCCAGGGGACTCTATTCGAAGTTCACTTCAGACACTCGTAGCTTCTCTTGCATTTCTAAAGCATGATGATGTCCTTGACATTGAAGTTTTTTCCTTGGATCTTCAGCAAGGCCTACCGAGATGTACTGTGAGATGATTTGATGTACCAAAAGAAATTCTTCTTATTTTCTTCATACTAATATTTTTTTAGAGGAATGACTTAATTAGGTTCAATTGAAATTACTTTTAAATAAATCACTTTTGATATGGCTATTTATTTCAATCAACATTTTCAATCAATTACTTGATATTTATATATTCATTAAGAGTCGACTTCTTCATCATTGTTGAAACTCTGGAGAATTGTGTAATATGAATATGCTGAACGGAATATCTGAAATAATAACGAAGCTTTAAATTTCAATACCTCAATTCATTTAGTGAAACAATATTTTTTTATTGCTAGCAGATCTAAGGACAATACCTAGATCTTTTTACGAGTGTATTAATCGAGCAATTTTTTCATAATCAAACTTTTAACAGCTCCAAAAACAACTAGTGCAAGGGCAAATCATCCGTCATTCATAACCAGTATGATAATCAATTTATAAATAAACACAGCACCACTCTCTCACGCAAATATTATGGTTTCAAGGTGTTGTCTCTCATCAGTATGAGGCAGAGGGACGGGCCGTATTCGATAATCTATCGTTATTTGATATCATACTGTACAGCATTTCACATTTAGAATGCAGTGTATCCGATTATAGGCATTTAAACGGAAGCGGTTAATTTTGCGTGAGGCCGGACTAGATGGTTGTTCGAGCCCAACATTCTTAATATGAAAAGCACTACAGAATGAAACAATACTGGTGTCCTGTACTATGTATAATTTGCGATACTTACTGATATACAAACTGGAAGATACATTGTACATAGTCCACCGCCAAGTCGTATTTTAATTGGTTCCTTGGTGAGTGTCATGAAAAGTCTCAACATCCTTTGGAAACGAACGTCTTTTGACGACCAATCCGAACTAAATAGGGAGTATGCGAAACCATCGCTCTAAAAATATATAAAGGAGATTTTAGATAGAAAAAATTCTTATTACTAATTTAAAGAAAATATTTAAAGTTGGCTGTTGGTTGTTTCTTCTAACAAAATTCAACATATAGTTATTAAATCTACTATAAACTACTAAGAACTATTCTAGCGTTATTACTACTATTCTTAAATCTAAATGAGATTCAATATATATTTTGGTGAAGTGAATGTGTCTGGGTCACGAGCAATGTCAGCACATTGACTCCATCGGGAGTTTGATAAATCTTTGAGGACCCACCTTATCCACGCTTAACCAAAATTAATAAAAATTATTCATTTTAATAAAATTATTGACTTACTTTATATAATAATTCATTGCCAAACCAACAATGTATGAATACGATAGACATGCACCCAGTTAAATATGGTAACAGGAAAGTAAGTTCAGCAAACGTTGCCTAGAAAAATATTATCCTTGACTATTTTTACGTTTTTCTCCCATCTCAGATATTTCATTGACCAAACCCAAAAAAAGCTCACTCACATCATTAAGAGTGAAGATTGTAGCACTCAGTATAACTACGTTACTGATGAAATTGACCAACATGCCGACACCAATTATTTTTTCAATACCTTTACACAATCTAAAATCAGACAGTTTTTCAGCGGTGCAAATCTTCAATGCAACTTTCTATTTAAATTCAAAAAAGTACTTACAAAAGTATTTCCTTATAGTGAAAAAAGCAAATCCTCAACTGCGCCTCAGTTTCAATTTCCGTTAACAGATTATCCAGTATATCCAATTCCACACCAGCTTGTATCATCAAACTGGTATTTAATAGAACATAACTGACACAAAGACAAACATTGTAATTGTACATCATCAATTGGTACACCGAAAACACCGGTTTCGGTATAAAATGTGGCACATATGCGGCTAGAACCTCTCCTTTTTCCAAATAACTTCGAGTACTACCAATACACAATACGAACACTTCAAATAAATAATAGTGCAGCAATCGTTTACTGAGTATATCGGCTCTTTTCAGTATTTGAAAATCCTTTGCACACTTCGGCTTGAACAGATACGATTTCATTTGTCTGTACATGTGAACCAGTGTCTCCTTGTTGTAGAGAATACACAATATCATGATGAAATTCATCAGGGCACAAATGTAGCTGAAAAGTACATTGGTACAATCTTCGACGGTCAAAGCTTTACGCTTGGAATACAAGTACAGCGAACCGCACGATAGAAAAAATGCCAAACTTGCCACACTCAACATTCTGTACATTTTATACCATTTTGTGTTGTAAAATGACGTGGTATCTGGATCGTTCCAGTAGCCTAACAGTTTCAAAATTAATATTGTTGGATTAAGTATGCTGAATACTTCGAAGTATTCTTTGCTTGTCGACATCTTGACAGTTAAAGTATGTGTGAACTTGAAGGAAATTGGTGAGACATATTTATATGCTTGGGAAATATTATGAATTATAGGTTATAGAGTAATTGTTTCTTTTTATTATGTAAAAGCTTGTAATCTTGCAGCTGAACAATAGTTAAAGGGAGTTGTGTTAGAATATATGAATGTGTGTCTGCTACAGGGTGGAAGTTGATGATATATCCAGGCACTCAATGGGTGGAATTGAATTTCTGGAGTATGTTTTTATGGGATTGGATTTTTTTATGTATGTGTGCATTGATGAGAAAATTTCACATGAAGATTATCTTTTACTGAAATTAATTCCTGTGGCGTAAAATTTCGTTTGGATATGTGAGATTTTTTTAATAAAATAAATACAGATCTCGACTTCTCTACCATTCTCAAACAAATTAAATCGAAGGAAAAGGCTATTTCCTATCCTCTATTGCTAGCTCGATGCTCTTCCTATGTCAAAGGTGAGCGAAATCAACACTCTACAAAACAAAAATGAAAGTATTAAAATCGACGAACCCAAACGGAGAAGAAGGTATCGACTGTCTACTTTTTTTGGTTTATGACCACAGTAATCGTACTCCGATTTTGATGATTTTTGATTCATTTGAAAGAGGTGGGTTGAGAAATAGTCCCATGTTCATAAAAACTCCAATCCGATATCTCCTTCCTTCTAAAAACAGCCCCCGAAGATTGTGGAGGACACAATTTCTCTCGAAAATCACGAATCTGACACGGCAGAATTGAAAATAAGACAATATTCGGAAAATTCTTTATTTAAATTATGGTTTTAGAATTACAGCAATGTTAAAATCTGAAATATGTGTATTTCCGCTATGTGGAGGGGGCAATTTCTTTCCAAAATTGAAAATCTGACACGGTCGAATTGAAGATAAGACAATATCCGGAAACGTTTAAATTGAAATTTTTTTGAAAAGAGTTAAGGTTTTCGAGCAATGTTAAAATCCGAAATATGTGTGTTTCCGCTGATGGTGGGGCCAATTTCTTTCGAAAATTGAAAATTTGAGAGTGCGAAATCAAAGACCAGATTATTTGTAGCAATGTTACACTCAAAAGTCGGTACATTTTAAAAAAAATATTTATTCAAATATGTGTAGTTAACCGTGAAAATAATAAACTAAAACAACCTTGACAATAGTGTCTTTTTTGGAAACTAAGCCCATTTCAAATTGTTTTTTTTTCCTGAGTTTTGAAAAGTCTTCTGAGTCTGCTGCTTAAATAATTTTGCTTTGATCTCTTCCCCCGGATGTCTTAAATTGGCAATGTGTAAAGAGGTATGAATGAAATTCATGTAGAAATCTAGGTTCAGATTGTAGTAATAATTAAAAAAAATGTTTTAATCATGAAGTTTACAGTTTCCCATGTGTAAATGGTATAAAGAAACCCGATAGCTTGTCAGCTGATAGGTAAATCTCACAGTTTTTAATTTTTATTATTTTTTCTATCACTTTTCGAGATAAAAGCTTCAGACAAAAGTTGTTGGTACAGATCATATCTACAACAAATAAATATTTTTAACAATCGTTCATAATTCGATATTCTGTGAAAAACCAACATGTTCCACCATGTAACTACCAACCTCTTATGTTGGAATAAAAATATGTCTAATCTACCTGCCAGTGCCTTTTCAAGTAAATTGATGCATTTTGTAGCAAACCATAATTTTCACAAATGCTTCTATTATTTATTTTACATACATTGTATGTAATATATTTCAAAGAGGTGATGATAATATTATATATATAACATGTTATTTGCTCCTTTGAACTGGTTAAGGTAATTGCAATTGATCATAGCATAGTTAAGTATATGTAGATGAAAGAAGGAAAAAAATATTTCACAAATATCACAGAAGAACACATCAAAATATCCTGCAAATATTGCCATCATAATTTTCTTATTGTTGGGCTGGGAATATATTGTCGCAAGTTGGCTCGGGTTTTCCCTTAACGCCATACGGTGGGGTATGGCCGAGGGTGTCTTCCAGTAAAGGACAGAGCGTCCGAAAACGCCACTTGCCCATCACACATGGCTTCAGCTCTAGAGTTCCATGGACAAAATAATTCATCTTTATACCTGTGAGCAGTTAAGCTGCAAACGTTGGAAATTGAAATTTCAAAACATCAAACAAACATCGTTTTATCAGTTTACTGCATAAAAAAACGCCTTTTAATTATCAGAACATGTATAAGTGACTAATTTTTGTGGAAGCCCCGACTTTATCAGTAATCAGGTCTGTCTTATGGCTAATTATTGTACCTTGATTTACATATTCATCCATTCAAAATCCAGCTAAAGCAGTAATTGAAGCCTGTTGACAATACTTACAAAGCAGGAAATAAAACAACGAGTGGGTGCTGGAATAACAACACAATTGACCAATTTTTCTGATATGTGTCTTACTTATATTCAGTTTTGAAACAAGAAAATGGATAACCCGACATATATCGCTCTTTTAAAGGATAATTTGCGATTGCATGGGCAAAACGAGAGAAAATGGTTTAATTTCTAACATCAGAAGTGGGATTCCTGCCCGTGTTTTATATGTCATCTTGACTGGTTATTTAAGAGTACATAGGTAATATGAAAAATTGCATGCGTGATATTTATAATTTCCAAAAACATTTTTTTTTCTATTTTTCAGACATAAATGTAGAGGTAATTTTATTTCTCATCCACACTTCAGTCGTAAACGCTAGCGTAACCATTTTTTATTTCAATCAACATAAAAGCACGTCAACATTTAAACACTCGTGTGTTCTTTTCCACTACTATTTTTAGTGTAAAACTGGGTGCCAGTTTCTCCATTTCTCTGGTACATTACCTGCAACACACCATAAAAGAGAAATAATACTTTATTTTTACGCGCTGCACATACTTACCCGAAAGGAGAACAAATCATTTTAGTGCTTTTGAAAATGGCGGAAAATATACGAGTACATATATGTACAACTCTACTTGCTCTATACAGAACTTACAAAGATGTAAACGACTATGTGGAGTGTATCTTTTATTGCTTCTTTTGAAAACTTCATCTATTGGATTGGTGTCATTTGAATTTGTTTCTGAGATTTCATAACAAAGAGATCGTCTAGTAAAAGTAGAAGACATTTGGTGTGATTCTGTTTTTTTTTATAGAACCTTATCGTCGTTCTACATCATTGTTTCTTCCCAAGTCTCAAGTCATACACTTCATAATAATTTCGGGAATTTTAACGTAAGAAAAACAATATAAATTATAAATCTCGCTATATGCAAGGTAGTTCCATCTTGTTGGTACATGTATCCTCGTTTACTTTATAGTATGTAATATGTGGTGTAAGCATGAATCTTGTTAATGGATTATTCACAGTCTACGTTGATCTGAGGATTTTGTATGGCCTCCTCGTTCGCCGGATCTCAGATAGTGTGACTTTTTTGTAAGGGGCAAAATAAATATAAAAAAAAACAAAAAAATATTTAAAAGAAAAACGCACTTTATCGTATTTCATCCTAATGCTACGTTAATCCAAAAATCAAAAAATAGCAAATAGTTAAGGTATCCACTGATTAACCTGAAATCAAGTTTTGTTGTTGACGCTATCAGACTATCTTCATTTTCAAGCATTTTTTTGCTCATTAGAAAATTCTTTATTAGTAGCAGAAAATATAAACAAAGAATATTGCCAATAATAATTGTTTTTTTTGGTGTTGCTATCAGAATAACTCTTTTTTGGGTCCGTCAAGCTACACCCCCGATAAAACGAATATGAATTTTTTTTAATGCAAAATTATGTGCAAATTATGTGCAAATTACGGCCACAAAAAAAAAATTTGTGCACAATTCCTTGACCATTTTTTCGTTATTTGAAAAAAGGGGGTGCAGCTTGACGTCAAGCTGCACCCCGCACCAATTTCTATTGCCGAAATTTGAAAATCGATTACACCATAATTATGTGCAAATTATGTGCTCTCCAATGACCTAAAGAACAACTATGCTACTCTAAGCATACACCTTCTTTTTTTTTATTTATTAAAGGGGGTGTGGCTTGACGTCAAGCTACACCCCCGCACCTATTCCTGTTGCCAAAATTTAAAAATCGATCACACTATAATTATGTGCAAATTATGTGCAAATTACGGCCAAAGAAAGGAAATTTTGTGCTCCATCCCTTAACTTTATTTTTCAAATTACAAAGTGGTGTGTAAACGAAATTAAAAATTATTTATTGCAAAATTATGTTCAAGTTATGTGCGAATTACGGCCACAAAAAATAATTTTGTGCACAATTCCTTGACCATTTTTTCGTAATTTGAGAAGAGGGGTGCACCCTGCACCAATTTCTATTGCCGAAATTATGTGCGAATTATGTACTCTCCAATGACCTACCTAAAAAAGTGTGATCGATTTTTTAATTTTGGCAACAGGAATAGGTGCGGGGGTGTAGCTTGACGTCAAGCCACACCCCCTTTAATAAATAAAAAAAAGAAGGTGTATGCTTAGAGTAGCATAGTTGTTCTTTAGGTCATTGGAGAGCACATAATTTGCACATAATTATGGTGTAATCGATTTTCAAATTTCGGCATTAGAAATTGGTGCGGGGGTGCACCCCCTCTTCTCAAATGACGAAAAAATGGTCAAGGAATTGTGTACAAAATTATTTTTTTGTGGCCGTAATTCGCACATAACTTGAACATAATTTTGCAATAAATAATTTTTAATTTCGTTTACACACCACTTTGTAATTTGAAAAAAAAAGTTAAGGGATGGAGCACAAAATTTCCTTTCTTTGGCCGCAATTTGCACATAATTTGCACATAATTATAGTGTGATCGATTTTTAAATTTTGGCAACAGGAATAGGTGCGGGGGTGTAGCTTGACGTCAAGCCACACCCCCTTTAATAAATAAAAAAAAAGAAGGTGTATGCTTAGAGTAGCATAGTTGTTCTTTAGGTCATTGGAGAGCACATAATTTGCACATAATTATGGTGTAATCGATTTTCAAATTTCGGCATTAGAAATTGGTGCGGGAGTGCACCCCCTCTTCTCAAATGACGAAAAAATGGTCAAGGAATTGTGCACAAAATTATTTTTTTGTGGCCGTAATTCGCACATAACTTGAACATAATTTTGCAATAAATAATTTTTAATTTCGTTTACAGACCACTTTGTAATTTGAAAAAAAAAGTTAAGGGATGGAGTACAAAATTTCCTATCTTTGGCCGTAATTTGCACATAATTTGCACATAATTATAGTGTGATCGATTTTTAAATTTTGGCAACAGGAATAGGTGCGGGGGTGTACCTTGACGTCAAGCCACACCCCCTTTAATAAATAAAAAAAAGAAGGTGTATGCTTAGAGTAGCATAGTTGTTCTTTAGGTCATTGGAGAGCACATAATTTGCACATAATTATGGTGTAATCGATTTTCAAATTTCGGCAATAGAAATTGGTGCGGGGTGCAGCTTGACGTCAAGCTGCACCCCCTTTTTTCAAATAACGAAAAAATGGTCAAGGAATTGTGCACAAAATTTTTTTTTGTGGCCGTAATTTGCACATAATTTGCACATAATTTTGCATTAAAAAAAATTCATATTCGTTTTATCGGGGGTGTAGCTTGACGGACCCCTCTTTTTTCTCTCTTAATTTCTAGCATAAATTTTGTTGCTCATTAGATAAGTCTTTATTAGTGCTTGAATAACCAGCAACAAAATACAAACAAAGTATATTGCCAACAATAAACTTGTAATTGAATTTTTTTGGTGTTGCTAGAAATTAAGAGAGAAAATGGAGGTATTCCTATAGCGTCAACAACAAAACTTGATTTCGGGTTAATCAGTGGATATCTTAACTATTTTATTTTTGGATTAGCGTAGCATTAAGATGAAATATTGTAAAGTGCGTTTTTCTTTTAAACAATTTTGTTCTTTTTGTTTTTTAAATATTTTATTTACTTTTGCAATAGTTCTAAGTCTATATTAATGCAAAACATACTGAGGATATTTTTACAAAGTGAATCTGATGGAATTATTCAATGTGAGTCCCAGAAATTTGACCTCGAACTTGTTTTAGGGAATAGCGATTAATTTTCAACAAGTAGCTTTCATGCATAATTTTTACTCTTGGAATGAAATGCAAGAATACAGTTTTTTGTGTCACCAAACGATTACGGGTAAAACCAATTACAGACTTCATTTATTCGAATGTTGGTTCTTCTTTTCAAATAAGGCAAATCTTTATCAAATGTAGTGTAAGATCTATCATCCGCAAACCATATTAGACATCCCTCATCATTGACACTTCTTGTCAAATCATTAATAAATATAACAAATAACAAGAGCCTTGAGGAACACCATATAACTTTCTTACTTGACGGAACATCATTTGTTTCTGTAAGTTGCTGTCTATTATAGAGATAAGATCGAAGCCAGTCTCCAAACTTACCTCTGAAACATTTTTCTGCTCCAAAAAGTGACAAGTGATGTATTCCGTCGATGGCTCAATTTAAACTTGTCGTGCAGCTTTAAACATGTTATATTCTTTTCATTATAAACCGTTGTTATGTAGTTGGTAATTTGTTAGTTACATCAACGTAACAGCGCATGTGTTTAATTCAATTATTGCAGTTCAGTCATGAAATGACCACCCATATAACAACAATACATATAATATATAGGAACATATAATATATAAATATATTACGCATTAAAATATGTTGATTAAATTTTAATAATCTATGCGTGGGTATGTGTTTAATGTAGTTGGTAGTATATTTCATTCGTACGGCAGTTGGTTGTTGGGAGGGGTGATTTACTTAAAATCAAACACATCATGATGATGAACAAAATTATAATTCCAGTTAATTAACGATAGTTGCACTCTCTTCTGTATTGATTGCTGCTAATGATTAATTTTTGCTAATGGGGATGGATGTCGCGCGCTGACACGTGAAATATTTATCTATCTATCTCATATTATATACAGGGTATTCTCACTTAAACTAAAATTTTCCGTTAGTTATGTTCCGTTCAGTTTTCTATCACATCAAAACAATCAGTCTACGGTTACCGATTACCGCCTCCCAATCCTCTCTACATTTTTACAAGCTTTTAATTCATTGAAATGTCTGTACGTAGATATGTACCTATGTTGATTTGTATAGATCAAATCTTGCAACTGGATTTTAAGACAGTTATCCGCAACTGATTGAGCTGAAATTTTGCATATATGTTTATTTCGGATGACAATGCAACGTTGACTAAGTGATGTCATTCTACATCCAATATGGCGGACAAAATTTGCATGTCTACCATCACGATATGGGTATCAAATGAAATGGTTTTGCTGAGAAGGATACGAACTAGACCATAAAAAGTAAATTAATGGTAAAAAAATATGTTTAGAAACAATCTTTTAATTAAATGCTCTTGAAAGAAGTTATCATTAAATTGAATCAGACCCATTAATTTATTGCATTATACAATTTATGTGTAATATGAAAGCTTGTCGCGAGCTTTACCTGTATAAATAAATAAACAAGATTACAATATGTAACTTGGGTAAAAGTCTAGTTTAGCGGATTTTGTTATAAAAGGCAAAAATTGCAAAAATAGGAGTATTTTAACATGGCGCTATTTTAACGATTCGTTAATAATAAAGGGAAAAATGTTGTTAACCCTAACATCCTTCAAAATTAGAAAAAAATATGCGTGAAAATATTATACATAAGTTCGCGAGAAATTGAGGTTAAACTAAGCGATGATTGACTTTTGCAGTGTGTTCGACGTTTAAAAACTGTCAATTCCAATGTTGCCAAAACTGCCAATATAATATTTGTGATATGAAACATATCTTTAATATGCGATAACGAAAGCATGAACCAAGTGGTAAGATTTTAAGTGAATAAAGGTATAGTTGCATGTTTGAAATTTACCAAAAAAAATATTTTTTTACAAATAATTACTCTAGAGAAAAACAGATTTCTAACAGCGCCATATAGTGCCATTCTAAGATAATGTCTTGTTATTACCACAATTCTTTTAAAAAAATATAGTTTGTCTTCATTTTCACTCATAAGAATAAATTGAGAAAGTGAAAAGTAAACTATAAATTTGTATAATATGTTAAGCTCAGTTGTTCTTGTCATTAATTCTTTCTAAAGCAAACCTGAAATTCATAATCTAATGCTACACTTGAATGTTGAATATACTTCACAAATTAATCATCAATATGGAACTTGCCAAAAAAATTAAATTTAGTAAAAATAGTCAAAATCGTAAGTTATTATCATCAAAACCCCATAGTCAAGAAAGAAAGTCGAAAAAAAATCTTTAACTGAAATATCAGGGTTTAAAATGTATGAAGAAGTCCATTCTCAAAGTGGAGTGAAGTGATATGATGAAAGAAACACAAAGTCTTCTCCACAGTTTATTAGAAAGTTTGGTTATGTAAGCTTTGAGACATGTTTCGAGATTTTAGGAATCTCATTTTCAATCATTGATTACAAAGTTGTGGAGATGATAATTCTTAAGTTTTTCCTTAACTAAATAACCACAATAAACCATAAAAAACTATAAAATTGATCCCAAACCAGAAAGAAATAATATAAATTTAAATTTAAAAGAAATTAACCCATTGTAGAAAACTATAAATTAAAGAAAATTCTAAAAACAAAAAACAAAAATTCCAAAGTTACTTGACCGGTGACTACATCATTCTTGTCGTGTGGGCTGGCAACAAAGAGCTCTTAAAATCTCAAAGCTTACATAACCAAACTTTCTAATAAATTGTGGAGAAGACTTTGTGTTTCTTTCATCAGGGTTTAAAATGTTGTTATTTTGAACTCCGCTTCAAACGCGCTGCCAATGGTTGACGTCAGACCTTGCTTGCCGAACGACACGACGGAACAATGGCAAATAGCATGTCTGCGGCGGCTCGGCTCGTCTCGAGTGACGTCACAGGCCTCGTTTGAATTAGCTTAGCGAGGATTTTAACTTTAATGATTTATTGTAAAATAAGTACTGCGATTTAAGGGCATATTTGGTATAAAGTGTGCTTATAAATAAATAAACATATTAATGGAATAAAAAAAATATATAGGCAAGTTTCCTATTCGTTCAGCCTCACTTTCTCGCGAACTTATGTCTAGTATTTTCACGCATATTTTTGCTAATTTAATTTTGAAGGATGATAGCGTTTAATAGAATGCAAGGATGATTATATACTATTTGAGATTGAAAAGATACTTCCAAATCGGAAATTCCAGCTAAAAGTCTTAAGTCTAAGTTTATTTATTAAACAAGCTCCGATTTTGATGATTTTTGATTCATTTGAAAGAGGAGGATTGAGAAATGGTCCCATATTCATAAAAACGCAAATTGCGAAATCTATGGTTACTACATGAAAGATCTAATTATTTGTAGCAACATTTAAAATGAACATGTCTTCCATCGAGTTACGGTTTTCGAGTTATAACGGTGGTTAAATGTTAACATCTAAAATATTTATGCATATTTCCACAGCGATGTATTGAAATCTCAATAAAATCAAACTACAAACAAAGAATATACATGGATAATAGGATAAGTACTATTTTCATTGGTATTAGTGAACTTTCAATGATTTTCGTGACTAATTTTACACTCAAATTTGTGAAATAAATATTTTTTACAAAAAATTGGACCGACGTTATTAGTTGATGCACTGAAAAATACAAAATAATATTAATTCTATTGGTGCTGGTAGGTACTTGTGAAGTTGGTGCCAAAAGTTATCAATCTAACTGCAACTGCACAACTTCAAAAGTGACTGCACCAATAGAATTAATATAATTTTGTCTTTTTCAGAGCATCAATTAATAACGTCGGTTCAATTTTTTTTTTTAAATATTTATATTAAAAGTTACGCTAAAATACACCTATTTTTGCAAATGTTTTTTTATAACAAAAGCCGCTAAACTTGAATATTACCGTAACTTGATCTTGGCACTGGTAATTCTAATAGAAAATATAGGTATGTATATCATCAAATAAATTTAACAATGCATCTAGTTCTCTGAATTGGTCCATAAGTCTAAAACTCTGATTCACTTTTGTGTAAGAGGCTTATAAATTGAATTACGTGGTATAAATTGAGAATAAATGAAGCGAAAACTCGATGATAATCGGATTACGTTGATACTCAGAATCAAATTAGAGAACATCAGTTGGATTTTTGTTTTGTTTACTTGATGAAATTATTGCTTCACTATTTTGTTATTATAGGTATAATATAAATCTAATAACCTATTCAAAAATGTATGGTATTAAAATTAAGCTACTTGATGTATGTATGCTAACAGTTTCCGAGAATAATAGAAACTAATTAATAATATTGTAAGTAAAAGTCCATGATCTCACAGTGAGTATCTGAAAAAACCATTTTGTTTTATTTTGTTTTTGATAGTTTTTAACATGCTTTTCTCATCTTTTTTTCAACATTCTGATATTTTATGATTTAATAACATTTAGTTTAGTGAATATTATTTGATGTCTGATATCCTAAGGGTCTTTTGTAATGTAAAATCATCTGTCACACGAAATTAAATCTATAACGGCTTATCCCAGATTCAATTAAATACCTACTACCTAGGATAATGCCTTTTATGCTGTTAATGACTTTTTTCACTAAGGCACGTTTCTGCTCAGCTCACGCACTGGTTTATTGTTTGTACAAAATTTGTTATTGTTTTGTGATTTAGTTAGTGTTTACCTTCTGACTGAATTTACAGCTGTATGTTAACTTACTTTCTAACCGAATATACAGCTGTAGGTTTCATTCTGATATATATTTTTGTTTTATATTATATAAATTTGATTAATTTTAATTTAATTTTTAGTTTTGACTTTGTTTTGTTTTTGTATTGTTTGATTTTGATATTTTTATTTTGCTTTGTCTACAAAATTTATATTTTTTCGACAATAAAGCATTTCTCTCTTCTCTCTCTCATTTTTAGGTTAAATTAGAATTTACATTAAACTGTTTTTACAGAACTTTTTGATTGATAATGGTGTTGTACAACACCGAAACATGTCTCATAACATAATTTAAATTACAATAAAATGTGGAGATGACTTGGAGTTTCTTCTTTTTCTAATTAATAATATTTACTTGAAATGTTAATACTACACACGGCACAGCCTTTGCAAATAATTTAAAAATGCATTTTGACAATTTGGTGTATTACGTGTGGAAATATATACAATCGTATTCATAAAGAAATCTAGTTTGAAACTAGCTTAGTACTAGAACTTTAGCATAGTAGAGTAGATGACTGATTTGGATATATATGTGCAGGGTGTCCAAAAAAGCCTGCAAACTACTGTATCTCGGAAACTACCTACTTATTGTAGAGAATTGCGGTAAAAAAATGAATAACTAAAGTTACGGAATCTCCCACGAGCTTGAATTATTCTCCGTAACTTTTTTCTGACATGCGAATTTTTTAAAGAAAAATCTATACATGTTATTTTAAGCCAATCAGATGCCTTGATTTTGACAGATTGCTATGACAACAACCTGAAAAAAAATAATAAGCGTAGATTATTTTTGACAAATACTTATTTATCAACTGTCATTGTTTTTACTCGTAAATATGGTTTTTGGTCTAAAATTTTCGTACCGAATCTCCCGCGAGCTTGGAATTATTCTCCTTATTTTAATAATTAATTTATGCCCTACTTCACGGTTGCACTTTGCACTCTATATCTACATTTATGTGAATATATTGCACAATTGATTTTCCTCTCCTATTTCTATCGAAAATTCGCGATATATGATGATGGAGTTTGCATATATGGATATATAAATTCTGTTAACCCACCAATTTGATGAAGAGAGGGAGAGGTCGAGAGAATTCGCGTAGCTGCATTTTGAAGGAAGGAAAGCAATTTCCCTGCGGTTTTTCACACACACACACATATATATATATATTATAGGATTTTGACAGCTAGGCATATATGGAAATGCGCTGCGTCGATTTTCCAGTTCGCTGTCCTCATATTTATTGTACCGGATGGCTAGAAAGTCTGGAAACACCTGATTTCAGGCAGAACTGTATGTTACATTGAAATAAAATCAGATCAAAAGTTTTCGTAACTCTTTTTAGTGACGTACTTTGATTTTCAACAGCAACGCTAATTCTTGAGATATAACGTCATCAATGTTCTTTTTATTTAATGGAAAATATTATACCTGGTAATTTATTAAGAATGTCCAATCTCCAAACCATAGATTCTAGACCCCAAAATATGATGATTTAGCTCAATAGTAATATATATATATATATATATGCAAATTTTATCTCGGAATCTGGTCTACTGGTCTAATCGTTTTCAGCAATGATTATTCTTATTTTACCACCCATACCAACCCATTGATATCATAGGACATAATTAGCTCAATGGTTAGACTCACGTCTGATAATCTGGAGATCCTCGGTTCGTATCATGATCAACAATTTTTTTTCTCACAAAACCCATTTTTTAAGTAAAAGGTATTAATATGAGTTTCTTATAATTTAATTGAAAATTTCCAATGAAAAACTGTTTACACTTCTAATCTAATATATTAACGAGCAATTCTTCTATATAAAAGGATTCTCGGAAAAAATCAAATTTGATAGATAGATAAGGTTCTACTTTTGAACATTATATAAATGGCTTTTCTGACAAAAGGCGAGGGTATCACATTCGAGGTCCATAAACTTTTTCTTGAATGATTCGCAGATTTGAATACAAATTTGCAAAAAGGGGTTTTAAGAGCCGAGAATTCGATTGGTGTTACTTACATTTTTAATGGATGTGACCCTCGAGGTCCACACTAGCTATTTAGGGAAGGGCTCCGCAAATTGCTTTAAAAATTTTAGTACGGGGTTTGGGGGTCGATCAGACGATTGGTGATACAGCTGACTTCTGGTATGTTTCACATTCATACTTATTTGGAAATCTATAAATTATGAGCTATGTGAACGATAAAATCAATATTTACCGATCTACCGATCGTAATACATTTTAACTAGAAATAAGTATACACATATCTGAACTAAAATTAAACATCCTTATAGACCGACTCTAAATCTTGTGTTACCCGAGCAAAGCTTGGTCTCCCAGATATTAAAAATTTAAATGATATAGGGTTTGATGGTTAGATATGCGACTTGTGGTTTTTAAATAGTAGTAGTACGAACCGACGACCTCACGCTTGGAAATCGAGTGGCTTACCCACTAGATTATTAAAGGGCCTATTTTGAATGTAAGATGAATCAAACATTAAAGTGCCGCGTTGAATTTTTCATTTTACTTTTAATTTCTTAATATTTTCCTACGTATTGAGTTTTGTTTGAGTTCTTCAACTGCTTACTGCAGTATTCAAATATTCTGCGACAATTACTCTGGTCAAAAAATTGTGTTACGCCATTTTTTTACAATAGGAATACAGGGTGATTCATAAATTCATAACTATTGGGACAGAGGCTACGGGGCAGGTTATTTGGACTAAAATATTGCGATTGGACCAAATATGTCCTAATAAAATATTGTTGCGTAAAAGAATACTGGGCGTTAAAGTTGAATTATTTGTTTTCACCGTATATTTATCAATTGTTATCACAATCGTCGCAGAGGCATAGAAAACAAAATCAACTTTAACGCCCTGTATTATTTTCCACAGCAATATTTTGTTAAGGCATATTTGGTCCTATCGCCATATTTTGCTCCAAATAACCTGCCCCGTAGCCTATGTCCCAATGGTTATGAATCACGCTGTATATACTCCGCATTATTACATTACATTATTGCATCATAAGTTACGTGGGTTTCACGGTATACTCACAGACTTTCCAACTGCTATGCCGTTTTATTCCTATATGCAAGCCGGAATATAGTACAGGAAACTGAAAGTTTCATTCCCCCCCTTCCTTTCCACTTTATCCGTATTATATACATAGCATAACTACTGTAGTAGCTAAAACTTATAATAATCGAGAAGCTCTTAGTGAGCACAACTCAAGACACAATTAACTATATCTTGATAATAAGATAATGTAACGAGATATTTGACCCCCCCACTCCACCCTCCTCCCACATGAATATACGCTCAAGTTGGATATCATGCTGTGGATATTGTATTTTCGGAAATTTCAATTTGCTGGTGAAACACTTAGGCAGCAAAACTTTGTTCAAACGTTTCATGACGTTTCAATTTAATTTCGGAAAACTACCACCGCGACTCTTGTTGTGCACGAATGAAAGTTGAACTCTTATGCCAAATAATATTCCTTCTGTGTTGATTAAAATTGTACACATATAAGAGACTCTAATACATATTGAAGTAATGAACAGTGTCTTTGAAAGAATTATAGAATTAATTGACTTATACTTACATACAACATAAGATATGTTTCTTGGAGAGCTGAAACGTAAACATACGTTGGAAACCGTAAATGGAAAATTTTACACAGTTAAAAATTCTCCTTAATTACTCCAGGTATTTCATGAAATATTCCCCCAACCTAAAATGTTATTATAAAACTTAGTAATGGAAAGTTGCTTGCTTTTATATTTTCGGTGAAAAACTCATTTCATGAATGGCATTCCTATTGCTCTAATGGAATTTGAATTCAAATAATTCTAATTGAAAACATGTCGATATACTAAACTCATCGGTAAATTAATTCCCGAAACATGTATTCCAGCCCAAAAGCAAATTCCTTGCATGCTTAGTGAAATGTAGAGAAAAAAAATACTGGGAAAAAAGCTACATTTTACTCCGGCTAGCCAGAAACTCCCAAGCAACAACAGATTGCTATTTCTGGAGGTGTGTATCCGCTTCCATTCCATTATCCACATCTACCTTCTGGGCTTTAGCTACAATTTCCGACCACCCTTTCGATTGATTTCCGTCAATCTGCGTCTAGTTCAGCTATCTATCTACTTTTTTTCTCTTGGAACGCCACCGATAAATTGGCCAACTTTTCTTCTATAGCATTGAAACAAAAGAAAAAACGAGACACGTGTGAACTTATCGAGTGTATAGTCCAAATCAAGATAATTCGAAATAGTTTATTACTTGTAATAGGTTATCATAAAGTATATAAATATTTCAGCTTGGTATCCATGTATTTTGAACAAATTTAGTTAATAACAGGATTAAAATGGAACTTGATCTCGTCTCGTTTTTTATATGCAATAGTGGTCAAGTCAAATGTAGGATATGTCGTCCATTTTGTGGCTATAAAAGAATCAGTCATTCCTCTAAAAATTTATACAGACAGCATTATTTAGCATTTCTCATTGAATTGGACTTGATAATTCTTCCATTGTAATTGGTTGCATTCTGAACATTTTTTTATAACAAAATAAAAAAAAAATTCAGTCGTAAGGACTGCCGACAGAGGTGAAAACTTAAAGCAAAGTAATAACTGGATTATTGGATTTTTTTAATTTTTAAATGAAATTATTAACATTAGTCTGGTTTTCACATCTATTGGCACTCCGAGCAATAATTATTTACATTTTTAAACAGTTTATTAATTAATCAAACATATGATGGACTGCACAAGCTCAGTACAAAATATCAATATTGTATTAGTATTTTCATTATTAGCTCTATTACCATAGTTAAGTTCAACAAAACTTAGTCCATTTGTATTTTTAATCATTTCATTTTATTCTAAAAAACATATAATAGGCTTATGGTAACTGGAATAAGAAACAAATATGTTAGACTGGAATTTATCTAAACATTGTGTAAAAACTGCATCGATCGTTTTATATTTTTAGTACTTAATTTTCGATCATTAGACATAGTCAAACCTAATTCTTCATTAAGAAATTCAATTAGTGGTAGGTTTTTATCATTTGCAAAGTTGATATTGAAGTCCCCACATAATATCATCGGAATATCGTCAAATTTTCCACCAAATCTTTTTTCGAGTATGTCAGAACCTTGTTTCGTATAAATCATAAAATTTTCGATATTTAATATGAAAAAATATTTTTAAATACATACAAAAAAATCCTTCTATCAGTGCAAAATATAATATTCATTGCAAGATGTATTGCAGTTATCAAATATTAGAAAAATAAATAATATCAAATTTTTTTTACGCAAATATCAATAACAATATTGGAAATATTCGACAATAAATACCTACTTTGTTTTTGTCAATGTCAATTTTACTATGCGCAATACGTCACAAGCATGTCGAGGTCATCGGTGTCGCGAGCTGAGAAGAATTTACCCATCCGAAAAAACGCCTAAGTGCCCATAGAATGTTGCACTTCAAAAAAATAATCGCAAACATTGCATTGCGGTATACCTTTCTTTAATTGGTATAATTAAAGATAGGACAATACGGATATTCCTTTTTCCGGAGAAATGTTTTTGAACATTTTTTCAAAAGTGTTTCGGTTTTCGAGATAGAAGCATGTTAAATATGTATTTTTGGTGGAGAGGGCAATTTCTTTCGAAAATTGAAATTTTTTCGATACTACATGAAAGATATAATTATTTGTAGCAACATTTATAATGAACATTTTGTCCTTAGAGTTACTGTTTTCAAGTTAAATCGGTGTTTAAATGGTAACATATAAAATACTCAAGCGTATTTCCGCAACGAGGCGTTGAGATCTCAATAATAACAACTACAAGCAAAGAATATACATGGGTAATAGGATAAGTACTATTTTCATGGTATTAGTGAACGCTCAACGATTTTGGTGACTAATGTTACACTCAAAAGTGTGAAATAAATATTTTTACAAAAAATTGGACCGACGTTATTAGTTGATGCACTGAAAAGTATAAAATAATATTAATTCTGTTGGTGGTGGTACTTGTGAAGTTGGTGCCAAAAGTTATCAATCTAACTGCAACTGCACAACTTCAAAAGTAACAGCACCAATAGAATTAATATTATTTTATACTTTTCAGTGCATCAACTAATAACGTCGGTCCAATTTTAAAAAAAAAAAAAGTTATCTTATATACATAAATACATATTTCGAGCAGCTTTATCATTTTACATCGGTTTCGTATAAGTTGTGCAAAACTCTTACATGTATAGCAAGGTGGAGTTATTATTGGCCTATCAGGTGCACAAAGCCGCATTTAGATGCGAGCCCAGAACAAATAAGCTTGGATGTAGTTATGAAAGTTTAAATTTTCATGTTAAATTGAATTTTGAAAGTTGCTCACTGATCGTGGCTAGGTTGCTAGTTGGTGTATATAGAGTCTAGGTACAATGAGATCTAATAAGTTTTACAAGAACAATAGGTAATGTTTGAAATGAACATATTACCTTTTCAAGACAGTTAAGAGTTTCTTATATGGCTGTTAGTGGTCACAAGGATAGATTTTGGACTGAAGAAAGGATTTTCATCATGAATATCTCAATAAGACGTATCTGTATATTATGTATAGTGAAAATTATGTGTAATAAAATACTAAGTTCAAAATTCTCATTTGTAGAATTATTTTCAAATTTAAATTTTTCTTCTTTTCCAGGTATGGAAGTTTTGGTGTAAAGCTTGTCCTCTTAGATCTTAGAAATTGGTGGGTAAGTTAAATATATTTGATAATTTAAATTCCGTATCATTATTTCAATTTTATTCACTGTCTACTAAAAAAGAGTGAAAAGTTCATTCTATAGGTCGTGAAAATTTGGGGAACACATACCTCTACTTTTTGTTATTTATTTAATATTTTTTTTATTTTACGATACATTAATAAATCGTTAGTTTATTACGAAAGAATAATGCTTCGCATTAGTAATCAATTTTGTTGATATAAGTATATATACCAATCATTCTAGAAATTTTAAAATTGGTAAATAGTTTACGTTGATGTGTTCTGTTGAAAACAAAAAACCCGATATACAAACATTTACCTATTCTCGACTTCAGAGTATTAAAATTTTAGCTAATTAAGTTTCATCTCTTTTAGCAGAATTAAAAAATCTCAAAAAATAATCATTTAACGTTGTATTACCTACTTCGTTTTGTTTTTTTCATTTTCCATTACGATAATACGAAACAATTCAGTTCATATATATTTGAAAGTTTTGGGAACTCAAATATATGTCTAATTTTTCGTAATCCACAACTTGACTGGAAAACTATATTTCTAAACACTCAGTGGAGATATTTAAGGACACTATTATGTGCATTTGTACATTTAAGCTTCGTCTTTTACAGAAAATATCCAGTTTACATCAAGAACATCTTTTGAAGTCAGCAGTATCATGGGGTGGGCTGAAATTACAATTCAAACCCATACAGATCTTGTATCAGTCAAAAATAATATATCAAAGAATCTTTCGCAGATCAGGACGTTCTTTTTGATCAATTTGGTTGTTAGCCTTATGTCACAAGAGTTCTTATTGATTATTTGAATAAAAGAAGACATTTGATGATTAGATTGGCCAACACGAAGACCTTATCTAAACTCTATCGAGCAAGTGAAGGACATGTCTGTAGCAACCAAAAAGCATTCAACATCTTCAAATGAGTCTTCTCCTGCAACAGATAAGGTTTAAAAAATCGTAAAAACATATAATTGTGACGTTAAATATTTCCAAAAAGTGTTGAGAAATCTAGAACCTACATATTGACACAAAATGATCAAAAACCATGCAAAATTAAAAAGGTAATTCAAGATTGAATTTTAACAAAATTTCTTTGTCCGGTTTTATTGTTCAGGAGGTATATTTCTAAAATTTACGAAAGCTTTTAAAGTATATCCCTTACTTCTTGATGACCCAATATAATCTGCGTGGTTAACAACCCATATAATAGTTGTTTTCAGCATTTACTAAATCACAAACACTAATACATATCTCTAAACTATTTATATTGAAAGCTTCCTTATTCGTTTTATATTCTAAAAAGTACAAAAAGCTTTGTATACTGAATATCCGTCTAAGTGAAAAGCTTTCTGTATCTCCAATCTCTTATATACAGTAGAATGGAAATGATAGCCCAGAAAAAAGACGCCTGGGGCGGGTAGGGGGGTCAATAAAATCATCCATCCATCCTTCTTGTCGAGAGAAATTAGTTCACGCTATTTTGGCGCCACTCTTATCTATACAAGTAAAATCGTAGCAGCACACAGTCCTGCTGCTCAGTGCTCTTTTTGGTTCGTATCCTTCTTTGCTTTCCACCGTGCAATACCCCACTCGACAGCTCCCCCCACCAGCAGCAGCAATGTTGATAACCCGAAACCGACCTTAGCACGTTAATTATGTAGAAAGTGTCTCTTTGTCTTTCCATCTCCCTGACCCCCGAGCCGAGCCCTTTTTTGTGGCTAGCTTTGTTTTAATTTGCGGCCATGCTGGATAAATTGGGGGATTTATTAATTTCTCCATACCCTAGACAAAAATATTTTGATATAAGGTAGTTAGGTATATTGGATTGCTTGATACGAAGTGATTTTGGTTCAAGTATGAACCAATACATTTTTTATGATTAAGGTAAATGGTACTTTCAACTATCCTACTGCTGCCCTAAGTAAATATATAAAGGAAATTCTCGCTTTTTCAACAGATTTTTCCAAAAACAATATTTTTAGCCATTACTCTGCCTGTCCCAAGACTATCTCGACAACGAATCGACTGATTTTTTTTTGTTTTGTAGGATATTGATACCGCTCGTCGTTCGCTCAACCATTTCTTTAATGTTTATTTTCCTCGAATTTGCCACAATTGTACGTAGATATGTGCTTGTCCTTGTCCATAAATTTCAATCTCATACCGTTTTCTTTCTGGAGAACATAGAAACATGCATACCATTATTATTTCGAGTAATTTTTCTTTATATTAATCAGTAATTTCATCGACGAGAACTTGCCTGACGTGTATGACAAATTAGGTCATCCTTGGTAACATAAATCTGTAAAGTAAGAAATACAAACAACTGGAGCCAACATCTCGAATCGCCTATTTAACATACCCCTATTATATTCCAGGGTATCCATCAATGCCTTTGTTGAATATTTTGAAGGTAACAGGAGAAGATCTTTCAAACTTAACAGCATCTCATCGCTCTCAATTCAAACTTGATGGATTATCTTGATATTGAACTACTTTGTAATAGTGTTCTTCCTAATTGACTTATTTGAATAATCATACACCCCTGGCCCCTTTTCCATTAAGGAAGCAACTAGTACTTCGTCTCATAAATTTATGTGAAAAACTATAGGTAATACTTTGCTAATTTTGATCAAAATATTTCAGTGAAAAAAAGATAATAAGGAACAATAAGAAGATTTTAACAAAAAAATTACATTTGCCCTGATGAAGAGAATAATAATTCTCGAAAGCGTGGCTCAAATCAAGAAATTCGTAACTTACCAGTAGCCTGCTTTTCACGTCGAATCATGGTATTTTCTCGAATCATGTCATAATACCTTAGCTACTATCTATCTCATCCCTTCTTACAAGTTACGAGTGTCGTTTTGCTCATCTCGCCCTTAATGTAGCAGAATGGATAGGTGTCCTGTCCTTTTGCAGGAAGAAGAAGAAGAAGGTGTGTTCCTAAATTCTTGTTCTCGTATATTCTCTTTCCTTAGCACGTTGGTCGTGTGTCACACAGCACTGGCAAAATAACTGGACCGGAACTGAGGAAGATATGTAACGGCAGTAAGTGCTTTTATTGCCATTATAACGTGTTTTTGGGGGAGTTAACGGGGCCAGGAGCAGTGCTCTTCTGCCTCTTATAGGAGAAGGACGAGATTCGCTTCGAACAATAAGAAGGAATTCCCAAATGTACCTACGTATTCGCGCTCTTAGTCCAGTCAGTATGTCCAAATAGTCAACCCGACATAACAGAAATTTCGTTGAGGCTCGTCCAAATTCAAAGTGTTGACCAAATCCAGCTTTTATTCATGCTCGCCGTTTTGAATTTGAAAAAAAATGTTTTTCCTGAATAATTCGGAAAATTAAAACCAAAATCGTGGAGGTAAAACTTGTGAGAACTTGAATTTCCTGCAAAACTGGCTTTTGCTTCTTTTCTCACTGCAATATTTTTCTGAACAAACTTGAGTTTTCTTTTTCGCAAGATATCAAAATCAGAACTACTTGATTTTCTTTCTTTTCCGACATGATTTTTGCCAAATCAACATCGTCGGATTCAACTTTGGAACATATGAAACTTCGATTGTCTTGAGTATAATGTTCAATATTGATTATTGAAAATAGGTAAATGCCAAAATAGTCAAAAATGTCATTTTCTAGAAATTAATTTCTGTCCTAAATTTGTAAATTGACAAGATAATGCAGTAGTACTTCTTTTTTTTCAGATTTAATTTGAAAATCAATGACTGAGAAAACTGGATTTCCTATACCTATGTAAATTTTGTCTTCAACATTTGTCGGTAAAATCGACCGAGTTATTCAAGAAAATATTTTTTTTTGTAAGAATCAAATTAATACCTATATTGAAATAGAATAGGATTTGGTTGCCGTTCTAAATTTAGACTACCAGCGATCTCCTACCAATGGTAGAAAAAGAAGAATACCAAATATATTTTTGTAAGGTTAGAAGATTGACTGGGCTATCTTTCTATCTCTCAGGGTGAAAAATAATAGCTCTAGAGTCTTTTAAAAGTGTCTCCAAAGATGTTCCGCAATTTCCGATGGGGAAGATTTACAACATCGTTGTCGATTCACCTACTGAATATATCTTTTTATGGAAATGGTAGTAATGGAAATCTGTTTACTGCTCAGGTATTTAATATGATATATCATGGCAGTTAAAAGTTTGATTTTATGTAAATCATTGGACTTTTGTTTCTTATTGCATTTACTAGAACTATTCTTGATTCTTGGAAAGTTAATTTAAACAATAAAAATTATGGAGACATCTTTATTACGAAAATAATAGCAAATTAATGATTTATAACTACTCAACATGTCTTTCTAGTTGTATTTGGCAATATTCTAAAGTCTGTTATCAAGTTTTGTTTTCAAATGATGTTTCTGAAGTATCATCATAGAAAATAATCTGATAAATCGGGAGATCTTGCTGGCCATTCTGTTTTTGTGTTACTTCTTTCTGAAGAACACAAGAAAAACCAGAAATGAAAGAGCAAGTGGCTACCTGTATTTTTTGGTATAAATTAAATATTATCCAATTTCACTTTCAAACGACAGTAACTTTTAATTGGGGAAAGTTAGCATTATACGGTTTTTGACCGACAAACCCAAATGGAGGAGGTATATATATATATATATATTTATATATATATATATATATATATATATATATATATATATATATATATATATATATACATCGATTGTCTGCTATTTTTTTTGGTTCATTCTCACTTTGTATGTAGTAAACGTTCTCCTATTTTGATGATTTTTGATTTGAAAGAGGAGACTTGAGAAATGGCCTCATATTCGTAAAAATTCAAATTCGAAAACTCCTTCTCTTCAAAAAACACCCCCGAAGGGGGCGAATGGGGCAATTTTTCTCGAAAATCTGAGGTGGCATAATTCAAGATAGTAAGTGCAATATCCGGAAACGTTTAAATCGAACATTTTTTCAAAAGAGTTACGGTTTTCGAGTTAAAATCTCGTATATGTGTATTTTCCCTATGTGGAGGGGGCAATTTCTTTCAAAAATTGAAAACTTGAGGGAACCCCATGAAAGACCAGATTATTTGTAGCAACCAACATTTATAATGAACTTTTTTCTTAGATTTACGGTTCTCGAGTTACAACGGTGGTAAAATCTAAAAATCTTATATCTTGGAATTATTCTGTCCGAACGTTTTAGAACTTCTGTTTCTATCAATAATATATCTTTAGCTCTTCGGGATAAGATGATAGTTTAAAGAAACTATAAAATGACACTATTTATACAAAAAATTCGTTTATATGCTGTTTCTCTGCTATGTACTTTATCATGAAAACAGCAGGAAAAAGTACATGCTACTATTTATTGTAAATGCAAATTCTAGCGAAACAGGTAAAAATACAAATCCCTTTTCATATAATATAATGCTCGCGTGTTCAGTTGCAACTTCTTATATATAAATTACAAGGCAGTGGGGGAGGCGTACTTTACTTTGTAATAAACTTTTCTTATCCAAAAGTCAAGCAAAAACAATCTATACATCGTGTAACTGTTATAACCCTATCTTCTAATCATCATTAACTGTTGGTAGCATAAACATGCCTTCCGGACTCACGGAAGGCATTCTCACACTAAAAGCAAAGCAAAATATGTGGTTGCGTTGCAGGATAAGAATTATATTTGAAATATACGTTTTATGAGGTTACTTGTTGGATTGGTGGGGTATAATTGCCCTTGACGCACTTTTATCGCCATTAAAGGGCACTGTAATGTTTGAAATGACTTGAAATGACCCATTTTTACCACGCTCATTCAAAAGATTGATTCTATGTTCCGAATCCGAATTCCTAAAACATTAGAAATTTCCACTTATATACCTATTGTTTAAGGTAGTTATCGCGAAAATTCGTTTTCGACAGATTTCTTTTAAATTTCAGTTTTTTACGATTTAGAATGCCTTCTTTCATATAGCAAAGTTTCAATATCATTCACTGTTTTGTAATCAAAAAAATAATATATATATATATATATATATTTTCCATTTTTTACATAGGTGAGATAGAGCGAATGTATTATTTCGCCATATTTTCTTTTTTTTCCGCTTAAACTTCCCGAAAGATGTCAATGAAAAACTATTATATTACAAAATAAACCTTGATAAAAATGTGTATAAACATTCAACGCGATTCATCATTCCGTTTTTTTAATATAAGTTTTTGAAGTGTAGTATCTCCGAAAATTTCGTATTATACCCTTATGATTTTGGTGATATTTGGCAACAGCGGTGATCTTGACTAGATAGTAGCACAGGGTGAATATGAACCGGAAAAAATAACACATTGATTGAAGTAAATTTTGTAATATGTGAAATTTACAAGAACAAACAATTTATCAATATAAAATCATAAGCATTAAAATTATTCATAGTAGACCTGTGACTTCGCAAACGATTTTATTCACATTTATTGTACATCTGCGAAGGCTTGAAAATAAACGTCTTATATAGATAACAGCAGAATAAAATTGGAAAACTAAATATTGCGAATATTTACGATTTTCCTGAAATATATTCTTCAAAGAAACGCTGAATATTACTTATACATCTTCCGTTCTTCGTCATTTTAGTATTGTTAAGTGACGTTTGCCCCGATAATAATTTACCAGGATTATCATTTTTATAAGCTTCTTCTAAAACCATTAAATCCGGTAATAATGTTTTTTTCTTCACTTAATTGCTTAAACAATCTTTCTTTCGGAAGACATTTTGATGATATTTCTTCTAATATTTGCACTAAATATGTTGCGTTATGGAAATTTCCTCTTTTATCTAGTATTACAGTATATAGGTACAGTATTACACATTACACTTAAATTTTTTGCAGGAAACAAATATTTTTTATCAAATCATCATTTTTTGCTTGGATTTCCTTTTCTCGCCTTAGGTATATTGCAATTTTGTAGCTTCTCTAGCATTCCCTTTTTAATAGATCTACCTTTTGACAGCAATTGACTAGACATCATACTATTCAAATTTAAAATTGAAACGCTCTAATGACAGCTCAGTAACTAACCTTGCTTGTGTCAGAAACTTGACAATTCTACGTTACCATATTCCGTCTCTAATGAAAAATACATCAACCTTAATGTGGAAAATGAACTGTACTTAGTCAAAAGTTTTTGACAGATGTAATCTTTGAAAACATAAAAAAGTAAGTAAGTACAAGAAATAAAACATTAAAAATATTGTCGTACTATCTATTCAAGATGTTCTTATATCATAAATATATAAATATTGACATATTTTCCAAAAATGTTGACGCATAGACCCACATACTTTTGTCACTGACTATCTCGCGATATCTACCTTAAAAAAAGACAAACTGTTCCCTTCTCAAATGTGAACTAAATTCTAAAGTGTTAAGTGCCTACTTGAATATTAAGGATGGTTGATATAATCATAATGACATTTTATAAATTATTATTATTAATATTATTAGTTAACAATTATATTTGTATAGAGTATACTTTCTTTTCAGTATGTAAGTTATTTAGAAATTGTCATCCTAATGGTCGTTTTGTAACCAAAGATATAAAAATCTAATTCTCAAAAATCTCCCACATTATGCAATAAAATATTTGATATAATTTCAAAAGAATACTTCCAATTTCTCTTATTTAAATTTTATTATCATAATATCGTAAATATGAGAATACCAAAATGTTTGGAATCTTTATTGAAATATAAGATGTATGGAAAAAATACCACAGACAAACAATTTGATTGTTATGCAATAAAGAGACGCAGGTGGGCAATCAAACCACCTCCGTTAGGGCCACTCGCGGAACACCTCAAGGAGGAGTAATATCTCCCCTTTTATGGAGTCTAGTAGTGGATGAACTACTCCACAGGCTTACGGAGCTTGGCTTCGAATGTATAGGCTATGCAGATGACATAGTCCTAATAGTTAGAGGTAAATTCTGGAATACCTTATGCGACTTGATGCAAGAGGGCCTCAAAACTATTGAACAGTGGTGCTTGTCAGTAGGACTAAATATCAACCCAACCAAGACCACAGTAATTCCATTTACCAGGAAAAGGAAACTTCCAACTACGAAATATCTCTCTTTACAGGGAGACATCATAGGATGGAAGTCGGAAGTTAAATATCTGGGAGTAACCCTAGATAGCAAACTTCTGTGGAACAAACACTTCGAGATTACTGCCAATAAAGCAACAAAGGCCTTGATGGCGTGCAGAAGACTCGCTGGTAGGACTTGGGGTTGTAACCCAAAAATACTGCGATGGATGTACGTCATGATTGTGAGGCCTATAATAACTTATGGAGCAATAGTTTGGCATGTCAAGGCAACTCAAACCTATACGAGGACTGCCCTCGATAGATTACAAAGGCTTGCCTGTGTCTGTATCACTGGAGCCTTGAGAACGTGCCCAACTAGAGCACTGGAGATCATTACAGATCTCACACCTCTACATCTGGTGATAGATAGAGTAGCCCATGAGGCCATTCTAAGACTATCCAGGGAAGGTACTGGCCATGAGGGAATTAGGAATCAGAGAGCCTGGTCCTCTCTGACGAAATATATCCTGTCAGCTAACCTTCCCAGTGACGAGATGATAAAGAAAACTAGCATCGAGAAAACGTTCACCACGATGCTAAGTAGAAAAGAAGATTGGGAAAGGGAGTCTACATCCCAAGCCCTTAAGAAAAATACCATCAAATGGTACACAGATGGTTCTAAAACCACGACGGGGACTGGCGCTGGAGTATTCGGGCCTGGCACCAAATGCTCACTACCGTTAGGCCGCTGTCCAAGCATCTTTCAGGCAGAAATACTTGCAATCGAAAGATGTGTGGAAATGAACCTAGAAAGAAACTATCAGAAATGTGATATAGCCATACACTCTGATAGTCAGGCTGCGATTAAAGCACTGAGCTCCCATATCATCGATTCTAAGATAGTATGGGATTGCCGAAGAAAACTCAACAAAATCGGCAAGAATAACAAGGTCTATCTAATCTGGGTTCCCGGCCACTCCGGAATCAAAGGAAATGAAGAGGCCAACACACTTGCCAAAAAAGGAGCACAAGCTCCTTTTATTGGCCCAGAACCTTTCTGTGGCACAGGTAAATGTACCTACAAGAAAGAGTTCCAAGAGAAGGAAGAAACCGAAAGAGAAAACCTCTGGCGGAATCTTCCTGGGCTGGATCATTCCAAAAAGTTTCTTGGAAACTTTGACACTGCGAGATCTAAGAAACATCTGGATCTTAGCAAGAATATGCTACACCTGCTCACTAGATTCCTTACAGGACATTGCCGCCTCAGGAAGCACCTGTCGAGATTGGGTCTAGCAGAAAACGACGAGTGCAGATTCTGCGGGGAAGAGGAGGAAACTCCGGATCACCTGGTGACGGAATGCCTCGCAATAGCCAGCCAACGCATAAAATGCTTTGGACAAGAAACTGTCAGTAGTGAGGAAGTAATCCGCTTGAAGCCATCCCAGATACTGGAGTTCATTAGAACTCTGGAACTGGAGGGCGAGCTGTAGAAATCGAAATAGCGAGAACAGCTCTGACGGGGGGCACAATAGACCTAAAGGTCGCAGTGCATTGAAACCCCCTTTTCAATCTACAATCTACAATCTATGCAATAAAAGAAATAAGAGAATTCCTATAATTTCATAAGCGAAATTAAAACATTCCCATTTTTGTGTTGTACACAAAACAACACAGCGCTACTCACAGTGTTCTTGAACAAATATAAACAGAAAAGAAATTTCGAGATTGCAACAAAAAAAATAATTGTCGAACATTAAACGCCATCGCCAAATATAAAAATAAAGTATCCCTACCACTTCTTTCCATGCTTTTAGTGCCTCTCTGGCTTAACGTTTAATTAGGATAAGGAAATTAGTCGACGTGGCTCGGGAAAAGTACCTCTCAGTATTTTTTTTTCGTCCCTCACTCTCGTTTTATTGGCACCAATTTGCGGTTCGAAAAAAAAAACGTGAGAGTTTTCATGTGAAATTTTCAAATGTTTACGCAAACAAAGTGCATAAGTGAGTGTTTGTTTGTCAACGAGCTAGCGTTTTTGGCTATTTAATGATTCTATGTATTTAATTTGAGTCTCCACTAAGGAGGAGGTGTTGATGAGATGGTACGGAATAAAGAAAGGGAAAAAATAATCTAGTTAATCAAGCGGGATATGAATGATTTACAACTGGGATTAAACTAAACAAGTATGCAAAATTTCAGTCCAATCTGTTGGGGATAACTGTTTTAAAATTCAATTGCAAGATTTTACCAAAACAAGCTAACATATTCAAACAAGTTATAGTAATAAGATAGCTTTAACGGGGTTGGGCTACAATGTATTGAAATCACGTCCACCATTGACAGACAGCGCATGCTGTGTTTTTATGTCAAATGGGTCCAATAACTTAGTACATTACAACAACAAACCAATATTGAAAGGACACGAGTGTGTAATGTGATGAATGTGAATGCTCTTCCTAATTGTACGTCATTGACTGCGGGAGAGATGAATGCTTTACCGCTAAATTTTTCAGCCACTCTATAACGGGCCGCCACCTAAATTACCGATATGTATATATATATATATATATATATATATATATATATATATATATATATATATATATAATTTTAGTAATTCACTGCCGAGAATGTATAACCAAAGTGACAAACATTCATAGGGTTGCGGCACTATGGGCTGTAGGATAATGAAAACTCTTTTTCAATTACCAACGTTTCGATAGCGGTGGCTATCTTTTTCAAGGCTGTATTAAAATAAAAGAAGGTTACAAAAAAGTACTTAATTAAAAGGATATAAGAATCATCGAAATAATAATCAAGAAAATAGTTATATATAATGTTTGTCACTTTGGTTATATATATATATATATATAAGTGAAAATCTACACATAGATATTCCAAACCTTTTATCCCAATATTATCGAATGCATTTCAACTCAAAGAGACATACAAATACTATACAGTATATCAGTTAATTGGAAAGAGCGGCTTTAGATTGGAATTTCAGTGATGATAATGGTTATTCTTTCGATATGCATGAGGTTAAAATTCAGGATATTAAATGAGTGAAAAGTTTGCAGTATCGGACAATTTGTAAATTTTACTTTATTGAAACATATAATATGTAATTTTTTCACAAGATTTTGATAGAGAACGCCTTGATAATGGTGGTCAGGTGATTCCGACGCCCCCTGTTGCGCTAATCTTGAACTATCCATGTACTGTGACTATTGCACATCAGCTATTAACTGTAAGGTGTCGATCTTTTGCCACATACTGGTAAAAAACCAACTATGTCCAACCGTTGCAGTTATCGTGGTTAAGAACTCACAAAAAAGATATTTTCAAGCCTCTCATCAACAAACTCACTAATCAAATATCAAATTATTAATTTCTTAATAATTCAACAAGAACGAACATATATGTTATGATGTTACTACATACTGTAGAACATAAAAAAGAAACAAAAAAGATATTTCGATGAAAAAAAGTAGGTACCCCTGACGGGAATTTGATCCAAGGATCCCACTTCCTAGCTAACTTACTGCTGTATCATTATCTCGACCGGCCACGGTAACGTTAAAATTTCGCGAAAAACTTTTAGGCTTGCACCGAAGGTTACATACGAGTCGTGATAATACAAAATGGTCGTTAACTGATAAATTAGTACATTAATGCGAAAGTAATTACTTCAAAATTCAATTGAATGATGAGATTTTAAAAATGGTGCCATATTTAGAAAAAGTCTTTTTCGACGAGATAAATTTAATAAAATTCTTAAAATATTGATCATGTATGATCATTTCTCAACTTCTTTTAAATGAAAAATAAATCATCGAAATCGGTGCTTATTTGCTATGAGAAACGAGATCAAATAAAAATAAAAAAACATTTACAGTCGAATTGTGTATCTCCTTCTTTTGGAAGTCGGTCAGAAAATGATCTACCTATCTCTACAGTAATAAATAATGAGAAGCAAACATTTCTCATGCAATATTATTATTAATTATGTGTCTCGATTATTTAATAACTGACTATTATTGAATTAGATAATAAATATGAATAAATAATATAATTATTGCGCATAATGGATATTAAAATATTTTTCATTTCATATAATAGGCAGAGATCAATAAATCAAAAATATTCAGTGTACACATATACCTAGTATGAGAATTAACATGCCATAAATTTGATTTTCATAAACATATTTAATGTACAATATTTATATATTCTAGCCTACGTATATGGATAAAATTTCTGTGTACATAAATATTATATATTATTATCATTAATAATGGAAATGCGGAAGGTATTTGTCAAAATATTATATATATATATATATATATATATATATATATATATATATATATATTTATATATATATATATATATATATATATATATATATATATATATATATATATATATATATTTATATATATATATATATATATATATATATATATATATATATATATTTCGACCAATATTATTTTAGCTGATTTCACCATTAACACTTATATAAAATATATATCCAAAATGAAGGATTTAAACATCATTCATAATTAATTTAAATCAATTCTATGAGTTAATCTGATTGTGATCTTTCGTCTTCTAAATGGTAAATAAAGAAACCCTTGTGGTACTGCCAATATGTTCGTCTGATTGTAGGATATAGAACTAAAAAAGAACATAGGCAGTCATTCGGGTACAGTCATAAGGACTGCCGACTAAAGTGAAAACTTAAAACAAAGGAATAACTAAATTATTGAATTTTTTTAATTTTTTAAATTAAATTATTAACATTAGTCTGGTTTTCATATTTATTGGCACTTCGAGCAATAATTATTTACATTTTTATACAGTTTATTAATTATTCAAATATATGATGGACTGCGCAAGCTCAATACAAAATATCAATATTGTGTTAGTATTTTGAACTTTATTTTCATTATTAGATCTATTATCATCGTTAAGTTCAACAATACTTAGTTCATTTGCACTTTTCATTTTTTTATTTTATTCTAAAAAAGATAGAATAGGCTTATGGTAACTGGAATAAGAAACAAATATTTTTTAGACTGGAATTTATCTGAGTATTGTGTAAAAACTACTTCAATTGTTATTTTATATTTTTTAGTACTTAATATTCGATCATAAGACATAGTCAAACCCTAATGTTTCATTAAGAAACTCAATTAGTGGTAGGTTTTTATCATCTCCCAAGTTGATATTGAAGTCCCCAAATAATATCATCGGAATATCGTCAAATTTTTCACCAAATCTTTTTTTGAGTATGTCAGAACCTTGTTTCGTATAAATCTTCGATATTAAATCTGAAAAAATCTTATTAAATACTAATAAATCCTTCTACCAGTGCACTATATAAAATTCATTATACGATGTATTGCAGATATCAAATATTAAAAAAATAAAAAATATAATTTTTTTTACGCAAATATCATTAACAATTTTGGAAATATTCGACATAGTTTGTTTTTATTTATTACTTTTCTACATAAATATATCAAGTTCTCACTATTGTACTGCACAGTAATTCTGCAGAATTAATCAATTAAAATTGTATTAGCAGAGAAGCGAGACGTGGTATTAGTGTATATATGTGTATAATACTTGTACACTGGCCGCTATACTATGCGCAATACGTCACAAGCATGTCGAGGTCATCGGTGTCGCGAGCTGGGAACATTTTACTCACACCGAACACCTATAGAAGTTTTCACTTAAAAAAAAGTTTTTATTGAACATGTTTTTAAGAAAAAGTTACCAAAGAGTACAATTGCTTTTTACTACTTCACTTGATTTAAACCATATTTATCCTGGAATACTCAAGTTTGCAATCTATTACTATATAATAGAACATTGACATTTGATAATTTTGACACAATTTGACACATTGACCAAAAATTTATCAAACACGTTCAAGGACAAGGAATATTACTGACATTTTTGTTGCCAGAATAAATTAACAGATCTTCCAAGTTATAATAATTTAAATTATTCTTTATAATCAATCAGCTTTCGTGATTCTGAACTGGATGTCAAGTAATAGGTCGACTTCAAAAGATGATTTTGATTATAATAATCCAGAGTGAAACGGGCAGGGAGAGACGAAAAAAAACACCTATGCGATCCTAAAAGGAACAATCTCGTCGAGTATAAAGACATTCTGAAAGGATATCATCTCGTTCTACATTGCAAAGGATACCTATTTTGCAAAATCGGATCCTGATCGATTCATATACCTATATATACCTATAGTGTGTGCCAAAAATTGGATATTAGTATGAGAAAATTGGTAAAAATATTGTTTTATTCAAACCTAAACAGAGAAGACAAGAATTTTAAATACTTTGATTTTCCCATATTATCTAAAAGCTCTTTCAAAAGGTTAATTATTTATAAGGAATAACAAATTATGGGCTATAAGGAATTCTTCTTAAAAAGTGTTTGAAGAATGTAATAATACCTACTAGTTTATATTTATTTCTCTTCCGTAAGAATTGTATTTAGTCGACTTTTGAAGGGCTGTAGGGCGTAGTCATTAGGAAAAACGCAAACTCTGAGTAAATTCGGCAAACCTACGCATTTTTCCCTTTAATTTGACACATAAATCTTGAAGATTGGTTCAGTGCTTAATAATTTTCCTAAAAAATAGGTAACAGATTGTTAAAAATAAACTAAAATATGTCATATTCCAAGGAAAATTAAACTTAAATTTGGCTCGGAAATGGATTTGAGTTGCTGACAACCTTCTGAAATATTTATCAGGTATATTCAGCCTAAAATGTTCATATACCCAATTTAATACCAATAAATCTAGTTCCGATTTTTGAGACACACTATATAACTTTTGTATTTTATTCACATGAAAAAGTATATTTAAAAGAAGCAAAAAATATATTTGAAGCGGTTTGATTTTGTGATTTCGTTAACAAGCACACACCCATTATTATTCTTCTTCTTTTCTTTGAATCTAACATTATGTACATATAGGTACATAAGGGTTTTATTTATTTCTTTTATTGGAAGATAGGTAGGTACATCAAAAGGATTTTCTTATTTATTGCGTATTATAGAAAAGAACGAATAAGATTTGCCTTCGTGCCATCTAATGAGGCTCTATACCTTATACCCCACCTGCTTTACAGCAGGAAGCATCTCAGAAGAAGTGTTTTTCGTCTCGTATAATCCTGCAGAGCACTAGCAGGATATTAGATTTGACATTTTTCAAGGAGGATAATATGAATTTTACATGTAAACTTTAATGTAACACACTTGCGTATAATTAGGTTATATAGATTGTTATAAGTGGCAATAATATTTAAGAAAGAATGGTGGGTGCGCCACACCTAAATTTTTTTCATCGTATTTTAGAGCTGTATTAAAAAAATACATGCAAATTATCTGAAACGTTCACGTTAATGCACAGAATTAATTTCTTTTCCACAAGAACAATAATATAATGTATTGGCGTGGCCATTGTGAGTAGAACTGATACTCCGAAGGTTCCGTACGTTTATATTACAATAAAGCATCATCCTAACTAATGTTATAAATGCGGAAGTGAGTTGGTTTGTTTGTTACGCTTTCACGTCTAAGCCACTGAACTGATTTTGATGGAATTTGAAACAGCGATAGATTAGACCTTGGGAAAGGGCATAGGCTACATTTTAATGCCCCTGGGACTCTATTTGGTGGGTTCGGTACCTGAAGTTTGTATATTTCTGAACTCTATGGCTGAATTTTGATGATCTCTCTACCATTTATGTATGTAGAATTTATTGGAATGTTCTGGTAGTGGCTGTAAGTGTAACTGGGTCTCCTAGGTGGAGGGTTCTGTACCTGTAACACCCAAAGAAATATCTCTGAGATCGTAAATTCGTATTTTTTTGCTATATTTGTGTGTAGTATGTCACTGGACTGTTTGTGTGAGAGTTTGTCAGTGCGACTGGAACTTAAAGGTGGAGGGTTCGATACCGGAAAATTTCTAAGACATATGTAGGAGAAGTTCTCATGCTGTTGTCTCTTAGCGGATGGATCTGGGTTGGTGTTCGGACTGGTTCTATGTGTGAGTAGGACTCTGAGGGAGAAGGGTTTCATACTTAAGATTTTTTTATGACTACCAAAGTGTTTGCCCGGGAAGTGCTGGGTAAAACAGATAATAGTGTATAAATACTAGAATTTTCTATCAGAGATCGTTATAAACAAGTATTGATTCATATTTCCGTTAATTGAGTTAATCTCAGAAATATGTTTTATTTTCATCATTATATTCAATCTATTATGATATTCTCTCATATTATCGTTATCATTATTTTTTTGTTAAGAAAATAATAAAGGTTGAAAAAAAAGGTCACTTTAGGGCGACTGAACCCGCGACCTCAAGCATCCCTATCTTTGAATAATAGTGGGTTTGAAGAAGGGGTAGACCGGATGAAAGAGAAGCTAGTCTATGAGGGTTCCTCGTGTATCTTCTTTGGTACGAAATTCTAATAAAATTCTCGCAATTGAAAATGCTCAAAAATAATTGGACAACATTTATCCAACACTAACTTTAGAATAAACAAGAAATGATCCTTTGCTGCCAGACTGAACATCTATTGCTCCGTCTGTTCAAAAAAATATCGTAGTAAACATTCACAGATCGCCTGTCGATAATGCCAATATCATGTGTCTCTAGTCAAACGAGCTTTCTGGCAATGGATAGGTATTTCCTTTTATCACATCACTCGCGAGATTTTTCTGACACAGCAATGGAGAAATTCCATAAAGACACACTGAAAAAACCGTCAACCGATTTTCCGATCTTCCATCCGTGTGTGTGTGAGAGATATTCGAGAGAATTTTCACATTGTGGCATCAAAGCGTAGGACTGACGCGAGCGAGAAATTTTATTCGATAAGGTCTTTTGGTTAAAAGGCAGCGCCGCCCCAAAACGTCGGTGTTCTTTCTGCTGTACGATCTCTTTTCTCTCTGCAGCAACATCTTTGAGAAACGGAATTCACAAACGTAGGTACCTAGTATTTGTGAGTGTGGGTATCATCTTCGTGGATGCCAAGGATTCTCTGATTGTCGTCTTTTTCCCTTGGAAAGATATTGGAACGCAAATCATGTGTGACGTTTATACGTATAGGTATATGAGAACAGTAAAAAGGTTCCATGGATTATTTGTCTATGTGTTTGTAGTTTGATAGATATTACTGTGAAATTAGTTTTTTTTTTAATAGGAACTTTCGAATGTAAAGCGCATCCCATTTTGGTTGAGACAGCCAGGTATCCCGGTTGTTGTTGAAGATAGAACCTTGTGGTTTTCGCAATCCTGTGTCACTTTTTTGTGAAGCTCAAGATGGCCTAAACAGATTTTGCCTAACTGCTTTTGTTCATACGTTACAAGGCTTTTTTGAAAATTCTCACTTTTTGGACTCTCCACAGATCTACGAAGTTTCTCAGCGATAATGTCAAATTGAAAACTTATCTCATAGAGAATTTTATGTAGAGTCCAGTGGCGGTTTCTGGATATGGTAATGGATATACACTGTATTTTATTATCTCATTGAATACATTTTTTTCCTTGCAAATGATATACAATATATGAACATAAATTTTTCAAAAATGCTCCAAAATCACAAATCAAATCTTTCATACTCATTGTGTATTTTGCTAGCAGGGGGCATTTTTTGATATAAAATCAGATATTATGAAATTTCTTTAAAAAATCTATTAATATTAGTTTTTTACCATAATAAAATAGCAAATAAGCTAGCGGAAAACTCGCCTCTATATCTTACATGTAATTTAAAATATCTGAGAACCGAAATTTAAGTTGAACATTCAATATATTTTGATAATTTTTTTAATTTTTTCCATTTTTTTATAGAATTTTTTTATTGGTTTTCAATAGTTTTTGGCAAAAAACCAATCAATATTTTTTTTATTTCCCAATTTCTGTCCTTACGTCAAAAATTCCCTCTAGTGACAACAAAGCATACTAGAATCACAAAGAGTAATGTAGATTTGATTGCCTAAGAAAATCCGTTCATCTGCTCCCGAGTTACAGATTTAAAATTTTTGAACTCTCCCTCCAGATTATTTTATAAAAAAAGTCATAAACAATAAATATTTATATATATATATATATATATATATATATATATATATATATATATATATATATATATATATATATATATATATATATTAGTCACGAAAATCATTGAAAGTTCACTAATACGAAAGAAGATAGTACTTATCCAATTACCCGTGTATATTCTTTCCTTGTACTTGTTATTAATTAGAGATCTCAAAACATCGTGGCGGAAATAGGCATAAAGTATTTTAGATTTTTCCATTTTACCAGCGCTCTTACTCTAAAACTGTAACTGTAAGGGAAAAAAGTCTTTATAAATATTGCTAAAATCTGGTCTTTCATGTGGTTGACTCAGATGTTCAATTTTCCAAAGAAATTGCCCCCTCCACGTAGAGAAAATACACATATTTGAGATTTTAACATCGCTTTAACTCGAAAATCGTAACTCCTTTCAAAAATGTTTCAATTTAAACGTTTCCGGATATTGTCCTATCTTTAATTCTGCCATCTTAGATTTTCGTGCCCCCTTCACTCCATTCTTTTTTTTTTTTTTTTGAAGAGAATATAATATCATTTATCAAGCCTCGTTTTTCAAATGAATCAAAAATCATTAAAATCGTAGAACGTTTACTCTATACAGCGCGCGCACAAACAAAAAAAAAGCACGCAGTCGAAATAGATAAGTATACATCCTCCGTTTGGGTTCATTGGTCAAAAATAGCTCCAATTTATCTCAACTTCGGAAAGAATACTATTTTTTTTACCTGAATATGATGAATTTTTGAAAAGCATATAGCGATGATTACGATTTCTTCGCAATCTGAAAATAAAATCAACATTCTCTTTTGACAACTTTAGTTAGAAATTTTTTTAGGGATAGTTTCTACAATGGCCTCGTTTAGTTGATACGACGCACCTGGATGCTTTACTTATAAATTATCTTATAACCTCAATTAAAATATAAATTTTCATCTCAACTAATGAGAATATAACAAGTTAAGTACCTTTAAGCTACGAAATATTTATTTATTGACGAGTTTGATCATAGAAGAGCAAATTATCGCATATTTATACCTATATTAATTGAGGTTAGGAACAAATGTCCAAATCGAAAACTCGATAGATTGTTATCTTCGATACCTATCTACAAATGGTAATTATTGGTTGATTTATTTATGGCTTCAGATTCTCAACGCTACACAAAATTTATTTGAATTTTGTCCATTTGAATGAACCGTATAATTTCAGACATTTTTTCTTTCTTGTTGTTTCTGTGCCGAATCAATGATATTTCCTTTAAATTTCACACTACTTGCTGGGCTCGTTTCCGTTTGATATACATCACGAATTTCCGGACAACCGGAGGAAATTCGTTTCGGTCGTGTACCTACAAAGCTGAATGAACATCGGGAAAATCGTTGAGGAAAACCCCCGGGAAAACCATCTGCTATTGCATCAGACGATACGTTTCTACATAATATATCTAGTCGTTTGCTGTATTTGGACATAATTTAAATTAAAACAACATGTTCTAAATGTATATATAGTGATTTTCTAAAACGTGGATTTGTATTAAAGACTTTAACACGCGCAGAGAGATTCTCTTTTCCGTATGTCCTGTTTTATCCCGTTGTTTCTAATTATTTTTGCCTGACAGCTTTGGTGATTATTTTTAGTTTCGTGACTAAATACCAGTGGCGCTATAGTCGAAAAGAACGGTATATGGGAAATAATTTGATAGCATTTTAATTTCACTTTATCAATTAACATGAAGACTTTCACAAAATCATTTAATGCTAAAAGACTGCACTTTTTTATTTTAGATGATAATAATTTATTTAAGTCTATAAAATAACAATATTTTGAGTTGCAATTCTACTTATTCTACATTGTACTACTTCATTTTCGTCTTTATTTTTTCATGTTTTCTCATTCGTTTCAAAAGTTATGACGTATTCTATATATTTTGAGACATTTTTTAATGTTGATATTCAGTAGATTTGATTCAAAAAGGCTGCGATAGACAAACTGACAGAGACAGTAACATACTAGTTGATTTGAATACTTTCTATTCTTATTGAAAACAATAAATAATTATTAATCTCCCTATAATTCATTGGTGTCATATCAATCTTAGGAAATGGATTGCGATAAACTGAAATCTAAATTTCCGTTCTGAAAGCTTTTCCCTCCTTTCCCATTACCTATATAAATTCCAATCATTATCTTCGGAAAACCCGAGAGAGTCTGCTCCAACAATTCGAGCATGAGAAATTATAATACAGTGATAAACGTTCGTCTCATAAAAAAATCTTCCATCCGAAATATCTTCTCTCATTAATTCATGAGCGAGATTCCAATCGGCATAAGCAAGTTCTAAAGACGGGAAAATATATATCTAAGTATTATCAATAGGTCTAGATGTATCTGTTCAATCGGAAAAACGATAAATCTGTCACTTGGGTTCGCTTCCTGTTCCCAATTTAATTATTGATATCGGTAATTGAATAAGACCCAATTTAGCCATCGCCTTTTTGCGAATCCAATTTTTACTTTCCTACGCTACTATAGTATTGTAATCGTGTGAAATTTTTGGTATCGAGATTTTTACAAATGTTGACGTTTCAAAGTTTTCTAAGCCTAATAAATATATTTTCAGCCATTGGTATGTCTGTCTGTCTGTCTGTCTGTCCATATGTCTTTCTGTGACAGCATTATCTCGGGAACAGATCGGTGGATTTTTTTGCTTTCTTTTTTATTTTGTTTGGTACCAATATCACTCGCCGGTGGCACTGAATGAGAATCCTGTATACACTGAATGTTGAGCTATAGCCAAAAAAACGTGATTTGCTCAAGACTATAGCGCGAAAACGGCTCTAAGGATTTTGATTAAACTTGCCTAAAGTATTCTCTGAGAGCCCTTTACCACCCACATACAGCGCCATCTCTGAGGGCCCTTTACCACCCACATACAGCGCCATCTCTGAGAAAAAGCACAAAAAAGTTATGCTTGAATAAAATTCCGTATTTTCCACATGTTTCTTAAGATTCTGGCTAAACGTTTCATCTTGCGAAAAAATGTTACATGACCATTATTGTTTATCTTGAAATGCTGAAAAAAATTAGTGGTAGCACGATTTGACCAGAGGATTTTAACTTTACTACCGCTATTATCGTCGCTGTAAGGATGTAAGGAGAGTATTGTAATAGTGTAAAATTTTCATTCACTGGAATTTGCCTGCGTGCGGTAGGAAAGTCGTGGGAGTGGACACACCAGATTTTTATATTATACAATGAAAATTTTAAAATAATATATTAAAGATTAAAAAACCCTTGAGTAAGAACTCTCTCGATGCCATAGAACAGTACCTAATAAGTTATTTGGCCGATACTTGGATAAAATTTGAGAGATAACAACTAAATCATAAAACATATCTTCAGTAAGGTCAAAGACAATTTGGGGAAAAAATCAATTCTACTTGTTTATAAGTTATCATATTTTTCATCAATTCCGATAAGTACTTTTCACTTAATATTCGGCTCGGTAATTTACTAATGACGAAAGAATTATCTGTTTAATGAAACAGCTAAGCAAACTGGTATATCTCATAGAACGCGATAGATTAAATCAAAAATAAAAAAAACAAGTTTTAAATAAAATACTCACGATGACTTTCCCTTGCCCTTAAATCCCATCAAAAACGTAAACGAGAAATGAGAATCAGGTTCAATATTATGATATAAGCTCTGGTAGTTGACTTCAACGACAAAAGAAGTGATATCTAAATGGGTGCCAAGTTCAATATGGTCAGGCCTGAAATTTATTCATAACATGAAATATTTTATAACAACGTAAAATATCATTTCTTCTTATAACTTAGGATAATACATTGAAGTCTAAGGTCTTGGACTTGGGTAGTTTTCATATACGAATTATATTATAGCCTTCGCAAGTTCAAAAGCTGTAAGTTCTCATTTTATTTGGCTTACTGGTAAGAAACTAGATATCGAACATAGTGCTCTTCCATGACTGTTTAAGTAGGTACTTAATAATATATAATTAGTATATGAGAAGTAGCAAAGTCAGACCTTAGGCTTCAATATTAATATTCTCCTAAGTTATATGAAGAAATGATACTTTGAGTTGTTATAAAATATTTAGATCTCAGTTCTTTTGTCGTTGATATCAACAACCAAGACATATATCATAATAATGAACTTGGCTCTCATTTCACATTTATGTTTTTGATGGGATATCATTATATGTTGTACAGAAATTATTAGTAGGTACTTATTCATAATAAAATTAATACCAAATAGTTTTTGATAATCTGCTGTTACTGTCTTACGTTCACGGGGTATAATCGTCTTTTTTGTGTAATTTTCTATATTTTCTTGTACTTTTGAAATGTTCGTGTGAATTGGCCATTCATTATCCAGAATTTTTTCCACATAAAGATCGGCTGTGATTAATTTTGACTGCTGATTCGTACATTACAGGTACTATAAGTAAGTGTTCCTAATATAATCAATTAATTGAAAAATTATAATAAACTGTTAGAAATTGACTAGTTTTCTGATTTATTCCTTTGTATTCACCCAACTACCTATCAGGATGCCAAATTTGAACTTTCTAGATCATCTGGAACTGGGTTAGTGTTTAGATAAAAATAACGATTTTTGGACGTCAATATCTAAATCACCGTTCGAAGCGTGTTTATGAAATTTGGAACAAATATGTATCCCGCAAGTCTCAATATATGAGCCAAATTTGACATGTTTATGTGAAACAGTTTTTGAGTTATGAGGGGGTCAAAAGTGTCTCCAAATGGTTGGTGTTAAACACGGTGCTGCTCGCCAGTTCTGTTAGCTTAAACTTGGCTTTAGGCAAAATAGTTATTTTGGAAGGTAGAGTGATAAAAATTTCATAACATATGTAACACATCCAAATTACGTATAACAGATAATTAATGCAGAACTGCGAGGACGATAATATGAACTAGCTCTGTTCTAGCCTTTTGATGGACATTCCCTAAATGAGACAACCCCTCCTTCACCCCCATAAAGTTACCCCATCATTCTCGTCAACACTTTCCAATTTAGTTGCTCATGAATATTCCCTCTCATCGTCGGTAGGTATATATATCCCGATACCCTGTGCGGCCTGGCCCCGGCATATTTTGTCGCCAGTCCTCAAATTAAATGCATCAAAAATGCACTTCAATCGCACACCAACAACGACACAGGGGTGTTATATATGGTAGCTCAAATTCCTTTTTGGTTGTCATATCTAGCGTGCGCTTTTCCGCTTTCCATCGCTACTCACATCATCATCATCATATCTACCCTACGTTACCCCATATCCCGAGGGATTATAACTTGTTGTAATTTACAAATTAACGCCATAATTTGAGCTGGCTATACACCTACCTACCACTACTACACACATACAGTCAGTCCCATGAGAATATGGTTGATAGCGTGCTGTATGTACCTACGGTATTCTGTTTATGTTGTAGCAAAAATATATGTTGAATTTGAAGGGCAGGGATGAGGGGTGGGGCGTAGCATGATCAAAAAGTGTGCATGAATGTTGTAGGGCTTTTTTTTGGATCACTTTAATTAATTAACCCCTCTGACGCAAACAAAGTGTTATATGTTTGAGGTAAGTATCCTCTAAATGGATAGATAAATTTTGATTTTCGTTTTCTTTTTTATTTTAAAACTCAAAAAATTAACTCGAAAGCACATAGAATCGGTAGTGCGTAAAAAATAATAAAATCCCTTTATTTATTGTTGTCCACCCTGTATGTCAGTGGCGCGTGCTTCCGCTCGGTTGGGGGCTATGGGTGTCCGAACGATTTGACGCCCGCCATTTTATTAATTAAGCAAATTGATATACATTACTCATACCACCCCTCCCCCCCCATATAGCTGCTCGGAGAAAATTAAGGATAAATCTTCATAAACGATGCCACCATAAAAATATGGTGTCTTGGCATGGTATAACACACATCAACAATAATTATTTATATCGTTGGTCGCGTTCGCGTGTGATGTGTGCGTTGGAAAATTACACACGCCTTGGAAAGAAAAACATCATCAACGAATGAACGAACGAACAAAAAAAACACCATTTCATAAAGCAAATTGACCCCTGTAGTAATAATGGGAATGATCCTTTCTTTTATTATCGTGTCATATAATATGATGTGTTAAAAGGGGCTGGGTTTAATTAAAACAAAGCATTATATACCGGATGTCAATGGATTAGTTGCACTTGTTATATTTTTTAATGAAATCCACACTATAAACGTTCAGCTATATGGCTAAAGCTAGCAGAGAAAAGTGAGTAGAATTCCAAATACCTACATATTATGTAGTTTTAGGGTACAATAGGTGCTAATTAAGTGCTGTATTTCTGGAAATTCTTCTGGAAATGGATGCTTTGCTAGCAACTTTGAAAGCTTTAGATAAAGCTAGCACAACAACTTTCAAAAACCAACTTTTTCTGGAAAATATTTACAAGCGCTATTAAGGCAAATTAAGTGCTAATTATTCCGAAATTATTTGCCCTTATATTTATTTTGAACATGGTTGCTTCGCTTTAATAGGGAAAGTTAACACAGCAACCTATAGAAATCATTTTTGAGAACATATTTTTTGCTTGTGCTTTTAGGACTAATTAATTGCTAACTAAATGATGTATTCTGAAATTAAGTGCTCTTATATTTTTTGTGCAGCTAGCATAGCAATCTTTATAGATCAACTTTTTCTAGAAAAAAATTATATCTTTTGTGAGGCTAATTATGTGCTATTTAAGTGATGTATTCTGAAATTTAAGTGTTATTTTTTGCAAGGCTAGCACAGCAACCTTTATGGATCAACTTTTTCGAAAAAAAATGTATATCATTTGTGAGGCTAATTATGTGCTAACTAAATGCTCTATTTCGAAATTAATTGCTCTGAATTTTTGAAAAAAATGGCTACTTTGCTAGCTTTATATTTTAGATAAAGCTAGAACAGCAACTTTCAAAAACCTTTTTCTAGATAATCTAAAAAGTTCTTGTAGGGCTAATTAAGTGCTAATTATGCGCTGTATTCCGAAATTATTTGCTCTTATATTTATTTTGAAAATGGCTGCTTTGCAAGCCTTAGAGAAAGTTAACACAGCAATCTTTATAAATCAACTTTTTATAGATAATCTTTTCAATGCTTGTAATGCTAATTAAGTGTTATATTTTGAAATGAAGTGCTCTTATATTTTCTTGCAAAGCTAGCATAGCAATCTTTATAGATCAACTTTTTTTTAGATAATCTTTTTAATGCTTGTAGGGCTAATTAAGTGCTGTATTCTGAATTTAAGTGCTCTTATATAAGCTAGCACAGCAACCTTTATAGATCAACTTTACTTACAAATTATAGAGCATCCGGCTATTTTTCTTACTGAGATTGAAACTTTGTTTGGACTCTGTCCGGAAGGCTGGCAGAAAATGCATTTGCTTTCAACTAGACTAGATGAAAATCAAATTAACTGGGAAGCTAAAAATATTATTTTGTAAGATATTTTTAGAAGTTGTTATCATACATCTTTAGCAATACAAGAAAAAAATCTTCTTATTGTGGAAAAGTAGATTCATCATTGACATTGTAGAAAAAAATGATCGACAACAAATTCTAAATTTTCTTGAATGCCATCTTGATCATCCTGTATTATAATCGATGAGACTCTTATTATTTTCAAACGAAATACTTATTTTCACTTAGAATTATCGAGAACATCTGGACCTACATTTACAGAAATATAACCAAGGGTTTTCATCCCTTAATCCAAAAATATCTATATCTATCTTCTGATCATATATCTTCCTTTTCTGGATATTTCAAAATTATTTTCTCCCTTGCTGAGATCAGGCCTGATCTATCTATCCATCTCTTCACGCGCTTTCGTAATGTGCCCTCTTTGCTTATTTATTTCCTACAATAAAATTTACATAAATAAATGACATATATATCGAGTGGTTCTTTTCTGAAAATTTAAAGCTTGCAATAAAAGAAATAAAAGGGTGCTTGTGCAGTTTTTTATTTGGCTACTATTATTATTATTATTTTTATTTGACATTTGGTCGGCCCCTTTGCAATTTTGTCCCTTTTTTGAAACATCCTAGCAAGCCATTTGGAATGTAGAACATAGTAGGAAAGTCGAGAATTTATTGTATTTGTGTAAGGAATTTGATACAATAAATAGATAGAGTTTTTTCGCTCAGAAGAATCTTGGTGCGAATATACATTAAAAAAAATATAGTATCTACATTTTCAAATATCAGATGGACAGAAACATACTAGAATGATCTTATAAGAGTTTAGTTTTTTTTTGAATATCCATTTTTATTGATTAGAGCTCCGTATTGATTTTTTAAGGATCATAAAACTCCTGAATCTTATTATAAGGTTTTAGGTTTTTGATCGAATACGGAATCTTACAATTAAAAAAAATCCTTACATCAGAAAATGACAAACTTTGCTCTCCAGAAACCCAAATTATGACCCAGTTGAATTAAGTACTAATAATAGTATCTGAAAATTTATGTGTCCTGCCCTAATATCCCATATACTCCCGTTTGGAGTATCGAGAGTCCTTCCGTCCGAAAATACACACATACTATCGAGGAACACAAACTTTAGCGTGTACGGCCAACAATACTATAGGCAAACTATTAATTATAAAGCCACACCATATCGCTACCACTGCTGTTATTATTATTATGGTACCTATTTCTCCTGCAAGTCAATTAACGATAGTTCCGGCAAGTAAATATTTAGGTACGTGGATTGAGAAAAGACCAGGTCAGTCAACAACATTTTGCAATCTCCTATCGAATATCCTGTTGTGCAGCTAATACAGATTTTCAATAAATATATAGGTATATATTTATCTATACAGTATGTCCCATATCCTATAAATATTGCAGGTACTGAGTGAGTTGAAAGTGGAAAGTTTTTGATAAATCAAACAGAATCTCAGTAATTTTTCTTATTCAAATGTTGGTTGTAAGAATTAAAAAAAAAATAACATCCGTATATTCAATTTTCTCTTACCTATAGTTTCTAAAGTTCAAATTTTATTGGAATCTCCTTGTGAAATATAATACTGAAATGAAACCAAGTACCAAACTTGAATTAATGCATTTTTGAAAGGGTCTTGTATGTTTCTCTTTTTTGAAAATTTTAAAATCGGTCAAAATATTTCTCAATGTGCCAATAAAGTTTTTCCTATTTTTTTGTAAAAACTATTTATTTCACATTTTTTAGTGTGTTCCATTTGTCATTTTCCAATTATTGTTGAAAAGTAGATATTGGATTCAATTTTATTCAAAACTGATACCTTTTCTCCACTCTCCTCTTTCAAATGAAAGAAGAATTATCAAAATCTATTTACTATGCAAAAGGTGCAAACACACATAAAAAATATTTTTTACAAAAATTGTACCGACATTATTAGTTGGTGCACTGAAAAATATAAAATAATATTAATTCTATTGGTGCTGTTACTTTTGAAGTTGTGCAGTTGCAGTTAGATTGATAACTTTTGGCACCATCTTCACAAGTACCAGCACCAACGGAATTAATATTATTTTATATTTTTCAGTGCACCAACTAATAACGTCGTTCCAATTTTTTTGTTAAAAATATTTATTTTTCACTTTTGAGTGTAACATTAGTCGCCAAAATCGTTGAAGGTTCAGTAACACCAATGAAGACAGTACTTATTCTATTACCCACTTATATTCTTTGCTTGTAGTTGTTATTATTGAGATCTCAAAAGATCGCGGCGGAAATACGCTTAAGTATTTTAGATGATATAATTTTAATACCGATTTAACTCGAAAAACATAACTCTAAGGAAAAAATGTTCATTATAAATGTTGCTACAAATAATTATGTCTTCATGTAGTGCTCACAGATTTTCAATTTTCGAAAGAAATCGCCCTCTCCACATAGCAAAAATACATATATTTGAGAATTTAACATGCCTCTATCTCGAAAACCGTAACTCTTTTGAAAAAATGTTCAATTCATACGTTTCCGCATATTGCCCTATCTTTAATCATACCATTTCTTATTTTCGAGAAAATTTGCACACTCCACCCCTTCGGGGGCGGTTTTCGGGGGGAAGGAGATTTTGGATCTGCGTTTTTATGAATATGGGATCATTTTTCAAGTCGCCTCTTTCAAATAAATCAAAAATCATCAAAATTGGAGCTCGTTTTATATAGACAAAACGCGCGGACGAAACAAAAAAAAAGCAGACAGTCGAATTGTATATCTACCTCCTCCGCTCGGAGTTCGTCCGTCAAAAACAACATAATACAGTTGAATTATATAATTTTATAGTCCTCTGCTCTGGCGAAGTCTGTCAAAATAACTGGAAAATTACCGAGTGCCTTATTGCAATTTCAAAAAATTTGCAAGCACTTCAGATTTGAGACACACTATATACTTTCTTCTAAATCTATGCGATATCTGGATACTACATAGTTGTTTTGTTTAATGAAATGTCATGATCAAATCAAAGGGGTTCCTTAAACACATCATAATCAAAAGGATGTCATTAAAAGAACCGCAATAAAATTTTAAAATTAACATGTTTACGGTAAATCATACAGGGCGTTTTTATTTGCGGTATCCATTTTAAACATTTACACTGTATTTTATAAAATACGTGTTTTATTTATTTATTTACATCTCAGTTTAAGCCTAACCAATCTAAATAATTTAAACCTACTCGAACACATTTGGAACCGAAATAACCAGTCATAATCTTTTGAGTCAAGATGCTGAGGTGATTTTCTGAAAAATAATCAAAGGTGATATTCCCCTACATATCCCATTTTTCCTCTACTATGAAAATCTCAGAATTTCCCATCTGCTTTCAAATAAGACATATCGCACCGATGGCGGAAATTATCTCAGTGTAAAATTTCACATTCCCCCTTCTATTATATGAAACGACGTTTTTCCTTCCCAAGAATCACTGCCGTCACTTCCTTTAAATGTCTTTCTCCCTTTCAAAATCCGCTCTCTACCTCTGCGAACCACCTCCCCCCTCACCCTCTATTCCATTCAGCCCGTGTCTTTTTATAACGAGAATGATTCATAAAAGCTGATGTTACTCTGCATTTTTCTTCTCTTCTTTGGATTCTATTCCACCGGTCTGTCTGTCTCTTGTCGTATGAATTTCTTTGCTCATATTTCCCACCCCATTTTGTGTAAAAGAGAGTGTATACGCTTTTCACAAAACGGTCCAACTTGCTTACATATACATACTATTGTCATTTCCCAGATTGCTCGATTCCTGTAAGAGAGTAATAAAATAATTTTATTGCCAGTTTTAGTGGTAGGTACACATATTTGTTGACGTATTTTCAAAAAGATTACCTGTATCTGTGGATATCGCATAGCGATTGTATTTACATGTTAATGAAATAAATTTCACCTTCTCCATAAATAATAGATTAATTCAAATAATCTTCATTTGTATAATTAAGTCTTCTTGGCATGATAATTACTCAAAATTTGCAAATGAAAAGTATTAATATTGACTTTTTTGACGCTTGTTTGACTTTTATTGATATTTGTTGTTGTAATGCAGCCATGGCCCACTTCTAACACAACTTTAAAAATGAAAAATTGTGAATTATTTAAAAAAACTACTAATTTTCGGTGTCGACAACAGTATACCAAGTTCCATGAGCATCAAGTTAGCTAAGCACCTGTCACGAATCGACTCGAGAGTAGGTGGATAATTTGCCGCTAATTAGTCGTGAATTAGTTGTGAAAATACCGATTTTGTCGTTTATTGTTTTTTTGTTTTTTTCGGATGCTTTGCTAACTTGATATAAAGTTAGCAAAGCACGGCTCCAAAAATGACTTTAAAGCGTTCGTAGAAGAATGGGAATAGGATCAGTTTTTGCCGCTAATTAGTCGTTAATTAGTTGTGAAGAAATAAATTTCCTAAAATATTTTTTTTGGGTGCTTTGCTAACTTGATATAAAGTTAGCAAAGCACACCTCCAAAAATAACTTTAGAGCGTTCGTAGAGTAATGGGAATAAAACAAGAATTTGCCGCTAATTAGTCGCTAATTAGTTGTGAAGAAACAAATTTCCTAAAATATTTTTTTTGGTTTTTTTTGGGTGCTTTGCTAACTTGATATAGAGTTAGCAACGCACGCCTACAAAAAATGACTTTAGAGTGTTCGTAGAAGAATGGTATTGGGATAAGTTTTTGCCGCTAATTAGTCGCTAATTAGTTGTACAGAAATTAATTTTCCAAATATTTTTTTTGTTTATTTTTTTGGGTGCTTTGCTAAAATGATATAAAGTTAGCAAAGCACGCCTTAAAAAATAACTTTAAAGCGTTCGTAGAAGAATGGGAATGGAATAAGTTTTTGCCGATAATTAGTTGTGAAGAAATTAATTTCCCAAACTATTTGTTTTGGTTTTTTTGGGTGCTTTGCTAACTTGATACAAAGTTAGCAAAGCACGCCTGGAAAAATGACTTTACAGCGTTCGTAGAATAATGGGAATAGAATAAGAATTTGCCGCTAATTACTCGCTAATTAGTTGTGAAGAAATTAAGTTTCAAAATTTTTTTTTTTTCATTCGTGCCAAATAACATGTTTTTCAAGCGGAACCGACTATTCACAACGTAGAATATAGGGACCTTGATTTCACTTTACTGAGAAGCTCTTCAGAAATTTTGCTCCACACGGGATCAGATTCTAAGGCAATATCATTGTGTTTATCATCACATATGATATCGATTTTGTGATTCAAAATAGCCTGAATTACAGTACTATTTTCGACAGAAGGTGGGCGCCCTCTAGGCATGATTATTCTTTTAGAGTAGTATCCAAAATATTGCAACCTAAAAAAATGAAGGCAAACTTTGTCAGCAGAAAATTGAAGTCAATCTTGCAGTGTTGCAATCACAAAGTTGAATCTTGAATAAATATTGAAGAAATTATCCTTTTTAGTAACCTCATATAGCTCTGCCATTATATCAAATTGAGAATTTTGAAATAAGAATTGTGATAAGAAGTGATTATTATAATAGCCCCAGTTCAACAAATCCAGGAAGAAATTCCAAGTATCTAATTCCTTGATGTATTTTTCTCGATTTTAGTACTTGTTTTAGTATTTTAGTATTTTAAGGAAATTTGTTAAGATTGGTTGAAAAATTCAGAAACTGATATACTGAGAGAAATATATCTTTAATGCTGAGACGATTTCTCTTTTACCAAAAACCGTATTATTACCAAACAAAATCATTTAAAGGTAATGATAATTCAGATATTTATAGTAGTTTATAAAATAAACATAGCACTTAATGTATTCATAAAATACAAAACAAAAGTATTTTTCAAAACGTACAAAATTCTCAGATTCTATGAATTGGCATTTCTAATTCACTTTGCAGCACATTTTGAAATCACGGAAAGAAATAAAATCTCGAGCTCGAATTAATTTCTGTACAACTAATTAGCGAATAATTAGCGACAAAAACTTATCCCAATACCATTCTTCTACGAAAGCTCTAAAGTCATTTTTTGTAGGCGTGCTTTGCTAACTCTATATCAAGTTTGCAAACCACCCAAAAAAAAAATATTTTAGGAAATTTATTTCTTCACAACTAATTAGCGACTAATTAGCGGCAAATTCTTGTTTTATTCCCATTACTCTACGAACGCTCTAAAGTTATTTTTGGAGGTGTGCTTTGCTAACTTTATATCATGTTAGCAAAGCACCCAAAAAAAAAACAAAAAATATATTTTAGGAAATTTGTTTCTTCACAACTAATTAGCGACTAATTAGCGGCAAATTCTTGTTCTATTCCCATTATTCTACGAACGTTCTAAAGTCATTTTTCGAGGCGTGCTTTGCTAACTTTGTATCAAGTTAACAAGGCACCCAAAAAAAATAAAGAATAATAATTTAGGAAATCAATTTCTTCACAACTAATTAACGACTAATTAGCGGCAAAAACTGATCCTATTCCCATTCTTCGATGAACGTTCTTAAGTCATTTTTGGGAGGTGTGCTTTGCTAACTTTATATCAAGTTAGCAAAGCACCCAAAAAATAAAAAAAAAATTAATTTGGAAAATTAATTTCTTCACAACTAATTAGCGACTAATTAGCGGCAGAAACTTATCCCATTCCCATTCTTCTACGAACGCTCTAAAGTCATTTTCTGGAGGCCTGCTTTGCTAACTTTATATCAAGTTAGCAAAGCACCCAAAAAATAAACAAAAAAAATTATTTGGAAAATTAATTTCTTCACAAATAATTAGCGACTAATTAGCGGCAAAAACTTATCCTATTCCCATTATTCTACGAACGCTGTAAAGTCATTTTTCCAGGCGTGCTTTGCTAACTTTATATCAAGTTAGGAAAGCACCCAAAAAAAAACAAAAAAAATTATTTTAGGAAATTTGTTTCTTCACAACTAATTAGCGACTAATTAGCGGCAAATTCTTGTTTTATTCCCATTACTCTACGAACACTCTAAAGTTTTTTATGAGGTGTGCTTTGCTAACTTTACATCAAGTTGGCAAAACACCCAAAAAAAAAAAAATTTAGGGAATGTATTTCTTCACAACTAATTAACGACTAATTAGCGGCAAAAACTGATCCTATTCCCATTCTTCTACGAACGCTTTAAAGTCATTTTTGGAGCCGTGCTTTGCTAACTTTATATCAAGTTAGCAAAGCATCCGAAAAAAAAAAAAAACAATAAACGACAAAATCGGTATCTTCACAACTAATTCACGACTAGTTAGCGGCAAATTATCCACCTACTCTCGAGTCGATTCTTGACAGGTGCTTAGCTAACTTGATGCTCATCCAAGTTCCCCTTATTTTGGCTGCTTAATATAATAAAATAATAAAAACGGGATTTCCATTTGAAAAAAATTAACTTCGAATTTTTTGGATCTAGTTTTCAAGCTTGTTTTTTATCACTCTGTACAAATTATTATTAAAATATAATACTGATAGAGTAGATCTTCTTCTACAAGAAAATCAATTCAAATTAACGATAATATTTTAAATTGAAAAAAAATATTAATAAATTTCCACTTATATACTTATATTTTTTGACATCTGTCAAACCATGTGTCAGAAATTTACTAACAACTGATTTTGAACTATTTATTGAACATTAACAGTAACATTAACACTGGAATGTCACCTTTTTAGTTTTTAAATCGCTCCATAAATAAAAATCTGTGGGTGTAATATCCGGGAATCTGGGACGCCACTCTATAAATCCTCGCCGTCGTATTCTCCCAGGTATTTGGAAATGCAGCATTTGAGAATTCCGTTACATTTCTAGGGAGGAGCTCCATCCTGCTGAAAAAATATCCTTTGGTCTAGATTTTCATCAACTTCATAAAAAATCTTTGAGGACGTATTTTTGGATTTTTTAAAAATCTTATTCTCATAACCGCTATAATCAGCGCTCCACATTTAAAATCCCCTCCCTTTATAGACCCCCCCACCAAACATACCCTTCAAATCAGTTTCGATTCAACGATTTGGCAAAGTTTGAATTTTCCGGCATACCAATACACATGTGACGTAATACGACTGGTTACTTAAATAAGCCATATTTATTACAAAATTAAACATAAACTTTTATCACGTAAATATTCTTCCACTGTTTACAACACAATATTATTATTATTTATTCTGCTATTCACTGCCAACAGATTAAATTTCGTGTTCTGTGTTGCACTTGCACTCTCGAAATTAATTTTCTGGAAAGCAACGACATCTCCTAATTGGCGGCAACTTTGTTAAATGTTGATTCGCTTTTTCACCAGTGTAAAAGCTTCCATTCAAACATTTTCGCGCAATATTAAATCTCCCATATACTCGGGTTGTGCATACAATTCATTACCGAACAAAAAGAATACCTACGCGCGCGCTTCTCTAAATTAACTCCAAAAGGAAATAAGTTCATTTACGTTTATTAACACAATGAGTTTTCCCAACAGCAAATAATGGAAAATGACTTGTTAAGATGAGATTTTCATTGTTGCTGTTGTTGTTGTTGTGTTGGGTACATTTATGTTACGGTGTTAATTGGAATTTTAAACTAACTTATAGGAAGTTGTTTTAATGGGTGTCTGATGCTAACTGGAGGGCTTATAAGGCTGATATGTTTTCATTCGGATATCTAAGTTTGGTCGATTCTTTCTTTGGCAGGACCGGATGTACAACAGTCTTGATTACAATAATTATATATGTGCTTTTAATTCCGTTTCGAAAAGAAAATCCTAACTAATATTATAAATGCGAAAGGAAGTTTGTTTATTACGCTTTCACACCTAAACAACTGAACTGATTTTGATGAAATTTGGTACAGAGATAGACTAGCCCTTGGGGAAGAACATAGGCTACCTTTTATTGCCCGTGGAACTCTATGTGGTGGGTTCCGTACCTGAAAGTTCGTATGGTTATTATTGTTAATTAAATGAGTGCTCTCCTATTTTACTGTTTCAAAGTGGTTTTGAACGAAAAATATTGTTGAAAGTGATCAAAATATACCAATTATTGCATTTGTATGCCTGTAATATTGAAATATCAAGTTAATCTGGCCAAATAAATGTGAAGATCGAATTTGAATCATGGTATTCGACACGAATGGCGGAACCGATGAACTACGGGCTGAATTGGATAAACAATTCAAGAAATATGAATTGATTGATATTTTATTGACAAGACAAGTACCTGAAAATATCCAGAGTGTAACCCTGAAAACTCTTTTCGAAGATATATTTGGTCGTAATATAGCCAACTGTATAAAGGTTGAAGATGTCAATATCCATAGTAAATTCATAAGCCATCTAGAAGCTAGGATTTCTGACCAAGTTAAAATCATTAACCTACTAGAAGCTAAAATAAAAAGAAATATTATTGATGAACAGACTGCAGAGATACCTGTAAGTACCTGAAAATATCCAGAGTGTAACCCTGAAAACTCTTTTCGAAGATATATCTGGTCGTAATATAGCCAACTGTATAAAGTTTGAAGATGTCAATATCCATAGTAAATTCATAAGCCATCTAGAAGCTAGGATTTCTGACCAAGTTAAAATCATTAACCTACTAGAAGCTAAAATAAAAAGAAATATTATTGATGAACAGACTGCAGAGATTGCGAAATCCAAAAGAATCTCGACCAAAATATGTGCTAGACCTGTGAAGACTCCTGTCGACGCCACTGGCACTCTTAGTCTTGGTGATACCAACTCATCAGCTGTTGACACTTTATCAATAACAGAAACCAATCCTACCAATATTCACATTCAAGATATCGATGCTCCTAACGTAAACAATAATAAAAATAAATTATCTTTATTGGATGAAAAAGATGTAAGTGAAGATGGAAAATGGACTCAAGTAAAGAATCGGCGTAGAAGAGGAGTTATTGTCCGTGGTACTGCTGCCCTCACAGTAAATTCTCAGATGAGATCTGCTACTAAAAAAGGTTGGTTATACGTCTGCAAACTAGACAGCAAAACTACGGTAGAAAATATCTAAATCAATTATTTCCAAAACATGAAATGTTCGTGGAGGTAATACCTAAGCATACTACCAATAAAAGTACAAGCAAATCTTTTAAAATAGGTTTTAACTTTGAATTACTGGATGATATTGCAAAGAGTGATATATGGCCTATTGGAAGTGTAATTAAAACCTACAAGTTTTTTCGATCCCAACGTTCAAGCTGAGAATTTGAAGGAAGCCTCGGAAAAGAAGCTTAATAACATTATCGTTAATAATATAGCAACAAATAAAAACTCAATTTCCAAAGTAAAGAGTCCTATTATCACAGTAACTAATTCGTGTAATATCTTATGCCTTAATGTGAGAAGTATCAATGGTAAATTTTCACAATTAGAAGTATTAATTGAAGAAAAAAATTGTGATTTTGTATGCCTAAATGAAGTCTGGGTATCAGAGGATAATTTGAAGGAGGTTGCCCTAGGAAATTATACTTTGGCTACACACAAGGCTAGGAAATATATCAGAGGTGGAGGTACCTGTATATACACTCGTAATACAATTAAATTCGATTCACTTCCTAAATACTAAATAAATTCTATATTGATAGAGATTTCGAAATGTCGGGCATTGTTTGTAAGAATTTTCTAAACAATCAATTTTATGTCTTTAGTATTTACAGATCACCTGATGGTGATATTAGCAACTTTCTAGACATGCTTGATGAAGTGCTGGAAACATATTTCGACCCAAACAGAGCCATTTTTATTGCTGCAGACGTTAATATTGATTTATCTAAGCCATCAGCAAGTCGGAGCATGCTTATGGACTTATTAGAAACATATGGTATTCATCAAACGGTACATTCTCATACTAGAGTTACAGACACAACAGCAACGACTATTGATAATATTTTCACTAATTATCCTTTAATAAATATTAAAACGCACGTTTTTGATAATTCAATATCAGATCATAAGGCCCTTCTGTTAAATTTTAAAATAGCGTTATCACTGCAAAAAATTAAGCGTAAGGTCAGAGACTTTAGTCTTGATAATGTGGAATATTTTAAAAACCTTATAAAAAGAGAATCCTGGGAGGAGATCTACAATTCAGACGGAATAGATGAAAAGACCTCATGCTTTGTAAATATTGTTTTCTATTATTTTGATGCAAGTTTTCCGTTAAAAACTGTGGAGATAAATAAAAATAAAACCTGGATCAATCGAGAATTATTAAAAGTAAAAAGAAATCTTGAAGACCTGTTAATATTGTCAAGAAAATACCCTGAACTAGGGCCAGTATATAAATTAAGAAATCAAAATACAATAAACTAGTGTTAGAAACTAGAAAAGAATATTTTTCAAACAATATTCAAAATTCAAATAACAAGACAAGGACTTTATACAAATGTTTTAACTCGCTCAAACCAAATACATCTTCAGCATCTATTGAAGAAATAAAAATTAACGGGAAAAGTGTACAAGACCCTAAGGCAATATCAAATATCTTTAACAAAAGTGTCGTTGAAAAACCTATCGAAATAGCAAATCAAATTCCAGATGTAACACCTAATTTTCCACCTGACTTAGTAATTCCTAATAGTCTATTCTTAGCACCACTGAACGAGGATAAGGTTCTAAAAATATTTAAAAAAATCAAGCCAAAACACTCAGTAGGCTTCTGTGGTGTTTCTGGCAAATTTTTTTAAGAACTCATCAAAATATCTTACTCAAACCTGTCATGCACTAAATTAATGAATCCTTTACTCAAGGAAAATTTCCCACTATTCTCAAATCTGCAATAGTGAAGCCCTTGTATAAAGCAAAAGACAAACAGGATGTTGCAAACTATAGGCCAATATCCCTTCTATCCGTTTTCTCGAAAGTACTAGAATATTCTATGCTCTATAGGCTAGAATCATTTTTAGATAAATATAAAATAATATGCCCGATCAACATGGCTTCAGGAAAAAACTAAGCACAATAACGGCAATAAAATCATTCTATGAAAATATCTTGTGTGAGCTAGATAATAAAAATATTCCACTCGGTGTTTTTTGCGATTTAAGTCATGCTTTTGATTTAGTTGACCATCAGATTTTATTACAAAAACTAAATGGATACGGAATAAGAGGAAGGGCTGCCAAATGGTTCGCCTCATACCTTGAAGGGAGATCGCAAGTGGTGTCCTTACCTTATATACGGCATGGAGTGGAACAATTGGCTAGGTCCGAAAAACAGTCTGTATCGATAGGTGTATCGTAGGGTTCGATCCTGGGCCCTGTGCTGTTCACTCTTTTCATTAATGATCTTCCGTTTCATTTGGAAAACTGTAAACTGTCACTATATGCGGATGATTCTTCTTTACTAATTTCTAGAAGTAGTTTTGAAGATACAGAAAGAGATACTAATTATATTTTATCAATTCTTAATCAGTGGTTTTCAGCAAATAAATTGTTTTTAAATAGAAATAAAACGAACTTTATCGTTTTTCATACCAAACAAAAAAGAGTTGATTATGACTTTAAAATAAGCATTAACGATCGCCAATTGGAAAGAGTGAAGAATACGAAATTTTTAGGTCTGACCACTGAAGAGACACTTGACTGGTCTATTCATGTCAAAAACCTTATCTCCAAAATCAATCCAAAAGTATACTTACTCAGAAATGTGAGAAGTCTATTAAATAACAATGCTCTTCGTACAGTTTATTTCAGCGAGTTTCACTCCCGTTTCTTGTATGGATTATCTTTCTGGGGCTGCAGTTCGGCGGTGGATAGAGCTCTTGTAGCTCAGAAGAACGTATTACGGTGTATAGCCAATATAAAATCGAGAGAATCGTGTCGTCCATACTTTCGAATGTTTAAAATCCTTACTATTATTAATCAATATATCTATAACGTCGCGGGTGCAGCCAAAGTCAATGCAGATCTTTACAGTAAAACCTCAGATACTCATGACTACAATACCCGACACAAAAATGATCTGTTAGTGCCTGTACATAACTTAAGTTTAAGTGGAAAAAGCCCTAATGTTATGGGGGTTATTTTTCTGAGAAATTTTGGGTCCTTTGCTTTTAGTATGGAGAATATTAAATTCAAAAATTGGTTAAGCAACCTCTTACTTGAAAATCCATTTTATTCATTAAAAGAATTTGATGATTTCTGTAAGGTTAATTTTAATCCATAATTTTATTTTTATTATAGATGTATCTGTGAAATTATTATTGTTTTTTGTGACTTACCAATATGTTGTCTCTGATGTTTGTAAGCTGTACACATAGATTTGGTCAAAAAAAAAAATAAAAAAAAAAAAAATATGAACTCTATGGCTGGATTTTGGTGGTCTTTTTATCATATACGTTTGTAGAATTTATTGGAATGATCTGGTTGTGGCTGTAAGGGTAACTGGGCCTCCTAGGTGGAGGGTTCTATACCTGTATCACCCAAAAAATATCTCTGAGCTTTATGGCTGAATTTTGGTGGATTTTTCGCTATGTTTGTGTGTAGTATGTCACTGGACTGTTTTGTAAGAGTCTGCCAGTGCGACTGGGACTTAAAACGTGAAGGGTTACATACCGGAATATCCCTAAGACATATTAAGGAGACATTCTCATGCTGTTCTCTCTTGATGTATGGATCTGGGTTGGTGTTCGGGTTGCTTCTACGTGCGAGTAGGACGCCGAGGGTTCCATACTCAAACTTGTTATGACCTTATGTTTTCGTACCATAATTTAGCAATTTTTAGTTCGATTTGCTTTTAAAGCTTATTTTTAATATAATTTATTATGGTATTCTGTTTATGTAAGTTAATAGTATATAATCTAAACGTTCCAAAATACACGAACCCATAATATTTCTACCCATTAAATTCAATCAGCAAATTATTATTTAGAAAATCAATAAAGCCCTATTTATTATAATTCCACCATGTAGAGATACACCTATACAGCTTGATATCGAATTTTGCAAATCGGGGCAAATATTTTGTAACGTATTTTAGGGCAACAGCATATAAGCATATACTGCTGCTAAATGCTAAACTCAATTAGTCCATAAACAAATTACGTGCGAGTAAATTAATTAAAACAATTCTGACAACGACGTAAGCCAGTTGTGCATCGCTTATATGACGTTAACATATTACATCGGGTCCATTGAAATGAAAGGGTAGTGTGTGGTGATTGATCGGATCGGTGGGTAATTTGTTACTGACTAACCTCTTCCCCCCTATTCCTCACCATAACTATTATAGGCATTAAAATGTAATTAGAATCATCGTTTTCGCTGATATTTGCAATATTGTATAACTGTAGGTATGATGAGTAAGTCTGTAAAGGAATAAAAGGAATAAAATTCATAAAATATATTTGTTTTAGAAAATTTCGGACAGGTTGATGATTTTGTTTTAGAAATATACCTTTTATATATAGGGTGGCCAATCGAAAACGAAACAGAGCCATTTTCTGTCATTGTCCGCCTAAACGTTGAAGACAATGAAATTTTAAATATTAAATGTATATGCCAAAATTCAGTTACTACGCCAGTGGTATAAATTTACACATATACTACTGTATAGGGAATTACATCAGCTGTTGAAAGACATCTTACTCGACCCAAAATGCTATTTAAATATTTTGGGGTGATTCTTACCCCCACTAGGGGGTAAGAGTGGTGGAGTCAAAAATACCGAAAAAAAGTGTCCCCCTTGAATCAAAAAACGAGGGATCCTAAAATAATGACACACTTCCTGAAAATGTCTCTGTTTCGTTTTCGATTGGCCACCCTGTATATTAAATGCTTTGGAAATGTCCAATACCTTGGCGCCCTACTTTTGAATGTTTTTTGACAGACAAAACTTTCTATTTCACAAACTATTTCATTTGGTGTTCCCAAATAGAGCCTTGCGGAACACCAATTAAAATGATAAATAAATAGTTAAATTAAATGTGGAATCTCAGATGGCTATGAATTTCTTCTCAAAACTATGATTTCCGGTAAACTGATCATTTCTCCATAAAACAGGTTTCTTCGCGCTTTAGAAAATAAATTGGGAATTTTTATAAATTTGCTCTTAATATAATATTTTGAAATTATTCAGAGCTTTTTTTAACATTATTTAGCTTGAATGATGTTTCTTCGATGCTATGTTACCAAGTCTATTTCTTGAAAAAATATTCATAAAGTATAAAATATTTAGGTGTTTCTCGTATTTTTTGCAAAAAAAATACTACATAGGTTATATCAAAACTCAAATTACTGTTGCTTTTAAGCTTTTAGTTCTCAAAACGAAAGTAACTTATACATATGACTACAATTAGAAGCTTTTTATTCCATTTTATATTTTTACTTGATTTAATATTCAAATTCAAAATATTAATTATTTATTAAATAACCGCATCACAAAGAATCATATTTTTAATTCTTAGAAACAATTGTGTTAAGCAATTTTTTTTTGTTAACTTTAGGATATCTTTTGAGATATGTAAAAGTGTTGATATCACAATCAAAATTATCCATTTTTATATAACATTCTTCCACTCTGTTATCTTTGATACCATATCATAAAATCTTTTTTTTTTCTTCTTTTAAAGGCACATCAAATCTGCCGATTCTTATTCAATTTGTAGGAACAATTCAAAAGAGGAATAGTTCCTAATAAGTTAGCGAGTTTCGAGAAACTTGAAGTATAACTAAATGCTCAGAAGTTTATCTATGGGGGTACGTACGTACCCTCACTTTTCGGGCAGCTCTTTTGTTTCAGTTTTAATCTTAGTAACGAGTAGGTATTTCAAAAACAACGGGAAAATTTGAATATGTTTGAGGGTTAATTCATTTTCATTTGAGAGGAAGCAAGAAGTTTGAAACTTGACTTAATATATTAAAACATATAAAGAAATCCAGACAAATTAGCAAATAACTAATAAATGGGAAAAAGATTATATGGTCTCATAAATCGTTTAAATATAAATGTAGAGGAATAATTATACAACGTCAGCAAAATCTCAGTATTACGCAGCTACTTTACGAAAACATAAAGTCATCAAAAGTCTTGAATATGGAACCCTTCTACTTGCAGGTATAACCAGTCCGAACACCAACCCAGATCCATTCAAAAACATACACCAAAAGAAAATAGCATGAGAATTTCTCATAAATATGTCTTAGGGATTTTCCGATACGGAACCCTCCGCTTTTAAGTCCCAGTCGCATTGACAGACTCTCACAAAACAATCTAGTGACATACTACACACAAATATAGTGAAATATCCCACAAAAATTCATCCATAGAGCTCACATATACTTCTTTGGGTATTACAGGTATGTAACCCTCCGCCTTGGAGGCCCAGTCACACTTGCAGCCACAACCCGATCATTCTAATAACATTCCACATACATACATGGTAGAAAGACCATCAAAATCCAGCCATAGAGTTTAGAAATATACAATAGACTTTCAGGTACCGAACCCACCACATTGAGTCTCACTGGCACTGAAAGTATGACAGGACTTTTACTTAAAGTATGATAAACATGTGTGCAAAATTTGGTTGGGATATCTCGAATAGATTTATATATTTATATAGATAAGGATTTCTTTCAATTTTGTTAATTTCTTTGTATTTTCCAAGATCACCGGGAATAAAATTGCCAAATGGAATGACTCTGATACCTGCAAATTATCATACTCATCAACTTAATTATTTTTTCGTTTAGATGAAGACATATCGGAAAAACCTAACCCGACGATAAATGTTTTAGCGCCCAGACGATGGGAGATTTTCCAAAAGTAGATCTGGTAAATTAATTCCATGCTCCTTGACTTCATATCATTTACGCTTCCACATCGCCCCATGATTTGACTATATTTTTGTGCTTTTCCTAATAAAGCTCTTGTATCCTGTATCCTTCCGCCATTATTTTTGTTTTCGGCTGTCTCCTTTATTTACGGCCGTCGCGCTCGTTTGACGCGATGCATGAATGATGTGACACGGGCCCATTCGACCAAAAAAAAAACGCAACTAACTGACACATAGAACACATGAAGCAGCACCCCCGTTATTAATAGTCCTGCGGTCGAACGACGAAGCCACCCCTGAACACCCCTCAAACCGCCCAAAAAACGGTAAATTTGGCTTTTAGAATGATAGTTTGTATCTGTTAGGATGATGTGGATGGAGGGAGCACAATTTTTTGCTCTCTACAAAGACATTATTTATGATCTGACACAGAGTGGTTAGCTTTTTTGTGCTAGTTTGTTTTTTGCTGCATTATTTGTCTGAAAAATATTATCCAGCACACCTGGGTCATGATCCAGAGATTATATTCCACAAAAAACATGATTCAAAAAAAGTTTTGGTGATACATTCCTAAATCCATTTATGACGAAAGTTACCTAATGAGAAAATGAATAAAAACAAAATCGCTTATAGTCACTTTTTTCAGAATATTTCAGGAAAGGTTGAAATTTTTCCAGTTTCGAAATCGGATTATTGAAGAGGTCGAAATTTCGCAACCCTTCTATCCCTTATCGTTAAAGAAATAGCAATACTGTCCTGTCATTAAATTGTCAGGGCACTAAATAATTTATATTGTTTCACCCAATATTCAATTAACATATATTGCAATGTATTTTGATTATCTTCTCGAAATTAATTTATCTTTTTTATAATTCCAGTAATATGGGCCGCTCAAGTGGAAGTCATATGGAAAGAACGACTAGTTTTACCTGGAGACAATACAACCTTTTTGTGCCAAGTGAAAGTCCCGCTTCAATATTGTCGAATAGAGATACCTGGGGAGAATCCACTGAATCTAAACAAAGGACAACGATTACCAGGCGTAAGTAAAAATTAATCACAATCAGCAATAATAGTGGTGTCGGATCTATGATGGACTTTTGACGAGAAATCGTCCTAATCTAAGGGAAGCATCTTTTTCTTTGAAATTGTAACTGGTATATTCAATATCTTTACATTATTATGTAGACGAACACCTTATCTAAAAGGTCTATTTTTGATAAAATTTATGAAATGAGTGTGTAAAGAACAAGTGAAATTTTTGAAAAAAAAATTAAAAATAGTTTTTATTAGGCATTTTAGATTTAAACCGTACCGATGAGTACCTACTATTTCTATCCTTTTGTCGATTTTAACTATACTTATGTATATGTGTTTGCCAGCATCAGCAATTCCATAACAAATTACTGTTTATCTACCACAACACAAAATTAAACTTTAAATTAACAACGTCTGACGTCTGACAATTGCGACATAACCATAGACGATCTTCCAAAGAGTACCTATATACCAGAGAACGAGACGTATATATACGCTCCATGCTCGTGCGTAATTCCAGTGACGGATCCCATTGTCCGACATTGTCGTTCCATGTCGAAAAAATAACGATCTTGGTTGAATGAGACAATTATAATTACCAATATTGGAGCACACTTGGAGCTTAACAGCCGGCGAGATGTCTGCGATCTAAGTACAAATTCGAAATTTCAAGTCTCTATACCGTATGGGGCCTGAGAAATCGCTACGGAGTCCATTGATACAAGAACCGAAAGTAATAAAAACTATTTAAAAATATGATTACAAAAGCAACTATGTTTCTTTGTTATTTGGCATTAGGGAAAAACGATCAGAGAGAAAAATATAAATAAAAGATCTGCCAAATGATATTTTAGTCAAAATAATTTATGAAATGTCAACGTTCAAAAAAATTCATATATGCAGGCTGATTCAATATTTCATTAGCAATGGGTAGGATCTTTATATAGAATAGAAAGTTCTAGAGAATTGAAACTTCATAATAAAATGACATACAGGGTGGCCAATCGAAAACGAAACAGAGCCATTTTCAGGAAGTGTGTCATTATTTTAAGAAAAAAAGCAGGGACCCGTCGCTTTTTGATTCAAGGGGGACGCTTTTTTCGGTATTTTTGACTCCACCACTTTTATCCCCTTGTGTAAAAATATACACCAGTGGCGTAGTAATTTAAAGTTTGCAGAGAAATTTAAATTTTAAAATGTAATTTTCTTCAACGTTTAGGCGGAATTTACAAATACTACTGTACAGGGACTAATATGTGCTGTTAAAAGACATCTTACTCGACCTCCAATGCTATTTAAAGATTGTGGGGTAATTCTTACCCTCACCAGGGGTTAACAGTGGTGGAGTTAAAAATACCGAAAAAAGTGTCCCCTTGAATCAAGAAGCGACGAATCCCCACTTTTTCCTAAAATAATGACACACTTCCTTTCATATGCGGCTGTACCTTTTTTTATTAAATTAGGTAAAGAATTTAAAGTAGGTATCGTATTTTCTTTGTTTTTTTCTAGTTTGCTCATTAACCATACAAAATTTTACCCAGATAGGATAACCAGTTGGGAGATATAATGGCTAGCGAGGTTTGACGTTTGTATTTATTGGTCTGTTTGAGTCATCCAAACAGATGAACCAATTTCGGTTTTGATTCTTATGTTTGACAGGTGACATTAACAATAGTTTTCCTAACTAGTTTTTGTTTCAATTATGTTTAACTTGTGAATGGGAAACCAAATTTTATTTAATTTCATTGCTAGCTTTCTTGTCGGCGTTTTTTCCATCTAATATATTGTTTTTTGCTTCATTCATGTGCATTTTTTTGTTTGTACAGATGTCCTACTATGGGGAAGGTCTGGAATTAGGCCAGTGCGGTGTTACAATCAACCGAGTCGAGGAAAAGCATAATGGCAACATAAAATGTAATCTCGGTGTTATCAACGAACCAACTGAATCCAGTGGAACAATGCAACTCGTTGTTGCAAGTAAGTGTTTAAGCTTCTGTGTACCTATATACAAAAAATAATCTAACGCTATCTGTGAACAAAGAACAATTCCATTTTCATTTATAGAACAACCAAAGATGCCCGAGCTGGATTTGAGCCGTGGAACAGACTCGTTGCGGGTGTACAAAGCCGGTGAAACATTGGAGGCATCTTGCATTGTCCGAGATGGCCGCCCGGTGGCTAATATTAGCTGGTTTCTTGGTAAATATTGAAATATAACTAAATATACAAATTTGCTTATCTATATAAAATAATTGTAGTGCATTCAAATATATGGTCAAAGATGTAAGAATAACGTCAAATAATGTGTGGTAAATGTCAGAATCTGTATCCAAACAAGAGACTGTTAAAATTGTTTGATTGGACCATATTACAAATGGATAAATATCTTGAACTGCTCAAACTGGCCAATTCTCAATAATAAAACAAAATCTCTACCCCCTTTTGCATCTAAATGGGACAATTCGTGTGTTTGGATAAAGTTATTTGACCTAACCTAACATTTGACGTCAACGATAATGGAGCGTATTGCTGCTTTCTGATTTTCGCTTCTTCATATTCCTTCTTGATTTTCTGCAATATTCCATCAGTTCTATCATCCCATTGTTCTTCTATCTTCGGAACATATTTGCAACTGTCTTTGTTCGATGGAATATATGTGTTTTTTGTTTCTTAGATGATGAACCAATCATAGACAACGGCCTGAAAATGCCCACTGTTGTTGAGCTGGCCAAGGAAAACCTTCAATCAAAATTGCAAAACCTCACCAAAAACCTTCAACCAACGGACAATGGTAAATTCCTCAAGTGCCGTGCCCATCATCCAGCCTATCCTAATGGTTATTCAGAAACCAAACGACAACTCGATGTCAAATGTAAGTATCATTGCGCCATCTTTCGTTCCATTTTGACGTGTTTTGTTAAAAAAGCTGGTAGGTAATAGCATACCGCTGACGAAGCTCATGTCGTACTTGTAAAGCTCTAGTGATGGAGTACAAATATATTGTTGTTTTTTGTTTGACAGTCCCTCCACAAGAAGTGTACGGTACAATCGACAGATTCGGCTACCAATTGGGCCAGCTGGGTCTCATCAATGTCACCATCGAGGCCAATCCCAAGCCGAAGATTGAATGGACTGTGGCTGGACAAAAGTTGAGGGAAGGGCAGGCGGACAATTCGGGCAGAATTGTCGCTGAAGATGTCAGAGAAGTGGTAAGTGATTTATGATTTTTTAACCGACTTTACAGAGAAGTGGAGGTAGGTATGCGTAGAAATCTACAGTATTTTGGATATATTAAGGAAGTAGACACGTTTCACTTGGTAAACGTGCACCGATTTTGCTAAATATCACTGACCTTAAAAAAACAAAATTGGATGATCTTAATACAAAATTTGCAACGCCCTGTGAGGTACCGCAACTAAATGGGGGTTTCAAACTGTAGCTCCATGTTTTATGAACATTTTGTTTTTTTTCGCTTTATTATCTCTGTCATTATAGAAGATATACTACTTTATTGAAAACACTTTAAACGCCTTGAAAGAAATTCAAGTGATATTGAAAATTACGTTTTTATACTTCACTATTAGAAAACCCGATTTTCGACTCTGTTTAATAGACCGAAAATGATTATTTTCTTAACCTAGAGCTGAAAAGCAATTTTCGTTTTGACCTCCTAGATGGCGCTATTCAATTCCAATAAGATCACTTGTCTTTTGTCAAATGTCAAGTCAAGTGTAGAGTAGTTTAGAAGATTTCTGAATTGAAGTTTCTATAAACAATCAGCAAAATTCACTATATATGTTTTTCAGGTAAAAGGACATTATATTGCCAATCTCAAAATTGCTGCCATCAAGAAAGAGGACACTGAAACCGACTACATTTTGACCGCATACAATGACCAAGGACAACAAGACTATAGAATCAAAATTTCCACCAGTCCTGAGCCTGAAGGTGAGTGTAAATACATTTTAATTGAAATACAAAAGCCTTTTAATGTGACGTCACCTCATGCTGTCATTCTGTCCAAAGCTACCAGAAACTACATTATAAAACGCTCATTGAATGTTTAATCTAATAATTAACTTCCCAGTAGAAAGTTATTGTATTGGTTTCGATACCATCGATCTGAAGAGATTACCCGAACCATTTTTTTTTCATCATTAAATTTGTGTTTATTATCATTGATATGTAGCGCATAGTTTGAAATAGCTTAATGGCATATGAATGTGCTTGTTTCATTGATTTGCGTTCGGAAGTTTCTGCCAGTTTGACCTACGTAAACTTTCGAGAAATCCGTTAAGGTTCTGCGTTCCCAAAATGAAAATTCATGAATTCAATATATTATAACGTTTAACACTGTGCTAAACGTTGTGGGTTGAATTCACTTACGTAATACTCAAAAGATCTAATTCTAATCTAATTCTAATGGTTTTATTTCGAACACTCTGTACACGACCTTCTGTTGTAGTACAACTGTCACCACTTGTCACCTTGACAATCTAAACTGTCACTGTCTTTACCGACTGAACTACTATTAAAATCTGATTCCACAGACTGACTGTTATCAACTGGCTTTATAAGACTGACTGTGACCCTTGATTGTCATGGCCATGAACAAATATAGGGAGGACAAGTAACACGAGTAGTGGGGGTAGCACAAAAAACACAGGATTATCGTCTGTCATTTCGGTAGGTTGCGCAAAATCGCGCTGCGCATCCTTATGTAGTATGGGCAAAGGAAGCTTAAATACAACAATAGACACTCAGTGAAATACTGCGCAACCTACCAAATTGACAACTTATCACGGGATGTTATTTCAGCCACTTCTGCTTATAGAACAGGATACAGAGTTAGCCATCCTCCCTTTATATATTCCTGGTCATGGCTTTTCTGAATCTTGACATGACATTCATCGAGAATGTTCTATGATTATCTAGACGCAAATAATAATGTTCTAGAGGCTTGTCAAACTGACAATAATGTGACAACTGTACCTCACATATAGTTTCTGGAAGGATCGAGAATAGATCTACTAATTCTAGAAGTAATTAATGAACTATACCACCAACAACTGTAGTAAATAAGCTAGTAGAAATAAATAGAGACTAAACGAATAATAACAGTAAGTACATGACTATCTATCCTACACTATTAAATTGGTAATATATAACACTATATTTTTTTCTTCTCTCTTTCCACTCATATCCATCGAACGGAAAGTTCGTAGTGTGTCCCTTCAGGGGCATTCACATTCTACTGATCTAATATTAATCAGAATAAATAGAGTGATTAAATGAATGGTATTCTTGTAGTTTTGGACTAAGTGCTTACACTGTAGCGCAATAAAATTGTTTAAAAGTTTCTACACCACTTTCACGCTGTCAAACAGGCATTCAAAAATTCCTTAGGCAGAAGATATATGGTAAGTCATTCTGTCTCAAAAGTAGTTGCAGATACCGCCCCCAATGACTTGATATGTGTGTTTGTTTTTTTTAAGAATTATGTTACACTGAGATTAGCTTGGCCTGTTAGCCCATCCCAACATGTCATTTTCTTCACTTTCAAAAAAATTAATTTCAAATAGTTTTGATAGAAAAATAATTCTTTTCTGTTCAAAGTTAGCGAGTTCAAATAAACTAAACCTAATTTGGTTATGGAAAGTTCTCAGTGGTCATCGTATCTATGATAAAATTAATATTATTTGTACATTTACGAGGTGTGATAGAAAAATATTGTGATCAAATCTTGACAGGCGCAAGTTTCAATCGCAAGAGTATATTTCCCTAGTACAGCGAACAGGTGGTTCTGACTCCGCCTTAAACTGAAGATCCCGTTGTCTGTGGTAACAAACATAAGTCGCCTATACTCGGATAAGAGTACACGGCATTTGATTAAAAAAACAACACAGTGCAGCTTCTCGCTTTTCCCAAAAAGATTTTATTTTATTCTCGAAGCCCCTTCGGGAAGAAGCCTTCCATAAATGCCTTGAATTATGGAATCAACGTGAACGGTTAGCCGAGAATATAGTACTTTGAAATTTGATTGATTGATTCAAATTTGATGTAATTTTATTTTTCCATCACACCTTGTAGGTTAAATATACACACAGTATGTTATTTTTTTTTCATTTACCCAGGTTTGGATCTTGGAATCGGATCTATTATCGGCATTGTGGTGGCAGTACTTTTTGTGGTACTTCTCATTTCCATTTTGATATTTGCCCGAGTGACTGGAAGGTGGTGCTTTGGAGGTATGTAGCTCACATTTTTTTTAATTATAATTTTTGGGATGTGAATTGATTGTAATTGCCTGGTTATTTATATGTGGGATTGTTTGTTAGTTTATATCGAAATAGGTTTTTTTGATTAAATCTATTGATGTTTTTGTTTTCATGGACTTTTTTTTGGAAAGAAAAAGACATTAAAATGATATGTAAAAACTCTCTCCATAGTCGGAACAATAACTTTTTGCAACACCTATCTTTGAAGGACTATCGAGCCTTGTGTGTCAAAGTGTTCAGTATCCATAGCCTTGACGAGAACTTCTCATTTTACCAAACCATAAGACCATAAGTTACTTTTTGCAACCCTGCCTTGATAGTTCTACTTTCGAGCACTGACAGATGTGAATATATCTAAAGTGAAATATGCCGCTTTCAGCGCCACCTGTGAGTTAGAAGTTGAACGCGATAAGCTCAATCAAAACAAAGCGGTACCCCATTGGATGTCGTCAGTCTTTCTCGAATAGACGTCTCAGCTTGCTTTGCTTTGACTTCTTCGAACACATCCTAAGACACGTGTGTAACTGACGAGTTCAGATAAGAAAGAAATCGCAGCGATTCTTCACTTGAGTCAACTAGGATATGTTCTGAAATAAAAGCACAAGAGTTAGAAGTTAGTTGCAATATTTGTATTAAATGAATTTTCAATCATATTTTGACGGCCAGCGATGATCTAATCCAATACGAATTGCAGTATATTTGCTCATTGAGTAGTTGGTAGGCACAGTATTAGTTTTAGCTTCTTATCTACTGTTGATCAAAGTCATTTCGAGCACTGATTGCCCTGGTGAAAGTATACTATAACTTCCAATTTTATTATATTCCGTAAATTAATTTATTCTTCAGTGCCATGAATTTAATAATTTTGATGGACAGCACTATAATGAATGATTGTATTTTGATATTTTGTTTTGTATTATTAGATGTCATATTTGTCACGCTGTCACCTGTCGTATTCTATGCCAAACGTCATTAAGTCAGTCACAGCTGCTGCTGACCATGTAATAGCAAATTTCATATTATTTCCTTGGAACATAAAATATGAACAGTTTTATCTTTCTCTCAAAATAAACTTCCAAAGAAGGTGTTGCAAAAAAATAATGTATCCTACACATGAGCAAATGGGAATGAAACTCAACAATCGCGTTACAACATTCGCTTCTAGGTATAATATGTCAGATTCGGTGTTATGCTCGTCCTTCAGTGAATTTGACATACACCTCGGCTCATTTTCTATTATCAGGATTGTAAGATATTCGCCTCTTAACACACCTGTCGCATAATATTGCTATTACGGGTGGGAAAAGAAAACTAAAATATTGAATGACAACCTAAACTTAAAATAAAAGAAAGTTTATTCATTAATATATATTATATATATATATATATATATATATATATATATATATATATATATACATGGGTTGATTTAATTGTTCTTATTTTCCATGTTTGTTTTGTTTCGATATTATCAATTATCATTATGCATCAGTTAATAATTATATCTAAACTTTGAAGAAATTGATGTTATATTTTGTCCTGTGATACTGTATTTATTATAACTACTACTACCCTGTATGTATAATACCCCCCCTACAACTCCAAAATAAAAGCTAATATTCTGGAGAGGCAAGTAATATGTGGTAAGTTGAACAACTTAGCTAGCTCAGACCTCACCTCCCTCCCCCCTTATGTAGAGATGTTTCAATGTTCAAGCATGATCTGTTCTGGATATTTGAAATATATTATGTAATTCTTATATAATTATGCATGTTTATTAGTTGGATAGTGGAGGGTATATAATTATAATTTATCTGGGTCTTTTTACTAACAACACTGTACGACGCTGAATTGCTAATATTATTATTAACAGTTAAAACTCTTTTTATACTTTTCAAAATTTCTGAAACTCTCTATTCCTTAATGTGAACGTTAACAGCATGCCCTGTTAATAATATTTAAATAAAAATGGTTTTTTGTCCTACCAATATTTACATAAAAAAATTATGTATTTTTAAAATAAAGTCACATATGTGTTAAAACCCACTCAAACTTCAAATTTGTTTCTCTAACATTATTTAATCTCATAAAACTAATCAAATACGGATAATGCTCTCTGCAATATTTAAGCTTACCTTCCAAGAGAAAAAAAAACAACCACTGCTTGCCTCCCCAGCATTTTGCTTGGTGGTCTGTTATATAACTATATTTTTTCCAACAAAAAAATATCAAAGATGAAGCATGAAATATATTTTCAAATGTAGCCTACACACATTTTCATAACCCCTAAGTTTCGAATCAAAACATGATATAAAAGTAAACATGTTTCAATACCGACCAATTTTTGGGTCTGACGGCCATCTATGAATTAAATGGATCAATTACTCTTTTCAAATTTTCACTAAATTGCAGGAATCAATAGTGAGAGTCGGTAACACTGTCGTGTATATCTCACTAGTTCCACATTCTACTAATAGAGCGCACCAGTAATCCTAGCTATGGCCAATAGATTATACTAGGACAGACACAATTGTTATCAATTTCGTAATAAATTATTTTATAGTTAACGTCAAATCACAAAGAGAACAATTATGCAGTATAGTTTAGTTAGAGCGCTGTATGTTTAGTGCACAAGTTTATAATCTGTCAAATGAAGAAAGTTTCAAGTAGATAATATTTGCGATTGAAAATAACTCGTACTTTTGCAATTATTTATTCACATATTTTTTCAGTTGTCATTACGAATCCACTTAATTATCGTAAGGTATTTTAATTCATAGTAGACAGAATTAACATGATTTGATTAAACTAAAGAGAACCAAACCAAAAGATACTTTTAGTAAACATATCTCACAACCAAAGTGTGTTTTGTGATTACCAGACCACCCAGCCCTTGAGATAAAAATTAGCTTTTATTTGTGTTGTTGTAGGTGGCGCCACAGTGATCGACTATACAAACGGCGAAAATGGCCAGCCTCCACATTCGGACGCCATTAGCGCCGCCGGTGAACATGGCGTCGACAATCCACACCATCAAGTCTCATCGGAATACATCAATGGTAATGACACCATCAAAAAGGAGGAAAAGATCAATACGGCCGTATAATCTACTAGGTTCTAGAAAGTTTTCTAGAAAGAGTGGGGGCGGGGCGTTATTTGTGTGTGATAGCGATAAAAAAATATATATATATAAAGTTGATGGAGACTGTGTTTGTCCAGAAAGAAAGTTTTGTGGAAGGAGAGATGAGCAGATGATGATGATGGAGAGATTGACGTTGTCAGAGATTTTTTTCTTTGCTATTGTGCAGAAACGCTGTCAGTGTCATAAAAGCTAGGAAAACCTCTGGAACGTCAATTTTGTTAGGGATATTCACATTATAACATTATCTGATGTACCATTTAAGATTTAACTAAACACTAAACATATATAAATGTGGTTTTGATGGAAGTTTTAGTGCGAAAAATCATAAATAATCCATTCCTACCATTTGTCGTAATATAGCATGGAATAAAAAAAAATCTGGAATATTTTTCACCAATTCTAATCTATTGGCACGTTTGAATGTTAGAAGCTAATACTTTTGGAAGGATCACTTAAAAAAATAGAAATCCAGTAATGAAAGCGTAAAGATAGCTTTAGACTATGATAATCAGTGTAAACATACACTAAAACTGCTGTCGCGTAGTCTAAACCTACCTTTTACCATTTTATGTTGTTTAAGAACTGCCATAACGTGACCTAAATTATTTTTTTTTGTTCAAGTCTTTAGTTTATGTCCCTGTCTCAAATTCTCGAAGAAAAAACAAGGTAAAGAAATATAAATATATATATTTTATCTGTTTTGTGTACGGTGCAATCAATGTAAAAATATAGACAACGAATTGTTTTTATTTTATGTTGGTAACACTGTAAAAATATCCTGAAACAAAACGACTGCTATATAAATATATTATATATTTAATAGGTTATTAGGTATTTTTTCGATTATTATTCTTATTATTATTATTAATTATTAAGAAATGTTGTCTAAATAGAAGAAAACTATATGTAAATATATATAATGACAATTATATTATATAACTATGTTAAATTGGAAATTCAACTATATTAAATATAACTATTTAGTGTAAATGTGTCTAAAAAAGTTAAATTCTCACGCTTTCATCCATTTAAAGATATTACCTTTTATTTTTCCTTTCGTAATTGTTGTATGACGTAAATAGATCCAATATAAAAAAATTATTTGATTTGATAATTCCAAAAAAGAAAAAAATCCCAAAAACATGGATCAATACAAATTAACAAATATCTGATGAATATGTTTGATTTTTTTTTCAATATTTTTTTTACCATTAAACACTATATTGAAAAATATTAACTGTATTTTTCGAAAATGAATATTTCCAATCAATAAGTAATAATAATATTTATGTAATAAGTTTCTATTTTGTTTTTGTCATATATAATTGTGTATATTTTTTGATACATATATATAAATATTTTTTACAGTTGCTTTTTGCAAAAACCAACAAAATACTCCTCCATATTTTCTTAACTCTTGACAATTGATATTCAGTATGGACTTATTTAGCCGCAAGGAAAAAAAAAGTTGAAAAATAATGTATTTTTGCGTTTAGCTTTCAAAACAATACACAGGTTTGGGCAAATCTGTGGTAATACCTATTTAAACGTGGTAATCAAAAAGTACTTTTTCGAAAGTGTTTATGAATTATCTTCAGTGACATACTTTCGATTTTCAAAAGCTACGCCAATTTTCTAGATATGACGTCATCGGTGGTTCTTAACAAATGGATCAACCTGTATATTATTAAAATGACAGGGTTTGGTACGTTGTCCGCCTTGGAGTTTTTAATTTTTTTTATTATCAAAATGTTCATTTCTATAAAAAGTTTCATTTTATTTACTAATATCTAAAAATTTATTATTCCTCCAATTTTATAATTTTATTCAGTATTCAAAAAACATCACCAAACTTTAAATTATTTAAATTGTTTAAAAAACGTCTATTCAAAAATTCAAAAATATACAGGGTGATTTATTTTTAACACCGATGACGTCATATCTCAAAAATTAGAGTAGTTGTTGGAAATCAAAGAATTGCACTGAAGATAATTCAAATAAGTAAATCAAAAAACTTTTTGGCATAGTTTGGCTATATTTAAATAAATGCAGAATTTACTCAAAAATCACATATTTGTCTAACCCTGTATATGAATAAGTACTGCCATAATGATAAAATAAATTTTCAAAATGACTGTAATCAAAACGAAAATACATAGGTTCTATTATCTTTTTTTTGCTGATCATTAATATTCAATATCTGTGTATTAGGAAAATTGATAATCAAAATTCATAAAAAATCTCATGACATTCCATGAACCCTCCATATAAATAGTATTAAATATTTATTATTTAATCACATTTTCCTTATACAAGACCAAAAAAATCATCTCATTTATTTTACTCATATACAATTTTAGGAAAAATTCTAATTATACAGAGCAGTAGTTTTTCGAAAATAAAAACTGCTGCTAAACTGCTTTCCGTTGTTTAGAATATTTAAAAACTAAAAAATAACTATATACTTATGCAACAAGTGAACGTTAGTAATATTTCATGAGGAAGGTACATCTCTGCCGACAGTAACGTCAAATGTCACATGTCAACAACTGTCATTTCAACGTGCCTACTCATATACGACCTCAACATAAATTGATATATCTTTGTCGCAAAAATGAAGGAGCAAATAAGTTTGTTGGAATACTGTGTGTATATTTAGAAGACATTTAATCCAGGATCTGAGAAATATTAAATAAAAAATATAACTTCGTGACGTTTGCCCCAAACCAAATCTTGGAAGCTTCATAAAAACTGTAGATTATATTTGAATTTAATTTTGTACGTAAATGTAGTTCAAGATATTTTTCGTTTTTTTTAAATTCAGATTCTATTCTAAGCTCAGAAACTGGATTGACATCTTCAAGGCATCAGTCTCTATAAAAAATACAATTTTTCCTGAAAACTTAATTCGTTTAAAAATGAGATGGATTTTTTTAACTCAGCTCTCTACCTATATTATGGACAATAAAAAATATTGTTCAATATTTTCCTTTTCTAAGTATATCATAGTATTAGTTATATTTAAGTTTTTTTTATATACATAGTTACTGTTTTAAGTGTATTCTCAGCTCTTATTTTTATGATTTTTCTCAATTAAAGTTAGTAAAAAAATATTTTTATTCTCATTCTCATTATAATCTCTTATTTATCGAAAAATTTCGATATTTTCTCTCTCTTTTATTCACCATATAGAAATATTTAAGGTTATATAATATTATATAAATTAAATGTAAAAATTTTGTATGTTAAATGTACTTAAAAAATATTTAGAAATAAGTTGAAGAAATTAATTATAAATTGTTTTATAAATAAAGATATTGATTGAAATTTACAGACATTTCTCTTCCAAATTTAATTTATTACCTGTGCGAATGAAAAATTTTAAAAAATACTGAAAAGTTTCAGAAAAAAAATCGTCTGGTACAATTCAAAAGTTTCATAAGTAACTCCAATATTTTTTCAGGACGAAGAGAACCCGCCCTAGCCGAATCGTAAGTATTAATCTCACTATTTTAAATTCAAAATACAATTTAAAATCCAAAAATTATTTTTTAATTCAAATTTTCGTCACTTTCCAATTGTTCTATTAATTCTTCGGATTTGAATAAATCGATTTAAACAAATTTACCACTGTACCTTCAAAGTTGATAAGCTTCGATATTAAACTTTAAGTTAAGTTGTTATAAGTTTTAAATTTTTATTACCAAAATAATTTAAAGGAACAAATGTTTTATAAACTTTCTTATTCGTTATATGATTGGTTTTTATGTTTTCTATTTCTTTTTGTAAATAATTTTGTGAGATATCTCCATTGAAAAATAATCTAATGGTGATAAATCGGGAGATCTTGCTGGCTGACTCAATTATGCTTTTGACTAAGTACATGTAAATAATTGACTTTAAAAAAATTAATGGTAGAAAAAGGGTCAAGGTAATTGTTTATTTTTTAAATAAATTAAGTATTTTTCAATGTTACTTTCAAATGGTGAAAAAAGTTAACATTTATAAGGTTTTGACAGTTATATTTTTTATTTAAGAAATTGGAAAAATATACTGCTATTTAGAAAAGTATATAGATATTTGTATATTTCTGACAAAATTACAATTTCTGAAAACCTCACCCATTACTTCCTAGTCGAATATTAATTACAGAAGAGACTTTAAGTATATTCCCCCTACTTTATGATCATCCTCATATATATGTGGTCAAATAATATTTTTTTAACCAGCAGTGACACAGAGAGTGTTGAAGTACGAACAAAAGACCCAAGACGCAACATCCCACCGATCAAACTGACTTCGCTGTTCAAAAAGAACAAAGACAAAGTTACCTACGAGTCTGAACCTGAGAAGAGAGTGATTGAAACTGAAGATGCCCCAAAAGAAGCAAACCAAGAACAAGAGGAAGAATCAGTGGAAAAAAAGGTGGCTGAAAAGCCGCAGCAGGAACACGAACCTGAAGAAAAGACTGGGCTGGTATACGCTGAATTGGATCTGGTGAGGGCAGAAATGAAGCCGGTCGTGAAAAATGATGATGAGAAAACTGAGTACGCCGAAATTGTCTACACGCCAGCAGATGCAGCAGCAACAAAGGATACAGAGGAATCGCCGAAGAAATGATATGGACCTTCTTATTATATAAGCTCCGTATAGATTAGATTTGTGTTGTAACTGAAAAGAACTTGAATATTCGTCTTTAAGAGAAAAAAAAATAAATGTAAAAATTCTAAGTTCACCAAAAGGAATCTCATCAGTCATAATATGCATTTCATGACTTCACGTCTGCCTGGTACAAACAGCAGCTGAACCGATACATACATAATTTCTTGGATGTCGTTACTTTTTTTTCGTGTATCGATATTTCTGATACTTTTCAAGAATTTTGAGATCTATTCATATTCATATGAATAAATAATCAAATCAACTCAATTTTTCAGTCTTTTAATACTTCTTACAACTAATTTATATAGCTCTAATTAACAAAATAAAATATATAAGGTACAAATACTTTTGTATCGAAATTTACAAGTATCGACAATTATTGTCTGATACTTGGTATCTATTAAAAAGTATCGGTATAATCTCAGCACTACACAAAACTTGAAAATGTTGTTTTTTATTTTGTTTTTTGTGTATTTTCACAAATATGATTAATACAACAATATGTGATTTATTGTAGAGATTTTTTAAAAGATTTTCTTACTCCCAACTTGAGGTCCAAAACAGGTGTGAGTGCCTTAGATTTAGTGCTTTTATTCTACATTTTCTAAACAATCACAAAATGTAATAAGTAATCAAAATGCATATGCTCATTTTTTTATCTAGTGAAAATAAGGTTGTTTTATTTTTTTTATGTACAATTTTAAATTTATTTAATTTTAGATTTTATAAAAAAATATTTTCAATTATTAATTTAAGGTCATCATGATCTTAATAAATGTAATAAATATTATTTAAAAATCGATTGCATTGGTAAAGCAACGAGGTTATATTTTCAAGTTTTTCAAAAAATACCTTTACCTGTTATACATTTTTTTTATAATTATATAAAACTTTTGATACATCAAAAAACTTTTTTATGTCATTTAGCTGGATAATTTTAGACTAGGATATTAAGACTTAAGTCTGGCATCATCCGAATGCTAAAGTCACAGTTTTTTGTCGCTTCTTACGTTTTTTTCAAATTACCTGAATGTTATATAATTTTTATTTTACAAGGACTGATTGAATTTGAGAAATTCCATGACTTCTGGCACATGATACAAATCCAGAGGACTGACATATGAACAAGTTTCAAATTTCAACAGTGGAACTGTAAATTATCAAATCAGGTAATATGGAAAAAAATTCTTAACTTTGATGAGTGTTTTTGTGTGTTTTGCATTGCAATAAGGAATTGACACTTAAAATAAAATGAAATAAAATGTTTTCCGCAAGTTTGTGTTAATTTCGTTGCAATAATAATTATATTTATTATGAAAAATTGATACAAATAATGCGGGAAATTGATTTTATAATAATATATGAAATATAGATATTTATATATTATGTATTGAGTATTGTAAATTCGTCCATTTTAGCTGTAAGCACCGATATTGTACTTAATTTTTTTAAATATTGCTATAGATTCTAATAAAAATATATGGAAAGTTATTGATGGTTTTTTTTCGTATCTTTGCAAGATAGCAAGTAAACTATGAAAAATATAGTATTACAAAATTAACTATGTACTCACATACGAAAAAGAGATGAGAAACCGTATCCATACATTCATAAGACATTTATTTATCTGAATTGCGATACAACATGAAGCATAACAAAGAATATGAAAATATCTCGACAATAAAAGGTTTTACATTGGTGTGGCGCCTTCGACAAAAATTAAAATTTATATACGTTCGCTGAAATGTCAAATGTTGGAAATCTTGCGTAGTTTCAGAAAATATGGCCTGTTTATTGATTAAATCAGCAGATAAGCTTTAATTGAAAAAACATATCTTGACCATTAGAATTTTGAATTAGGTGTGGCGCCTCCGCCAAAAAATTCAGATTTGTTTGCTGAAATGTCAAATAATTCGTATATTTCAACTAGTAAATATAATTTTGGATTAAAGAATGGAAAAGAAAGACTATATTCTCAAGATGCCCCATGTATGTTTTGCATAATTGGTCTATTTGATTCAAATATTCAGAGAAAGGTTTGAATGCTTTTATCTCGAAAGCGCTAATAGTTAGAGAGTAACTGAAACAGATTATCGATTCAGAAGGTCCAAATCAATAGGTCTCCAGAATTTAGGATTGATATGAGCCAAGAAAAAATTGAGCCGAAGAAATCAGAAGGCATTAGTCCATGGATTTAAAAAAAAATCTAAGTCGTCCAATTCACTTTCACTTTGACAAAAATGTTGGAAATCTTGCGTAGTTTCGGAAAATATGGCCTGTTTATTGATTAAATCAGAAGATAAGCTTTAATTGAAAAAACCTATCTTGACTATAAGAATTTTGAATTGGGTGTGGCGCCTCCGCCAAAAATAAAATTCATATTTGTTCGCTGAAATGTCAAATAATTCATATATTTCAACTAGTAAATACAATTTTGAATTAAAAAATGGAAAGAAAGACTGTATTCTTAAGATAACCCATGTATATTTTGCATTATTGGTCTATTTGATTCAAATATTCAGAGAAAGGTTTGAATGCTTTTATCTCGAAAGCGCTAATAGTTGGAGAATAACTGAAACAGATTATCGATTCAGAAGGTCCAAATCAGTAGGTCTCCAGAATTCAAGATTGATATGAGCCAAGACAAAATTGAGCCGAAGAAATCAGAAGGCATTAGTCCATGGATTTTTGAAAAAAATCTAAGTCGTCCAATTCACTTTCTTAGTTATCAATTCCTTGAAAACCCAAAAAAACATAGAAATATCGTACCTGTTCAACCAGATTCATATGATTCATTAAAAACATGTATCTGAAATGGTGATACAGCATTGAGCATAACAAGGAACATGAGAATATCTCGACAATCAAAAATTTTAAATTTGTGTGGCGCCTCCGCCAAAAATTTAAATTGGTATCAATTGCCTGAAATGTCAAATAATTCTTATATTTCGGGTAGAAAATGGAAATTGACCATGATGTATCAGAGAGAAAGAGATAGATTGATTGATTTACCTGATTAGAATAAAATCAAATGTGTCGAAGATTGTTATATTGTTTTATAAACCATCAAAAGAAGACAGATATTGTCACCGAGCACTCTTTATCTTTTTCATAGAACAGACATTAAATATTATATAGTCTATGAAATAGGTAAATGAGCTGATTCTAATCATGCCCAATAATAAAATTCTACCGTTGTAAATTTCATGTGTACCAACTTACCTGTGACGCTATACATCTTATTACCTACTTAAATTGACTATCCTTTCTCATCGAAACTATTCATATATTTGTTCGTTTTTTCTACAAGGGCCAGTATAATTTAGAGTTGACCAAAGATGGCAACTCAACCGAGGGTCAACCGTAGTTTTCCGTATTACAAAACCCTAACCGACAGCAACTTACAGTTTTCCTAAGCATTTCAACCGGGCAGTCGATCAACCGAAGAAAAAAACCATATATCTGTACCCCAATGATTACAGAATATTAATGTAGATTTGATGCACCTTTCCTCTTACTGAAGTTGAATGCCGTTCTTCTTTGGGAGATGTCGATTGGTTGGGGTGTCGCGGAATTTGGAAGGACAGGAAAGTCATCCGGATTTTGGATGAAGCTCCTCGGTCTTGGAACTATCTCACTGGCTTCGAAAAATGATTTATTATCTAGTGCCATAATTTCTTTTATTTTCTTTTGTTTCAAGTATTCTTGACAATTCTTAGAGATGCTGGAGTGTTCCGATGTTCTACAGAATATGCAGTATTTTTGACAATTTAGGTTCTCATATTTCTCTTTACTGCAGTTGGAGCATTTGGTTGATTTATTTTTAATTTTTTTTTGTGTGACCGAATAGAAGACATTTAAAGCATTGCACAACCAGGCTCACATAGGGGATTATTCTGAATGGAATACCGCATACACTTCACGTGGAAGAGTAGTTCCCGAAAAAGTAAAGCAAACAGAAAGTGAAGGTATGTACAGAGAAGAAGAGTCTTTAATATTCTTATCTTTGACGGTAATTCTTCTAGCATTAAGGATATTGATGTTGGGATAGAGATATTTAGATACTTTTGTTAGTTTGAGTAGATCATTTTCAGTTATTTCTTTGTCGATATTTCTAGCAATTCCTTTGCAGGAAATTCTGTGTGTTGGAATGAAATCTTCCAGTCCCTTGTTATTAAGAAATTCTCCGTTTGAGACGAATTTATTAGATGCTAATGTGGGATTTAAATTCTACGCGGATTCTATTTCTACCTTTTCTATTAATTTTAGTAACGTTATCTAAATTGAGATCTAAAATCTGTTTCGCTATAGAAATAACTCTATAGTTTCCAATATTTTTGTTGTCTACACTTTGTACAAATATTTCGTTTGGTGGTAAGGAATGTATAGAAAATAAATTGTTGTGTTTAGGGATAGGAATGTCAGGGGGATCAGGGGGTCTTTCCCCCCTTCTTTTGACTGCATTTATCAAGATTTGAAACTAGACCCTGGTCAATATTAAACAATAAATAGTGAATAGTTTTCTTCAGTAGCACGTCTTCTCTCTACCAATTAACACTAGTCAAAATCCCAGGGATTGGGTATTGGGACATCTGAACACCTAGACGAAGTATTTCATTCATAACATGTATCCAAAGGCGATCTGTTATTGTTAGAGAATTGTTTTGGTATTTTCTATGTGTAAGAGAGAGACAAAATTTTCCTATAGGAAATTTTGGCAACAGTTTACCTGTGTAGAAACAGAAACGTATAAATTCGTAAAACGTAGCAACACTCAAATTATGAATGGAACAACGAACAACAATATTCCGACTAGCGACGAAAGCTGACGAATTCATACGGACGCCTAAATTATATTTTCCTGTGTTGCCGTACTTAACTCAATCGATCGATATCGACTGATGATCCACTTATTTCACAAAAAAAAATATTTTGTGTTGTAAAATATAAATTTGGTACATAATTTAATCTGAAGGTGTTTCTGAATAATCAGTAATAACTATTTCAACGACCACCTTTCAATTACGTCTGAATGTCTTTGATCATTACTCTAGAAATCAGAAGTTGCCATGAAAAATAAGAAGTTTGGCAAATATGTTAATCGTATCAGTCGTACACGAAACATTATGGACCAGAAGAATAATGGTCTTGAGATGTTGGATCGCTCTGAAAGAGGCTATGCGTGGTCTAGGTGTTCAGATGTCTATGGGTTATCGTATGTCATTTCAGTGGGTTGCGCAAAATCACGCTGCGCATCCTTATGTAGTATGGGCGAAGGAAGCTTAAATACAATAGACACTCAGTGAAATACTGCGCAACATACCAAATTGACAACTTATCACGGGATGTTATTTCAACCACTTCTGTTTATAGAACATAATACAGAGTTAGTCATCCTCCCTTTATATATTCTTGTGTGACTCCAAGCCACCTCCCAAACTTCCCCTTTCGCGCAGGCGTACTAAACTCGCAATCCCCATATTGAGCTTCAAAAAAATATTCAAGGATCAAATTATAGGTATATAGAATTATGTGGGGTTAATGTTAATACAGAGCTGCATGCTGCATTGGCACAGCTCAAGCTGTGGCCACATCAGAGAATTATATACCTGCATTCGTGATTTCGTGACAAGCAAAACTCTCAGGATGCACACAGAACTAGAATGAACGCCATTTTTCATTCGTATCAGAGACAGAGAGAACATTCATATGTATGTTCTCTCTGATTCGTATTCAACGGTTCCCGTCATTCTTCGGAAAAGCGACACTGGCGCTCTAACGGCTGCTACTTGAAACATTTGATCAAAATTTTCTCACAAGAGTTACCACCACCTGGTGTACTGGTGTTCTCTGACGAAGTAAATAAAATTCAGATTTTCTGAAACACGATAGATTTTTATTTGATGAATTAAAATAAAGTGTTTTAATTAATTTCCTTATTCTCATCATAATTATCCTATCATATTAATACTGTACAAGTAATAAATTGTAATGGATGAGTTAAGAGATAAGTTTATGGATCATGTGTTTTGGAGAAGGTACAAATAAAAATGTAATAGAAAATTATACTAGTATCGAACCTATTGTTATACAATTTTGTTTCAGTGGCACATTAGAAGGAAAGAGACAAAAACCAGGATATGACAAGCTTTTACAAGATCCTATGCTAAAATATTCAGGTCTCTATCAAGATGGATGTGCAGATTTAGTAGTTGTACGTTTCGTTGGTGCTTACAGCTTATTTTTATTCTCATTTTTTGTGCTATTTTTTAATGAAAAAGATGATTTTTTTATCTTAACACAATGGTGAAATGCGATGCTCTTGGATACAAGTCGCTGTCGAAAAAATAATATAGTATTACGTCAATTGGCGGCCATTGATTTAGTTCTCATGTGACTTCACTTGCTCCCCGAATGCGATGTCTCCTTGTTAATTCCATGCTCTAAGCTACCAACCCCACTTTTTATGATCAAATGACTACAACTTGGATTTCAAATAAAAAACTTTATTTTCCATTGAATTACACTCAACTAATGGGTTTTATATCGGTTACAGCAACATCATAAATGTAAAAATCACCACCTCTTAATGTCAAAGTGAGTAAATGTAACAATCTATTCAATGTTGTCGTTCGCATCGTATAAGCCACACCACAACCATCTAGAAACATTGGACCACCCAAACAATCACAGTCGAACATGAAATACTCGGATTCCTTCAGTTTGCCAAAAGCTACGTGACGTTTTCTTTCCGATTTTGTACAGCTAATGATGCCACATCTTCGCAATGTCTTGTGAAAGAAATACCTAAGAAAATATAGATTAAATTACAATTGTAATAACAAAATCGTACAGCTAGGTAAAAGTCTAGTTAAGGGATTTTGTTATAAACTTCAATTTCGTTATAGTTGTGGTTAACTTTGTGGTTAATAACCATAAATTTATTCGCAAATCACAGAGTTTTTGGTCGCACAAATTTTAAGTGTCACAATTGTAAAAGAGTTTTTTTTTATTTGAACTCAACAAGCTTCAAATAATCCACAAAATGCGTACCTAGGTTTAAACTGCAAATACTCCACTAACTTTAAAGAAAAACACTTGAAACTTACCGAAAAGTTCAAAAACATTGATCACAAAACAAAAACATAAATGTCAAAATTGTCAAATAACGATAAGCACTCTATATAAAGATACCACTAATCCTCCGTAATTAACCACGTCCGTTATGCTTTATAAACATAACGCCATGACAGGTCGCTACTGCGCCGACTCCGTACAACGATAACCACGATTTCAATGACAAATATGCGGACCAGAAACACTACTATTTGGGATTGAAAAGATCGAAAATTTAAGTTAAAGATCGTAGGAACAACATTTTCCCTTTTTTATTAACAAATCATTAAAAATAGCGCCTCTCGCCTCAATTTTATTAAAAATTATGCTAAAATACATCTATTTTTACAAACATATATTTTCAACATATTATTTAGGGCTTTTATAACAAAAACCGCTAAACTAGACTATTACCATCCATTAAAACAGGTTTTACATGCTCATTATTCAAAACGTTCATAAACCTAATGTTTATAAACGTTTAATAAAGCTGTTTCAATTAAAATTATGTAATTACCATTTTGGTAAATTTCAAAAGAAACTAGTTCAGACTTCTGAAATACTGCATTCATCTCTTATTCCATTCAATTTTCAAAATATATTTATTATCATCTCAGAATATTAATTCAATGAAACAGCAAATATATGAAAATAGTAAATCATAACCGCAGATTATTTCAACATAAGACTCGACAACTGTGATTAGTTTTAGATATAAAATCATAATTAGGCTAAAAAGTATGGCAAAAACTAAAATCCCTCAAATAAGCAACAATTAATTACTAATGAGTAACAAACCTTAGAGCTTTGTACAAGTTGAATTGAGCCACTCTAACCAAGAACATTGTTCCTTCCACAACCGGTGTAAATGTCAGTTTAAAAGTAAATGGGAATATGCTACAATCCCCCTTCAAATCATCCATGGATATTTCATAGTTGACATCTTTGATATCTTGAGTGCATTCCAAAAAATAGTTGTCACCATTGACGAGGACAGAATCAATGACGGCCGCATTCCATTCGGGTAGCTCGTAAATCTCCATCATACCAACAGAAACGACTAGGTTGGCCAAAGTTTGTTTTCCTCTTGACAGCGATGAAAACCTTTGAGCAAAAACCTTGTCTAAATGATTCAGTTATTTAATGAAACAAGTTCTGACTATACTGGTTGACTTGAGCTGATTTAAATGAACAACACGCCAAAGTCAGAGAGACTTTTTGGTAAATGTTTTTTAAAAAAATTTCAACATTTGACTTTGACAATGATAATTTGCAGTGTGTTCCTAAATACAAAACATTAGCCTGGCCAGGCTCAAATTATGTCATCAGTCAATGTCATATTCCTATATTAAGTCCATATATCTGTCAATTTTCGACGGCCATTTTAACCCTGGCCAGGCTAATGTTTTGAATTTTGGAACAGCCAGATAGTTTCACAGAGCTATCTAATTGATTCGTCATTAAAATCTAATTTGTCCTGTCATGATTTGTACTTGAGTTCAACGAATCATGATACAAGTTTCTAATATTATTTGAAATATTTAGAAAGATGAATGTAACAGAAGTCATCTAACTTAACATTTTCTGATATTACGACATGAGAATGTTAGTCATATGAACTACCCCGAAAGAAAGAAGGGGTTATCTTCAAACCAAAGTATAATGAAAGTTGTGAAGAAAAATATTGGTCAAACAGAGTATGGGGTAGTTATTGTGATACCCAACAGATGGCGTCAAAATGTGGAATCGAAAACAAAGACATGTTCACGAGGTAAGCATTCTTACAACATTCGTATGGTTTCAAATTTTACCTACCTCGGTGAACATTGATGAATATTTCCCATAAGTGAAAACAAATCTTTGGGGTACTCAATATCCCAATTGTACCATTTGTTCTCGACTTTACCACGTTCACGACCACTTGCTGCTATATTCACTCTTCTCGACCATGGAATAGGATCAGTTCTCAACCAGTCAACTTCTTCATAAAATGGTTTCCCTGGTAAAAGTCTTATTAATAAAGTAAGGCATTAGATTAACTAAATATAAATATGAGCAACACTATTTCATTTTATTTAATAATAACGATTTATTTCCCAAGAAACATAAATGTTTATGAGATGGAAAGTAAAAAAAAATAAAAAAATAAAAAAACATAAGTATTGGAATAAACAATAAAATCAGAAATGTAATTAAATAGCGATATAAAAAATTATTTATTAATAATTTTATTATTTATTATTAATAATTAATAATAAATATTTTTTTAAACTATTTTTGAATCTTGTTTTCCAATATTTTTAAAAAAACCGGTAAGACATTATATACTTTATGACGTTATAAAGAATAGATTGTTTGCCAATTGTTGTTTTAATTTTTATTGATACAAGATTATTGGAACATCTAGTTAAATAATTGTGTTGATCATAATTAAATCGAGAAAAACTAAATTTGAATGTTTTAAATTAATTACGACCAGATGAATTTTTATTTTATATAATGAACAAATATCAAATAATTTCCTGGGTTTATATAAATTAACTGTGGGTCCTCTGTAATTCAATTTGAATATGCACTTTATAATTTTATTCCAAATTATTTTCAAAGGTTTCATTGAAGATTTTGTTGCTGAGCCCCAAACTGAAATTAAATATTTAAGCTTTGAATATACTAATGAAATGTATATTAATTTCAGGTATTTTAAAGGTAAATAATTTCTAATTTTAAATATAATTCCAATTATTGAAGCAATATGTTTTCTTAATTTTTCACTCTGTTTGGACCATGTTAGATTTTCATCTATGAATAATTCAAGTAACTTTACAGTGGAAGAGTATTTGATATTATCATTATTGAATTTATTTTCATTTTTTAAATCAGTAGATATATTTTTCCTGGCTATAAAAGTGAAAGATGATTTTTCATAAATTATTGTTAGCTTGTAACATTTTAACTAATTGGAGATTTTGCGGATGCATGTCATCATACTAATTTTGATTTGTTGTAAATTAATTCCACTATATACTATAGAAGTATCATTAGCAAACAAATTTATTTTTCCATTCAATTTCAAACTTATCAACGAATTTATATACATAAGAAAAAGAACTGGTCCCACGATAGACCCTTGTGAAACACCACATAATCCGTTTTTTTCTGAACCAGGGGGGTTATTCCTGAAACTCGATTCGCTTCTCTACTCTATTCGACTTAGAACTCGATCCTCCAAAATACCAAAATTTTCACTCGATCGAGAACACAATCGAGTTATGTGAAATTCGCGTTCTCTGAAATAAATCCTCAACTGTCACGTCATATACTTCAGGCGTAGTGAGTGATTGAAGACTTTTAATAAAAATCAAAATATTCAAGGTCTTTACTAGTAAGCGGTTTACAAAAAAGTTTTAATTAATCCTAATATTTTTGAGAAAACATGAGTAAGTGCCTACAATTTTTACTCGAAGTATTTTTTGAAATTAATGAATATAGTGTTGCCTACATTTGAATTTGTGAATAATTAATATTTTAATACATATTTTTAGTGCTTCTAAAACCTCTTATCAGTACAACACACAGATGCAAATATAATTGAAATTCTAAAGATTAAAAGATCTTGAAATTGTTCAAGGCATTTGCAGTCGATTGAAACTGAAATGGCTATTGAATTCCTTGGAAGGCACAACAGAAGTCGCAAATTAATGAGCTAAAAAGGTAAGAACACCACAGTAAACTTTTTGATTTTATATATATTATTTCTTAAAATGTATACCTTTTCAGATTTGGACTGATAAGAAATACTCATTCTGAATATGGTGAGGATGGAAGCTTTGAATCGCGGTTATTAAATTTATAAACTAGATATAGATGTGTAAATTGTTAAAATAGAATTCATGCAGTCTTGTTGAGTCGAACTTTATTCATAATAGATTAAATTTTATAGTGTGTACATACGACAAGACACTTTTTTATCACATGTACGGGCTTCACTGTAATTATCAGATATTTTGTGGTTGTTTGTGGTGATCATATTTGTTGTGCAACAAGTCTTGATTATTTGGGCTGCAGTCAGTAGGTAGATTGTAGTACAATACACAGTGAAACAATCACCACCATCTATCTTTACACATCTTCTATTTACCTTTATAAACAACATTTCAGTCTTCAGTTGGTGACTGAATGCTTTTTGAATCCGAATGATGTCATTTAATAGTGCCAATGCTTCATCCTTTAAGTATGTGGCTGCGAGAAGCCAGAACCATAAGAAGATAATGCCATTAAAATCTGAAAACAATTTTTTTATGATGATATATATACTCATTATGTTTAAAGTAATTTATTGTTGTGTACCTACCCACAGTTGAAGGTTTTTCTTTCTTTCTTTTTCTAATTTATAAACACTTCAACCAATTATAAGTACATCATAGGATATAAAATGAAATTATTGGTACTTGATAACATAGTTGAGTTAATGAGAACGACACTCACCTTGCATTTAAGTGAAATATGATTTCGTCTGTTAGACATGGATAATTTCTCTACAATTCTTCAGAATCCATATCTATAATCGTTATAATATCCATATCTCTTAATATAATCAATTATTCACTGAATCTCTTCTCGCACACTTGTAGACACTATTGTCTTCATATGATTTCAATTTACAACAACGCAAAATGAGCCATAATAAAGTTGAATATTAACAAATAACACTTCTCATTATATTATATTGTTATCATTTAGGTTAGAGGTTAGAAGTAACAAGTAACTGACACAAAGTCATAGAATGGGAATCCGAGAATAGGCTCCGCATCTCGATCCTACTTAGTTCGTATTCGATCCACCATCGTGATAGGTAGCGATTGTCATTTGTTTTGAGATCGAATTCGATTGATTAGTACTCGATCCAGTCGGGAGTAAGCCCCCTGATACTTGTACCATACATACAAACTGTTTTCTATTAAATAAATAATTTTGAAACCATTTGCAAACCAATCCCCTAATACCCAGATGATACATAATATTCAACAGAATTTTATGATCCACTGGATCAAATGCTTTACTCAGATCCAGTGATAAAAGTCTACCATTTTTTTTTTCAGAGTCCAGATCAAGTTGGAACTGAGTTATCACATACAAAACAGCTGATTCTGTGTCACTATATTTTCAAAATCCGTATTGAGCGTTATTTGATTATTTTGATTTATTGATTGATTTATTCCAATAATCTTGAATGTACGGTTTTTTCAATAATTTTAGATAGTGAAGAACTGATAAAATTGAGATTGGTCTATAATTTGTCATTTCATATTTATTCCCAGTTTTGAAAACTGGTTTTACTTTGGCAATTTTTGTTTTATCATAGTGTGTTTGGCTCATAGAACAAAAGTCTCATCAGATATTTTTTTCAGAATTTCAATTATCTGTTCCGAATGTGAGTTTTCTTGAACGTTGCGATATCACTCGTGGAGAATTCTCATCTTAGATACATAAAAACATAAATTACCTCAAGAAACACCCTGTATATAAAATAGCTATGCTCGAAATTGAAGGAGAAGTTCCAAGACGCCACTCCGAGCTAGACCAGTTAGTTTTTTTAAGTGATTACGCTAAATAGGCATCTGCAACTTCTCCTTATCAAGACCATAAGCAAAGTACAAAAATCCCAAAAGAAAAAACCAACCAAAGTGCTCCTTCTTCTCAACACCCTCCAGCTCATACTCTTGCAGCTTCATATTGATCAAAACATCTTTGGGTGCTTTCTTTATGGAGGTGACTTCAAAGTTGTAGAAATTGTAACTTTCGCCACCAGAAATAATCATGCGACGCAATGATTTTTTCAATATTTTCAAACTGCGACAACGCCACCAACCAGCTTTCGCGGTTTTTGCAACACCGTACGGATCAAAAATGTGGAATACATCGTCATCAGGTGACTTGTGCACCACATAGCAAGCATTGGGAAATTGGATGAGGAAGTAGGCAAGCTTTTTGGTCAGCAGGGTATCAATACCTGTACAAAATATGAAAAACAAAATGCATTAATTTGTCTCTTAATGTGAAAAAAACTCATTCATGTTTTGGTACTCGGGCCCAGGCCGAAAATTATTAATCAAAAACAGCTCTTTTAAAACTTCATCGTGTTGAGTAGAGAAAATTCTGGAAAAATTGAGCATTTCCTTCCCCTTGACTTTAGGGCTTCGGACTTCGTTTTCGATGAATAATTTTATGTTTGGGAAAGTATTGAAACATTTCCAATTCAACTGACCAGTGCTCAAATTTTTGTTGTTCCTCCAATTCTCAATCTTAATTTTCTTCACGATTACATCGAAAAAGTGTTTTTGTATCAATATGTTCTTGATGGTTCTTTTGTCTGACATTTCCAAATCATCAGCATGTGAGTAGACATGCACGCCATAGTCTATTATCCTGTCGACTTTTCTAGTATCCCATTCTTGGACAGGTGTGGTCATGAGCAATAGGCATGCGCAAAGGCAGACAAAATGATCTCGTTTGAGATATGGCGAGAATTCTTTTCTACCTTGTAGAGCTTTTGAGCCTTGGATGAGATATGCTCCATTCTCGTACTGATATCTAAGGAATGAAAATGTGAAGCTTTAATAACTATTTAGAGTCATTATAAACAAAATATTTGGGTCAAACTTAATGGTTGCGATTTAGAGAATTGTTCGCTGTGTCCCTATCTCATTCATGTTATGTATAAAAACTGACCCAATTCTATTCTCTGGAGTTTTCTTCACTTTCCCCCCATCTCCATCACCTCGTTCCTCCTCTCCTTCGCCTTCCTCCTCGTCTGGCTGCCCCTCTTCTTTCTTCTGCCCTTCGATGTCATCATCATCGTCCATTTTCTTCTGCTTCTTATTTCTCTTTCGCATATCCTCCTCTGAGATATGCAATCTTTTCACCTTAACCGAACTCAGAACGAATCTCGAGTAGACAACTTGATCTTGAGTCTCTCGCTTCTTTTTGTTGTACATAATTCTGGACGTTAAGGAATGGAGATCCTTAAATCTGGAAAAGCAGGCATAGCCCTTGTTTTCTGGTCCTACAAAGAAAGCATCCCGAAACAATAATTCATAAATTCACGACATACAGACCAGCCAACATGACAGATGAAAATTAAACTTGGTATTGTAGTACATTTAGTCCTGCCATTTTCAATATGGTAGCAAAGATCGAATGAGTTGGGGGTACAAAGTTATTGTTTTTTAAACCAATCCAAATGTAGGTACATCATTATCTACCAAGTTTCATCTTTACCGTTGATTTTTTAAGTAAAACTACTCTACTGCCATGGCTATTATTAAAAATAATATTTCTACTTGTGTACCTTCACTGAGACCAACTTCATTGTTGCCAAAGCAATCGTACATGTAGTACAAATGATTTTTGTAAAACAGTGCACATGCGTACATCGGTGTTACTAATACTCCAACATCAGATCGAACAAACAGTATCTTTTCAATAGCCATTTCCAAGATATTTTGTCTAATGTATGTATCGAATATGTATTCCACCAATACCGTAAAGTCTGTATTACCCAAACTCACTCGGGGAATTTCCAGTTTGGAGACCTATGCAATATTAAAGTCCAGTAAATGATTTGGGTAGAGAGCAAAAAATGTAGTGGATTTATTTCAACAAGCTATAGCATCTTCTTTGAATGTTTCAAAGATAAGTTAACGTCATTTATGTATGGTGTGGAAATTAAGGTCTTGCCCCCCAATTCTATAAACTAGGTTGATTAAAATGGTGGTTGAAAACGTTTGGACTCATCAATTTTTTAATTGACTTTCCAAAACAACGAGAAATTCGATGTATGCTTGTTTTCTTTATGTCTCACATAGTGTCAAGTCTGGTATCCCACAGGGTTCTCACCTCGGCCTTATACTATTTAATATTTTTTTAAACGACATCGGTTCCATGTTCTATTCAGATTTTACTCTCTATGTGCTTTGTACTTTTTTCTAGATTTTAGTAAGACCTATTTTGGATTTTAATTCTATCATCCGGACACCCGTTACCTAAATTTCAAAATAAAGCTTTAGACGATGTTTACAAACAATTTCTAAAACAAGTGGCAGAACGGTGCTTTTTTACAAATTTGATGCCATCGATATCTTTGTGCAATTCAGTTTCATCCATGATTGTTTGGCTTCCCTAGTGAATGACACCTGTTCCAAAATCTATTTCATTGGTGACAGTTACTCATTAATAAATAAATAAATAAATAAATAATAAAGCATTTTAAGTACCTACCTTGAAACATGTAGATTTATCAAAATTACAATTACGAAAAATCGGACCCATTACAATAACTTCCTACTGGGAAATAAAAAAAAATATTTAAAACACCCTAGTTTAAGAGGGGAGGTTTCTATCAGATATCACTTGTCGCCTAAATTTGGTGAAAACCCTCTACTTTCCTAAATTTCTTTTGTTACCTGATCATATCGAAACTTCGAGGCACCATACAACTCATTACCACACTTCAAAATATAATCGACAATGTCCCCAGTCCATGAAAGTATCGAATACTTTTTAGAAACAACGCCAGCCATTATGCATGCAAATGGTGCTATAAATTCCACATCATTGCCCACATGTGCTACATTTTTGCTACCCAAGATGATCTGAGTATCGTCTGGCAGATCGACGAAATTTGTTTGTTTTCTCAACTCTTGCGACTTAGTTACATCCGGCTCGGGTGGAAAGTAATCATCGTCCCAATCGAAATTCGATGACAACTTGTGATGTTGTAATCTGTACTTCATTTGTTGTTTGCCACGTAAATAGGTGGGATATAGGATTTCTTTTTTGATGGGGAAGTAGGTTATGTCAGTGTTAACCTATAGGAAAAGGGAATATTTAAGATAGTTTTCCCTGAAATAACAAAAAATTCCTTTCCCGGTCACTGGTGGTCTTAGTTCAAAATGACGACCAACTTCTGCTTTTTCTTATTTCAACGATTTTGAATTCTATGATTATATACTAGATTTTAAAAAAATCGACACAAAAAACTATACTTAGTTACAGTTACACACTTAGATACTCTATAAAATAATGGAAAATGGGATCCCCCTGTAACTGTCTAGAACCAATTTTACCTGTTCTGAAATCTTGCTCATCTCCTTAGGTAGCGAGTATTCACCAACTTGTGCCATCTGGTTCATAGCGTAATACCAATCATCCACATCATCTTCACCTTCCATACCCTCATAACCCTCTTCTAATAAGCCTTCTTGTTCCTCGCCTTCAGGTGGACCCTCTTGCTCACCTTCTTCATCTTCATATTCAGGTTCAATTTCTTGCAATTCAATCTCTTCCATTGTCAGCTCGAAGGAGTCCAGGTCCATGAATTGGATGTCATCACCTTCTTTAGGTTGCTCCAGCGGTGCTGGTACAATCTAAATATCAATCATACAGTAGAACATCTTCCTTAATTCAAGTCCAGTATTTGATACCTGGGTATCTGAAAGACTCGGTGATTCCAGATCAGCAATTACGTCTTTATCTTTTGGATACTGTTTCAGTATTGATTTATATGGATGCTTCTGCACCATCGATGGTATTTGTTCAGATAGCAAACTCTCCACTCTTGATCCTATTTCCATTATGGACTTTTCCGGAGATTCACCAGCCAGCAACCTTTTGAAAAAAAGTGCCCAGAAATGAGATAACTTAATTAGTCTCAAATCGTTCATCATACCCTCTCATAGCTAAAGCTGAGTAGTCGACTGTAACAGGTCTTTCAGTAGCAGCTTTCTTCGACTTTTTCAGCTTGTACTTCTTGAATTCCTCCACTGGGAAATTATCCATGGTCATGTGACGAGGGAATCTCGAAGATTGCACTGGATCTCTATGTATCTTACAAACCTTCATGGCATGTATGTAAAAGATAGTATCTTTGTCAAAGTTGTGGATAATGGTACCAACTAATGATTCCAAATTGGTGTGCATGGAGACACAGGCAGCACCATCTCTACACTGAAAACCTAAACATGATAGCTTCAGTACCTTTAAGGATGTGAAGAGCAAAAACTATATCGCCTTGCCTTCGTTATTCCTCGAGTATGGATCAAAGCAGAAGAACATGTTCCGCTGTCTCCATACTGCCAAGTGACTACTCTCGAGTTGCAAAATACCATTGGTGCTATTCTCAAAGAATGTCTCCAATGTTGTCAAAAGTTGACAGCAACAATTTTTGTAAATCAAATCTGCATACACGTTGGCATAAATATAAATTTCCACAATATAAGGACCAACGGTGAATATTGCTGGCAGACTATCCAGTCTTAATTTTTCAATAGTATCACATTCCAAGCATTCCTTGTACAGTTCATTACCAATAATCATGATTTTATCAATGGTTGATCGGTGCCAGGCACTGGGTGGAGTAATACGGGAATAAACCTAACCAAATAAGTTTATGGGTAATGGGTACAAAATAATGATGGAAATGCCTCACCAGACAAACCACTGACATGGGTAGTGACTGCTTGTTTCTGGCAAAATCAAAACACTTGTCAGCCAAGTCAAACGAGCCCAATACAACTGCCTTGTTGGCATTCAAAATGTTATAGTTGCTTCGCTCAACTAAGTTAGTATTGGAATCAATTTCTGGATCGTCACGTTTCAATATCCTGAACGCTTTGACAGGGTAAATAACAAAGGGCCAATTGCCCCAACAGGATCGATCAAGGAAGACAGTCACCAAGGAAGGTATATCATAGAAATTTGCCATAATAGCAGTACCTTTTGGTGAGCAGAATAGATCACGAGTTCTGGGTCGAGCATCAAACATGTAATAGTATTTACCCTTCCACAGGGCGATGCTAATGTTTTGTGTTTTTAATATGCCTGATCTCTGTCGAGCAAAGAATATTTTAAGAGCTTTGGTGAGATTGTAGACGGTCTTGTCATCGGAGCGAATGTAGCCAGTCACTTCGGGATCTTCTACAGTGAAACGGATCTTCTTTTCTCCTAGAAATATATTGAGTATGGATCAGATATGGTTGAAATGAACCTAGATTCCCCCTACTGTACGTAAAATGAAGACTGAAGGAGTCTGCAATGCCTTTAGCGTAGAAATGGAACAAAAACCTTATCTCGAAAACTGTCAACTTAAAGGTCAGAGTGTAGCAGTCGTTTTCAGGAAAGCTCTTACTACTTAGATCTGATGAAACAACTAGATGTTCTCGTTGAGGAAAATGTCATGTTTACGTCTCGTAGATTCCGAAACAAAGGTGTCAAAAAAAGTTCAATCAAGTATAAAGATTGAATTGTCCCAGGGTTTTTGAGTTAAATATAGGTACAGGGCGTATTTGATCAGGTACCTAGATATTTAATATAAAAAGAGAACACTCACTGATGGTGCAATATTTTTGCAACATAGGCGGTGTCAATTCTTTGGCCAACTTATGCATATGCAATTTGCTGGCACTTTCAGTGTACAATTGATTACCATACTCGAGTACTTCATCGACATTTTCAGTGGTCCATTTGTTGGGATGTTTCAAAATTGAAAAACAGTAAGCAGCTACTGACATGCAAATACCTTGATAGTTGCGTACAGATTCTGGGAAACTGGGATCTCCTGCAAGAGCATTAGGCAAATAAATCTCGGGTTATTTCTGCTTAATTAAAAAAAACTGCATTTTTGATAAGGCATTTTATAGAAAACATTTGTTGATTTGGCAACACTGTATAAGTCAGGACTGTAATTCGACAAACAAAATGCTATATTATAAAGACAATATCAAAAATGTGCAACGTCGTCTGTGAAACCAGACTTATAACCAGGATTAAACAAATAAGTGGTGAATGTGAAGAACAGGTCCTTTTCGATTTAAGCAATTTCCTTTTTACACCAGCTTTACAACATGTAATGAAACTGTTTTCACCAAAAATTATCGTGCGGCCACTTCGCGTTTCCGAGAAAAAAAATTCTAAAGTTTACTATTTTCATCTCGAATTCCGCTTAATTCCGACTCATATGAAAGGCCTGTGCGCCACAACGCTGCTGGACTGTATACTTTGATGACGTATTATTAATATTTCATTGGTTATTTATTTATTTTTTGCTTTATTCCTACAAAATCAAATTCATGTATCGGATGTCCGTACAAACTAATCATATTGGCAACATTGCACAATGTCTGTATCTACAACATAAATAGCGGCAGGATGATTTTCCTTGCCCTTTTTTAATTTTGTATGGCTCCGTTTTCGCTAATTGCAACACTTTTTTATTTATCGGGTTAATTCAGTATTATATTATCCAAAGTACTACTAAAAGTATATCAATAAACACTTATTTTCCCCACCCAGCACTCCTATTCACTCCACCCTCCCGTTAGCTTGTTAAGGGTTGCCGCACGAAAATTTCAACGGGAATGTGTTTCTATTATATATTTCTACAATTCTAGCAAAAAAAAAATCCCAAAAATCGAAAAGGACCTGTTCTTCATATTCACCAAATAAGTTAATTACTTTATGGTATTTTCTTGAAAATTTAATCAAAAAGCAAACCTTGGTGCATGGATCCTTCTTTGGATCCAAAGAAAAAATCTCGCAGTGTCGGTTGATTAATGTCGGTGAATGAGTGACTTTCCAATGTACCTCGCTTGAATGGCCTCCTTTTCGGTTTGAAGTGTTTTATTTCCGATTCCTTTCGGAATTTCTGTATGAATTTATTTACGGCTGGCTCCTCGAGTATTTCTTGTTCTGATAGAATTGATTTGATATCTTGCGATTGGTAAGATGTAGCAGCTGAAGTCTATTTTTTATGAAATAAAGTTGTAATACATACTTGAATATGACCCGTTGAAGATAACAAGAAAATTCATTGTTTAGTTCCAGATAGTTAGTTTTCAGATGTTCTTTGAATTTTTTATGTTGATTGTGAACAATTTATGCATTTTTTATTATGTGATTACCCAAGAATTGAAAGCCAAAGTACCACTCTTAGAGCCATCTATGAGTTAGAAGTTGAACGCGATACCCGTTATCAAAATGAAACATGTGAAGATTTCTACTATGAAATGTGTTAAAATATAAATGACTGATCAAACCACATACCGAATAGCCAACAGAAATTTGAAAAATTTGTGTTTTTAAATTTCTGTTGGTACAAATCGTTTGTGACGCGTTTGTTTTCTATTGTGACTCCATATTTAATGAGTTATTATATTGTTAAATAATTAACACCGATTAGCCAACTGTCTTGAAAATAGGACTTATATTCTCTATTTTTTACTCAATTTATCAGAAATCGTTTGTGAAACCCAAATATAGTAATGAAATCGTTTGTGACTTTTTTTTGTTTAAGAAAAATCTAAATTGATTTAAGATTTTGTTTTGGTTTAGGCAACTAACTTCACATCACTGGTAAACCCTCTATAAATATAATTTCTGTATGGAAAGTCACAATACACAATTCTATTGGTGCTGATACTTGAAGTTGGTGCCAAAAGTCGTATATCTAACTAAAATAGCATAACCTCAAAAGTACCAGCACCAATCGAATTAATATTGTTTTGTATTGTGAGGTTCCATACACAAATTATATTTATTGATGATTTAACACTGATGTAGAGTTAGTTGCCTGAAACTACAAATTTAGAAATCAGTTTATATTTTTCTAAAAAAATAGAGAGTCACAAACGATTTTATTATTAATTTGTGTTTGACAAACGATTTCTGATAAATTGAGTAAAAAATAGAGTGAGAGTGTTGGTTAATCGGTGTTAATTATTTAACAATCTAATAACTCATTAAATATTGAGTCACAAAAAAGCGAATGCGTCACAAACGTTCACCAAGGATTCACAAACGATCTGCATCAACAGAAATTTAAAAATATACATTTTTCAAATTCGTGTTGGCTAATCGGTTCATGGTTTCATCAACAGGAGAGAAATACGTATTACTATTACTTCTTCGAGCACATCTACGAGTCAAATGTGTATCTGATGAGTTCTGATGAGAACCAAATCGGCGATCACACACTTGTTTCAACTGTGATGTGTTCTGAATGATATAGAAGCATAAGAGTTAGCAAGATTTTCAATTGAATAAGTTTTCAATCATTTTGCACGTATCAGCGATAATGTAATGCAATGCGGGATAGAGTATTTGCTCACCGAGTAGTTGTTTTCATCGTTTGAAGGCATGCCAATTTATTTTATATTATTATATTTTAAAATATTATCAAGGTAACTATGCAAAGTAAGTTCAAAATATTTGGATGGATATATAGAAATTTTAGATAATTCTGTTCCAAAAAGTTACCTATTACGTTTCTCTATTATGGAATTTCATCTGATTCACGTGAAACCCCTTTACGCACTAGTATAATTCTATAATTTAACCTGTGAGATTTTTCGTCTGAGATGTTTCGTCATAAACTTCATCATATCCATAATATCATCCTCCCCACCCATTATCATATCCTCTTCCTCTTCTTCTTCTTCATCATCTTCACCTTCATCTTCTTCAACAATTGTACCGATAGCACCGTCATTTCCTTTTTTAATGCTTCTTCTCAATGAATTCATTTTATCATTTCTTGCTACTATTTCCTCACCTTCATTATACACTTCATCTTTTTTTTTACCTCTAGTACGTCCATCAAATTTTCGATCACTACAAATTTTAATCAAATACTGAGCTAAAGATTATAAAATGTTATGATTGCTTAGTTGGGTGATGTAAATACTTTTAATCCAGTACTCAAACTTGAAGAATCAGCTGAAAGATTGTACTTCTAAAAAAATTAACCTAAGAGCAATCTTGTTTTAACAATAATCGATTAGTACTCAGATTCACCAGTATCCAAGTTAAAATGTCTGAAGAAAATCGACAGATGTCCTATCTAACTGTTTAATATCATTAACTAAACTATAGCGATAAATATAAGATGAATTATTTACGGTCTAGGTGTTCTGGAGTATACCAAATCAAAACTGTCATAGTCATTATTAGCGATTGCCTTTTCAGACTCATTAATGAATATTCCACTTTTCGGCTTTCTCAGCTCCAGCTCATCCTTTTCTTGCGGATCGGGATATAGAAGACTAGCCGTAGGACTTACTTTTCGTGGTGCCACTTTGGCATGACTCGGTTCCGGAGATGGTACAGTCAACTACAACAATATACGCACACATGACTTATACACACTATATGTAGTGATTCCAAGAAAAGGATGCGATAGCATTATGATCCCAAAAATGGTAAAATGGATTCGGTTAAATGGAGCAATTTCATGGACTTCTATATGGTGTTAACAAAAATTTATTAGCTCTCTCTACCCAAAGTAAAGAAAGTAGTATTGGGATGTGATTTTTTCCATTAAAAGAAAAGACCAGTTACAAAACTGCTCAACTTTCTCCCATTTAACTCCGATTCTATTACCATTATCTGAGATTTTAATGCTATTTCAACCTTTTCTTGGACACACTGTATATACATAAGCCTTTAAACATGTTCTAAGCGTATAAGTACATCAATTTCTATCTTTTTCGCCATTATCGGATCCGGTACTCTGGTAGATATTTTCTTTGTGAATGTTGCTGAAGTATTTTTTCTATTCTTCTCCTGCTGCCTTTGTTGCTTCTTCGATTTGGGTGCAACATACTTTGGTCTAGGTTGACCTTCCAACAAAGCTACGGTCTTTTCGCTTTGCAAACCAATTCTTGTACTAGAAAAAAAACGGATGGAAACCAATTAATAATAATTATTTTAATGCTAAAAACGGGACAAGCTTTGATTTTCAGAATTAAAATTCTCTCTTCAACTACATTTATTAGAAACATCATTCAGCCCAACCATTTTCAGAAGTTCAGGTTTACCATAGATTCGTAGATTAGTGCGGAGGAAGCAACACCCTAAGGGTTCCTTTCTCCGTAAAGATTTTGGTTACCTACCTCAAAGTAGGTTCTATAGGGGTACTAATGACACTAGCTTTGTCTGGTACGGGCTCAGGCTTTTTCTTGACAACATCCTTTTTCTTTTGCTCTATTACAGGATCGATTCGGTCCTTGTCATCGCTATGAGGACTAACTGTCGGTTTGATTTGATTGAGCGAGATTTTATCGTCATCATTTTTGCTTTGAAGAAAATCGTAATAGGTTACATTTAATTTTAATCAACATTTGAATTATTATACCTTGATTTTTTCATTATTTTTTGACGAAAATTTTGGCTTTTGGATTAAGCTTGAACTGAAAACTGCGAAAAGCTACAGGGAAATTAGATACGTACAAAAAGTCATAGAATATGACAACTTGTCAAAAATAAAACAAATTCATGAAGTTTGAAAAGAAGCTAAATTTTGGTGCAACATTTCCTTAAAGATAATTGATTTGAAAAAGCTACAAAAATATGGCGTAAGTAAACAAAATACATTACAATATAAAGTTTCAACAAGAAGGATCCATTATCCTAATAATAAATGTTTTTACATTACTTTTGACTCTAGAGTTCTCTAGAGTCTTCACTAAACCTTAAGCCTTAAGCTCATACTTAACCTTCAACACTTTTTTCACGAAATCCAGTATAGTACAATATAAATCAGATCTAAATAAACCAAAAATTATTCTTGAATCTTTGAAAAGTTTTGTCTGGGAACTTGAAGGTCGATTATCGAACAAAAGCTCTTGAAAATTGTCTTAAACATGTTTTTGTGCTAAGTATAGACTTGGCTCTTCATATCTGGACTCAAAAATGTATCTGTCTAATTTCCATTATGAAGGGTAATCAAAAAGAAACGAACAAAACCCAAAAAAGCAAAAAAGCCAGCCATCGAGTATCCGCCAGTACCAACGAAGAAATGGATTCCACCAGACATGAGACCGAAGAAACCTGCGCCACCAGGTTACAAGAAACCCGAAGGTATAACACAAAAATTGACAGTGTCCAGTTTGAAGAAGATATGGCATCAATTTGAATTCGTTGACAAGACGGCAATTCTTTTGGGTCACTACAGTCAGACGCATAAAAAATACAACTTTATAACTAACGGATTCCAAGGTAGGTCCAAGTTATGATAAAAATGCGGTACCAAATAATTTTGGACCTAGATTTGGAGAAAAATCTGAAAAACGCAGACCAAACTAAATTAAATTTTTTGTTTGATAATTCCTTCCCCTTCATTGATTAGATCGTAACAAAGTTTCAACTTTTTTTCTCTCAGGTTCTTGTAACTGTGCCATGGCCTGCATATTTGCCACACTCTACCAAATGACCCAATGGGATCGATGCTATTTGGACAGAATCCTCGATTTGGGCGATGAACTTTACATGAAAACGATAACACAAGATGGCAACAATCAATGTGATCCACATGTCCAACCTGATCGAGTCTTCAATTCCATTTACATTGCAAGACGTAGAATAACAATTTTAATAGATACCAAAACCAAGATAAGTGTTAAAATTACTGAAGTGTCAGAGGATAAAGTGCGGGAATACTTTCGTGATGCATTGACAAAGTTGTTCAAGATGGCGGCTTCGGGAATTATAGAAATTGCCGGGAAATGTTTGGCCATGTGGATACAAGATGAGGCATACTTCCTTTTCGATCCCACTGATCATGATGGACTTGGTGAACCCATCAAATGTTCCATAGGTTAATATTAATAATACCTCTTTCCTATACTAACATTTTCAGGTCGATTGCAAAATTATCTTTTCAGGTTGTGGATACTCATTGGTTCAACGTTGCAAGACGTTAGATGATCTGGTGGAGATTCTCCGTAAAAATGTTGGGACCATTAATATGAATATGAAATTTGATTTGTTCACGTTCCAAATCCAACGGATAATCAAGATAAATACCAAACCACCAGAGTGTCTTGAAGATGTGCTGCAACAGGCTGCTGCGGAGGTTAAGATTGATCCTGAGCCAACAGTTTCAACACCAGATTCTCAGTGTATATTTGTAAAAAATTACCGATGATTCATAGTATTTATTCTCAAATTTGTTCCAGTCAGTGGAAAGGATTCAATGTTAGAAAAAAGATTGACAATTACTCTGCAAAAAGAGACTGATCCGAAAAAACGTTGCCTCGAAGAAACCTCACCGCATGCTGAGAAGGTGGCCGAAGATAAAAGACCTGATTGGGCTCGGAGTAGCTTCAAAAAGATGGATAGCTGCGTAATGGCGGTGCCAGTCAAGGTTTATCCCAGTCAAGTGTCATTCTATATTGGTAAGGTCTCATATATATAGTCAAAATAAGACAGGAAATATCAGACGATTACAATAATCTCTGCTCGGAAATTGTTTTTAACTTAATCCAGTCCATAGATCCATAGATTGATTCGATTTTGTTTATTCTAGAACTGGAAAAAGATAAAGTGGGCATCTTACGTGGAGCCACCTGTCAAACGGATGTCAAGTTTTCCAAATACGCGGGCAGACAAAGCTTATCCAATGCTCTATCCGCCTTGATGATGTTGAGATTGCACAAATCCAAAACATGGGTACCGATGATTGTAAATACAATCTTGAAGCATGGTGATCTTATGTACAGAGAGGCTATGTTGAGTATACCAAGAACGCAAACATTGAAATTGTCGAATTTCCAAAGAAAGACCGAATATGAGGGAAAGAATTTCTTACCTACGGTTAGTTTGTTCTATATAATATTTGTTAAAAGAACTATTGAAATTAATGGTATTTTTGTTTTTCGATGATTCTTTTTTCATTGAAAAGAGGAATGTTGTGAATTGGTCGCATATTTTTTTCTCAAAATCCAATATGACTTTCCCCCCGAAACTACCCCAAAAGATGGTGAAGGAGATCTCCTGAAATAGAGATGTTGGAGTCTCAGCACGGCGTTGATGATGTTGGTCACACCTACCCTGGTTATCATCTTCAGCATCTTGTACGTTATACCATCGGCTCCAGAAACCTTTTTCTCTAGCCAGTCTTGGAGCAAGGAATTTGCTGTTCTTTGATCGCTACAAGCTTGGAAAAAAGGCAGCTGTGAGACATTGGACAGAACAAAAAGTTTTTACGACGTTAAAATAGATTCAGAAAAACAGAGATGATTCTGAGAAAAAAATAAATTCCTCTCGTACATAGTGAAAAACCTCTCCTGCTGTTCAAAAAGCATTTGTAACACGTTGATGCCGAACTGTATTTATTACATTTCCGAACTTTAAAACTTCTTTGTAACAAAGCTGATATTATGTAATTAATTTTTTCATTCTAATCAAATATGAAATTCTTGGAATCCCAATTCACATAGGTTGAAGACTGCAGTGTCATTGGTAGACTACAATCACAAGATTATGAGATACTTGATCTATTTCCTGCATTAGAGACTTTTTTGGTTGATAACGAGTGCTGCATTGTGATGGGTCCAATTACCTTAGCTGTTTGGGTGGAAGATGGCAGGTTCTACATGTTTGATCCGAATGAAAGGTAATAGAATCTTATCCCAAGTACTTATCTATACTAATATATATATACGAGTATAACGACTTTTCGTATGACCACAAAAATCTCAAAAACTGCTTATCCTACATATGTAGGAGCATATCTGTGGATCGATCTGGGTTGGTGTTCAGACTGGTTCTACGTGCGAGTAGGTCTCACAGAAGGGTTCCATACTCAAAACTTTTAATTACTTTATGTTTTCGTTGCACAATCTATGAAATAGTTTATTACAAAATCCAGACAATCAGAATGACCTCGGCACACGACAAAAACACGTGAGAATAAACATTTTACATTTAGGCATCCAATGGTAGTGAAAGGTTTTCCAACGTTATCATACAGGGCGTAAAACATGGGGCTATCAATATCAGAGCTAGGCCGTCTTTGCAACTACGAATAACTCTCAACACTTTCTTGGGTAGTAATTTAAACTATCTCACCTGGTAGACTTCAAATCTGAAAAATACATGGCAAACGTTCTTTAGGAGCCCGTCTCTAGGAAGAGGAGGCCTAAACGAAAGAAGCTTGTATAAGGGAGTTTTATTCAAATGATTTCGAAATTATTGGTCTAATAGGAAACTAATTGTATGCCTGAGAGGATCAACAGGTTCAGAAAACAACGGTATCATGTGGGGTTACGCAAAGGTCTATTCTTGGACCAGTTGTTTTTCTCATGAATATAAATTCGTTGGCGAGTTTGAAATGGAATGGAGAACTAAATTGGTTTGCTGATTGTTCTAGTAATATACTAATATATATATATATATTGGAAGTAATATAAAAGAGATCAAAATTAGTATGATCAATTTACTTTTCTTTAATACATTCAAAACTTCAATATTAAATTAGAGTTTGAGGTTCACCTACAAATTTTTTCTGAAACCTTTGAAAAAACTTCAGAATAAAGTTATAATTTGCATATTCAATTGTATAAGACTTTATGATGAATTACTAAGATTCAGAATAGTTTAAAAAATATCTATTGGTTATATAATATAATTATATAACTATTTAATATTTTATCCCATTTCTGATTTCATTGCTCATTCCAATAATTATATAATTTTATATATATATATATATATATTTCTTTCTTATAAATATTTATGTTGGGAAATAAGTCGTTTTTTATTAATTTAATTTAATTAATTTATAAAACTTGTTGTATTATTCTCACGTATCTTCCTCATATCCGGAAGATTTCCCATATTCTTCCGAACACCCAGTATGCCAATTTTACTGATTTGTAGAGACAAAGATGGTAAATCGGTCATTAAGCAAACATACTTTGGTGCCAATTTTGTACCACTGGATTATGCACCTGGTGTGGCATGTGTTATGTGGTTTTCCGAACTTAAAAATTTAGTTTCCACCTACATGGAAAATGTGGAAAAACACCAACGTGATGAAACATTCTATTTGTGCAAAGTGGTGATAGCAGATTACGTGGACATGCCAGAGGATTGGTACAACTTTAAAGGTCAGCTTACTGATATAAAGAAGTTCAAATTAATTACACATTATTGCATTTTTATATTTTTGATTCAATCCTAAACACTCCATCAATAATGTTTTATATCCAAGTCCAACCGTTTTCTGGATATTTAAAATTTTATGTCAAAAATAACTTGCTACATTCATGAAAATCTTTTAGCTCTTACTAACTTTTGTATAGTTCTAAATTTTCAAATTCGGTACATTTATAGTTTCCTATATATCAATCGATACAGTTCTCAAGGGACACCCTGTATAACTGAGTGGTTAATAAATTGAAAGCATGAAACTATGCTGTCTAAACTTATTTTCTTATTCTATTATTGAATTTTCATAGGAATCCAACCAGGAAAATGGCTTCTTCGTGGCACCAAAAGCCAATCGGATAAAAAATATTCAGATAAATCACGAAATTACCAAGGTCCTGCAAATTGCCTGGTAGCTCTTGCTATGCAAGGACTCAAACCAATCAAAGATTGGGCTACAGAAACAATCGATCAGGTACCTATATAACTTTTAATCAAATCAAACGTATTTTATCCAATTGCATTAAGGTTCTGGACATGGGCGATGCTCTGTACTGTGATACTGTGGACAACTTAACAGAAAAGAACTTGTTCGTATCCAACAAGTTGACCTTGAGTGAAGTTAACAATACTTTTAAATTACTTGACAAGGAAGCTTGTTGTGAAATAAGAGAATGTTTAATAAATGGACTTGTTAATACATCTAAAAAAGACAATGTCACAGATCTCAAAACGGTAAAACTTAATAGTACATATTTAAAATGAATATTATTTTAGTGAATTATATTTTTCATAGGGTATCACAGATTTCTTCAAAGACAATGATCTTGGAATCGTTACAACCCGAAACATTTCAGTCGCTATATGGAAACAAGATGAAGTCTACTTTTACTTTGATAGTCATGACAGGGATGAGAAAGGGTTTTCTATAAGTATAAAATATATAAAGCACAAATAATGAAATGTTCATCAAACTTATATCTGTTCTCATAGGTTTTGGAGCAGCTTGTATTCTTCGAAATCTACAACTAGAAGATCTAGTCGCCTCCTTGGAGGCGAATCTTGCACCAGCTCTTGAAGACTGGTTCAATATATCACGTGTAGATGTTACATTCTTTGAATGTGGTGCCGATAGCAAAATTGTGGTACCGACGCTGAACAACTATACCAAAATCAGCAAAGAATCTGCCATACTAAGATCATTGTACAGCGAAAAATCCAACAAGTACGACTTGAATGCTGGCAAACAAACGCTACCCATGTGCATGACAGCATTGGCTTTCAACAAACTGAAACCATCAGTCGAATGGACCAAAATGGATTTGGATGAGGTGTTGAATAAAGGAGATGGTTTTTACACTGAAACAATGAATGAAATCAACAGTAAAGATGACAGACAAGAGAATAACCCAGTAGTAGAAGTAGCTGCTGGTGGAGCTACTGCTGCAACAGAAGTCAAGAAAGAGGAACCAAAATCGGAACAACAGCCAAGTAGTGATGTTGAAGCAAATGCTGTTGCAGAAGAAGACAATGTAGATAAAGACAAAGACCAAAGATTGACCAGTGAAGATGTAAAGAAGGAGTTTAGCTTGGGTTTGAATCAATTCAATTTTGAGTTTGAAGAAGCTACTAGCGGTAATGGGTTTTATATTCAGTAGCAATACTATTGGATTCAAATATAATTAATACTTTAGGTAGTATCGTGGAAGATCTCAAGGATAAGCTGAAAGAGTTGCTTGACAAAGATAAAGAGAACGACGATGGTTCAGTGCAAGAGATGATATTGGAATCTAAGCCACTGACTGTTGCAATTTGGAAGGATGATAAGGCTTATTATGTGTTCGATTCAAAACCAAGAGATAAGCAAGGTTATGTAATTGGAATGGAGGACTGGAGTGAACCGGAAGTGCCACCCAAGGATATGCTAGAAGGTAAGTTTAATGTATAAAGGAAAGTTCAATGGAAAAATTTAATAAAAACCTTGCAGATCTTGAGGCGTATTTGGGTGCAGCTGAAGAATGTGAAGAGGGCGAGGAAGAGGAAGAAGAAATTCTAAAAGTTATGGGTTTGGGTGAAGATGAAGAAGGTGATGAAAATGAAAACGCTACAGGTGGAGCTGGAGATGCTGGTAAAGATGTGGATAAAGATCAAAAGGCTTTCGTTGAAGGTCAGCTGGCCAGTGCTGGTCCAGGACCAGAACCAGATGCAGAGGAAACTGAAGGGTAAGTATTTTCCATAACTTCTATATCCGATGATGCATTGTGATATAGTTTCAAGGCTTTATAGATCAATGTTATAAAACTTGGTTAAAATGCTTGAAACGGTGAATCTCCTTTGTATTACAGCCATGATAATTTGATGAGGCGAGTACCATGTGGTTACCTTTGCCCTGAAATATGTTCATGGCTATAATTCAAAGATTTTTGTCAGTCCGTACGCAGTTTACCCAACCCAGTGGACCCATGACTAGCGTTTGGAACTGTTCAACCTTCTGCCCTTCTGACTCTTTATAAATGCTTCCATAGATTGGAGGAAGAAGAACCGAATTTCTTCAAGCCGGTGCACAAAAGTTCTTCCTTTTGGGGAGAAAAAGAAAAGAACGGAAGAGCATGCGTTAGATGGTTTGTAAAGTTGAGTGATCTTATCGACTACATTTATGGTAACATACCACCAAAATTGGCGAAGGATGAAACATTCTTCTTGAAATTGGCGAAGATAGGGAATAAAATTAAAATCAAAGACAAGATGAGATCACCAGAAGATATGATTGATGTCTATTCGGGACATTGGTATTCCTTTGATGAGATCGAGCATGGATTTTGGATATTGAGAGGTAAACATTTGAAATAAGTCGAGTTTTATAAGTGAGCTATAAAAAGTTTCATGTACTCAAATACGAAAATTAAATTGATCATGATAATCGCTAAGGGTTAAGGAAATTTTGGTTGCTAGGCCCGTTAATATATCATTACATATCCAAAGTAGCTATAGGTAAAGAATATCTGGAGACCGAGGTTTGCTCGGGTAAAGCAGGATGTAACATGTGTTTATAGATAAATATACCAAAACTTAGCTGTATCACCAATCGACTTCTCAACCCCCAAACACTATACATACTGAAACTTTTATGTGCGGAGTCACTCTAGAAATAGCGAGTGTGGACATCAAGGGTCACACCGATTAAATATGAAAGTATGGTCAATCGATTTCTCGACTCCGAAAACCCGTTTTTGCTATTTTTTACCGAAATCTGCTAACCTTTCCTTGAAATAGCTAATGTGTACCTTAAGGGTCGCAATATATTAGATATGTACAAATTTTCATTGAAAATTTCCGATTAAATTATTAGAGACTCATTTTAACATCTTTTTTTTGAAAAATAGCTTTTGTTATAAAAAAAACTCAAAGGTGATCTGAATTCGAACCGAAAAACTCCATATTAATACAAGGAAGCTTAACCATAGGACTATTTTTCCCTACGATGATTTCGGGTTAATATTGGTATCTGACATATAATCTGTAGAACTTGTAAAATGAGAATATTAATTGCTGAAAACGATTTTTTTTTGTAAATGTGAATACAACCAATCGATTCAATACACTCTAGAACACATACATATGAATTTTCATCGAAATGGGTAGACCAGATTCCGAGTTAAAATTTGCATAGGTATATACATAGACATCTGAACACCTAGACGAAGCATTTCATTCATAACATTTATCCAAAGGTGAGCTGTTATTGTTAGAGAATTATTTTGGTATATTCCATGTGTAAGGGAGAGACAAAATTTTCCTATAGGAAATTTTGGCCACAGTTTACCTGTGTAGAAACGTATAAATTCGTAAAACGTACTAGCAACACTCAAATTATGAATGGAACAACGAACAACAATATTCCGACTAGCGACGAAACCTGACGAATTCATACGGACACCTAAATTATATTTTCCTGTGTTGCCGCACTTAACTCAATCGATCGATATCGACTGATGATACCCTTATTTCATAAATGCAAATTTTTATTTTGTGTTGTAAAATATAAATTTGGTACATAATTTAATCTGCAGGTGTTTCTGAATAATCAGTAATAACTATTTCAACGACCACCTTTCAATTATTAATCTACAAGCATTGCTCGTTTAATATAATTAGATATAAAATTCTGGAATTTCGTCTATTTAAAATAGGTACTGATGAACAACGGAATGTTAATAATTTCTTATTTTAAAGAGATTTACAATTATTGGAGCTATCTCTTTTCTGAGTTTTGCAATATGGTTTAACCTTGATAGATTTTCATCAATCAATAGTCATAGATTCATTATGAAGTATTTTTATATTGTTTAATCGCTATTTTCATAAGCAAATACAAATTAAATAAATAAGATTTAATAACAATAAGTTTTGGCGGGCGCCATCTCTGGAACAGAACGTACAGACGCAGCGCAAGTACCTATACAGTAGGTAGACCAAGCCATTGTCAACATCCTGCCACAGATGGTGGGAGCGTTACCCGTTTTTTCGTACCACAATCTAGCAAAGTGTTAACCCGGAAAGTGCCGGGTAAAACAGTTAGTAGTAGTAAAATCAGCAAACATTTTTTTTATTCCATTCCAAACTTGCCATCTTGAATTTATATACATGAGGAAAATAACGGGTCCAAGAACAGACCCGTGTATCACACCACAGAATACACTTGGCTTCTAAACCAATTAGTTTGCCCATGCATACAAACTGATTTTTATTTAACAAATAATTTCAAAACCATACAACTGCCGAAAATACTACATTTTAATGGAAATTTATCCATAGTTTAAACAAAAAAATATGGAGAAAAAATATATTCGTTAGATCTACGTAAAAACTGAAGAGTTGAAAATATTTTTTTCTTTTTTTGATTTTACTACAACGAGCCTCAGTAGTGAAACTAGGTTATCAAAGATAGCGTTTTTTCATATACTTTTTTCTTTCAATTCAAGGTACAAAGACCATCTTTGATGATTTATTTCCGGAAAAGAATCGTGGCAAACAATCCATGCCATGTTGCTGTATATCACTAATAGTGACAAACGTCTTTGGCCTGATGAGTTTTAATGAAAGTACCGTCGATTCAATACTAACATACGGTGATAAATTGTACACATTTGTCAAACGTTCCAGAAAGAAACAGCTAATGCAGAATGTCGATAAGAAGCTCAATGAAGATGAGGTGATTGAAAAAAAAGTAGTTTAAAGTTTTTTGTTGAAATATTTATGTCTAATTGAAGGTTGAATGGTTAATTGAACATGAAAACTTTGAATTGGGTGATATACCAGAAAGGATATGTCTATTCAAATTTCTAACAGAAATGACAGTAGAAGCACAAACTATTGTTGGAGATGTGAATTCGATCAGTTTTGATTTGAAAGCTGGCTTAGAAAAGTTTTTTGAAAGTAATGTGTACGGCTTACTTCAATGTAAAGGTAAAAGTAGACCACAACTAGCTATTTTAGGTTTTTCCTAGTTCTACTCTTCATGCTGAGCCTTTCGATGGAACTATTTCATCTTCAGTCTATATGGTGCTGACTCTATAACCCTTCACATCCAGTAGTCTCCCTGAAATCTCCTAATCTGCCAGCTTATCCACAATATAATTCCACCTTCTATTGAGATGTTTTTGTAGATTTAACAGTGGCCATATGGAAAGGCGAGAAAACCTACTACATGTTTGACGCACTTCATCGAGGACCAAGTGGTCTCGCAACTCCCATAGGTGTTGCATGCATCACCAGATACCTAGCACTGGACAAGATGGCAACAATATTCAAAGCAAACTTACCCAAACTGGGCAAGAGCACCTTCGAGATACACAAGTTGGAAATGACAAAGGGCCTGTGCCCTAGACAACGGGAACCGAAACCCATTTCAGAACCAAAACCGGCAAAAATTGCATCAGCAGGCTTCAAAGCTGTCGTCCCAGGCAAGACAATTGTTCGGGGCACTATAAGCCAAGATGATGCCAAGTTTGGTATGAGCCCGGGCACTTTTAGTGCTCCCATGGCAATCATAGCACTTACAATGTCATTGGTGCACAAGGCTAGTACTTGGTCGAGACCAATTATAGATAACATCATTGACCTGGGTGTCCAATTGTATGAGGATAGTTTAGATAGTTTGGGATATGATTTTGATCCATGGGCGGAGAAGATGAGCATCTATAAAGTACTAAATGATTATACGATTGGAGTGTTGAAGGCAAATTGTGAATTTCGAAATATGGATCAGAAGGGAATCATTGATGCTAAGGAGGAGAATGTGCTCAATCTCAGGCAAGGTAGGAATAGAATTAATAGACTAATGTTTGATAGTTGTATCAGATATCTTGCCACAACTCTTCTTTATGCAGGCATCGAGAGATTTTTCGAAGAGAACACTCACGGCATCATTGTATCTGAACCATTAACATTGGCCATTTGGGAGGAACAGCAGGAAGGCGAAGAAGAACCCATCATTTATATGTTCGATCCAAATCCCAGAGGTCCACTGGGTATGCCGGTATTTACGGGATCTGCTTGTGCTGTGACTTTTGTCAATGGCAAAATGGCTGCCGATCATATTATTGGGTGTATCCTAGAACCTGGACAAAGGTAAATAAATAAACTTTATTTTTTAAGGCAGTTGTTATGATTTATTTCAATATTCAATGTTGAGATTGCGCTGTAAACTCTCCACTGACCATTAGGTTATTTTTGTAGATCAGTTTCAGCATAAATTGATCGAATTATATCACCTAATTAACATGAATCTTTCCAGAATGGCTGAATTCACAATTGTACCTGTAGAAATTGTAGTCGGTAATATGAAAACAATGAAGAAGATCAAGAAAACACCAACCAGGAGCTCCATAAACGTACTACCAAGATGCTCAAAACTTATAGCCGATGAACAAAAGAAAGCACTAAGAAAAATTGTTAGTTTTGATATTACCTAATATATCTCTACTGCTGGAAAAAATTCAAAAAATAGTTGGCACACCATCCTCAATATGTTGTTTTGTAATAAGATTTTTTTTATTGTAGGCTGAGAATGAACGTAAACGTAAAGAAGCCAAACAACGTGAACTACTCGGCAGAAAAGGTTATTACACATTGCGAGGCGGTGAGGCCATCTTGCGTGGTTACAGAAGTCAAAACTCGAACATTTATTGTGAAGAATCTCGAAATAATCAAGATATTGCCAATTGTCTGGTGGCCATTGTGATGCATCATATATTTTCGGTGGAGAATTGGAATTCCAAACATATTGATCTAACATTGGATACTGGAGATCAATTGTATATTGATTCGTACATAGCATATGGACCACAAAATAAAAAACTAGGTATGTATGTATTTATATTATATATCATGTGTTCCGCTCTACAAGCTTTCTGAATTTTCAAGCTTCGTTTGCCCAAAAATTGTATACGATTTTCGAAATTTTCGCTCAAACTTCTCGAATGGCTCTTTTCTGACCCACACGAATACAACTATAGGGCCTCAAAACAATAAAATATTTATTTCAAAAATTGAATTTTAAAAAATCGCACAAAAAATTTTAAAAAAACATGTGTCAAGGGCAATTGGAATTTCTACTGACGATCAGCAAAAATTTTAATTTTATTTCATATTAATTCATTCATTTCAATGATTTTGATTTCCTTTTTTTAACTGATTATTAATTATTTCCACCACACCCTGGTCCCAGAATAGACCATTGTGGAACACCACACAATACAGTTTTTCTGAACCAGTTAGTTTTTCCATGGATACAAACTGTTTTATATTAGACAAATAATTTCTAAACCATTTCTCTATTAACTATTGTCATAATATTAATAAATTACACAGAATATATTTACCGTTGACATTTACCTTTGCTTCCGTCACTAATAACAACTTATCTCAACCGCATATAGTGACGCAGACGGTAAAAACAGTGAAATTTACCATAACATACTTTTTTCCTTTTATGCACAGGTCTCGAGAATATAATGCGAAAATTCCTAATGAAAAACCTCGAAATACACATCACCATCTACAAGCCAATCATCAGTGATGTCTTCAATGTCACCACACTAAATAGAACATTGAATGTTTACTTTCAACAAGAACAATTCTGTCTAATTTCATACGATGATCAATGGTACAGCATCATCTTTAAAAGTGGTATGTTTTATCTATTTGATCCACATGAGAGGAACATTGAAGGTAGGCCACTAAAGGGCACTAGAAATAACGGCAAAGAAAATGTTAATGGTACTGGTGGTGTTGGTTATGCAGTTGTATTGAGATTTGAAGATTTGAACAACTTGGCGCTAAGATTAATTGATAATTTTGCTTTAAATAATGATGATGAGATTGGTGATTTTACATTGTGGTTGTTAAGTGTCGAAATAAAAGCTTAAAAAATAGATGATAATAATAATAGGAGTAATAATGCTACAAGTATTTTTTTATGTATTTTGTTTAAAATGGTGTTAGTAATTTGTCCTTGTTTGGTTGTAAATAAATGTTTTGGATTAAAAAAAAGATTTTTCTAGATCATCCTAACTTACTTACCTGGTTGCGTTTACCATAGATTAAATAGGTTGGGTTAGATTAGTTTAGGTTAGGCTGGGTTTGGTTAGATTAGGTTAGGCTAGGATAAGTTAGGTTAGAATATAGGAAAAAGTGATGTTGACATCCAAAAATGGTAGCTGCCTCAAGAAGACTGGAAACAAGGAGATTAAAGTCGGTCTAATAATCGTCTAAAATTTCATACGCATATCTTTTGTATATACGTCTTTGCGCGCCATGCCCGTGCGCCACAAGCGGCTCTCGCAAAAAAGACAGCAGATCATGATCGCGAAGATAAAGAGAACAAATATTTAAGATAATTGTCAAGAGGTGACATTACTATCTTACTATTACAGGGAAGCATCGAATATCCGGACCTAAATTATACGTTTTTGCAATTATCCCGATTTCCAAGCCCACATGCGTTTCGTTCGTTATTGTTTTAAGAAATGTATACAGTAAGTACAATCCCTTTGAGCGGCTTCGTTGATAAAAATTATTCAAATGTAAAGTAACGTGGAACGAGCAATTAATAATTCTAACTAACTATCTACTTAAATATCGTAAGATAACCTTCTTTCAGTCATCTTTGATTGAACAATATCTATATGGCAATAAGTATGAGATTATTTTGCAACGAATACACTGTCAAGGAATAGGTTTCACTGAACACGCCCCCTACCTGCGACAATTGGTACTAAATTGAATTGTTCTATGTCATATGTCATTGGCTGATCTACGCTGTTCTACAGGAAACTGATTTCGTTGAAATCGGTTTTTCCCACAGAAAAATAATACACACATTTCTCTGGTTCTCTCGTTAGTTGAGAAAAATTGAAGAAAAGTATTTAACATTTATTTTTTCAGAATTTAGGCCGTATTTTACAGTTTACTTATTCAAGAGCTATTAAAATAGGGCATATTTTAGAGAGAAATTTTATTACGCCCTCGAGCAGTAAAGAGAGGGACTCGTCAGAACGGGTTTCAGGGTGATATCCAAAGGGATGGAAAGAGTCATGGACCCGAACATCTCAGGAGAACTGATAAGCTGGAAACTATACAATACGTAAAAGAAGAAGAAAGCCATTTCTAAACTTATTAAGTCTTCATAGCGCTTTGCTAAATATTTGGAAAAAAATACATTTGTTTGAGAAAGGAGGAAGGCCTAAATGGATCCTCATGTGTAAGAAAAGAGTTGTTGTGTTTTAAACCTATCGATGCCCATATTATACCTACTCACTTAATAAAATCCCATGATTAGAACATACTGAAAAGTCATACTTGTAGAGCACAAGGTCACTTGAGAACTGTTTATTCTCTTTTCACCAGAAAAAAAACTTCACGTTGGTTGGAGCTTTGGTCCATTATTTATAGATAGTGATTAAATTTACATACTAAAATAGAACAACAAGGCTTTTATCTTAAAGTGGGTGACTTATGTGATAATTTAAATTCAAAGCATGCGCAAAAGAGCCATTCACCATATGCAGTAACAGACTATGCGTATTTCAAGGGATGTATTTAGGTATTTAGGTCGAAAATCAATAAGGTCTCATGTAAACACTTTTAACCTTTTCCAAGTATATTCTCAAAGTGTTCGTTAGATATCAATAGATAGGATGTCAATTATTGCATCACCCCCGAAGACTTGAAAACTACATGTAATTATCATTTTGGATTGAAAATATGGGATTAGGTACTTGGTGATGAGAAAGCCATAAAAGACACTGATCCAGGTGAGCGTGTGAATGTAGATGAACAACTTGTTGTTCTTTAAAAACTAAAGCAAACTTTTTTGGTGTAATGAATAGTAGTGAAAAATTGTAGATAGAAGAAAACCTCGTAGAAAAAAAAAGAACATGGCAGAAGGTACTTACGAATACGAATGCATGAGGGCCGAATTGCTGGGTCTGAAAAAACCGGACTATGAAGAGTTCTTGAGAAATAAAAAGGAAAATGATAGCAAACAGATTGATGATGAACATCTTGATACTGAAGCGTTAAGGGTAAGTGAACTGATATCGTAGGCTTATTCATTGGTTTATATTTTCACAAATAATAGCATAGACGAAAAGTTGGACGATTTTCATATAAGCCCAAAATAAGAATCAGGTGATTGACACAAAATAGTAATGAGTTCCACTCACAACTTTTGGAGGTTTCGGTACAATTATTGAAAACTATTACTATTGTCATCGGTTCGATTCCAGAAAGATTCTAGTAAAAAAACATAATAACCTTTTTATGAGACATTTTTGATAAGCTACTAGTATTTTAAAGTATGATAAACATAGAATTTTAGGTAGTTGATGGCGAAGATGAACAAATAAAAGGTATATCTGGAGGACTTGATGAACTGAATAGCATATTGAAGAAAACACAAATCAAAATCAACAGATTTAAGGTGAGCAGAATTTTACTGATACGTATAAAGTTCAAAAAATTCTTATTAAAGCTAAATACGTAAGATAGCTCCTTGGATTCGTAATAACAACTAGAAAAATGCTCAAATGTTTCCTACTTACCCAATTTGTACCCGGCTTAAACTCTAGGTCATATGACAATTGACAAGAGTCAAGAGACGATTTTATTAGTCGTGTCCACAGCAATGTCTGATTACCAATCGCTTGGTGATCAGTAATCAAAAAGTTGACGTCTTTAATATGACAGCTTTCAGTAAACAATATTGTAACATAACCTATCTGTTGTTTCTGCAATTCCCCTATTTTATTATGGACATCTATCGTTCCGTTTATCACATAATCTCTTTCTTTATAAATATATTGAACAGAAAATACTGTTTCTTTCTTACATTTTCAAATGCATAAGTATGTGTAATTGAAATTGTCGAATCAAATTATTTCACATAACGTCAGTCAGATGCATCAGTAATCAGTCGTGTCCACAAGATACTGATTATTGATTACTAAGCCATTGGTCGTATGTCCACAGCAGAATCTGATTACCAATCGATTAGTAATCAGTAATCAAAAATATGTTTCTTGTGGACATGACTGATTACTGATGCATCGCTTAGTTCATTTGTCAAACTGACACTTGTCAAAAGATTTGAAATAATTTAATTCTACAATTACACATAATAGATGAATTGAAAATGGAAGAAGAAAAAGTATTTTCTATTTAATATGTTTATAATGAAAAAGATTATGTGGTAAACGGAACGATAGATGTCCATAATAGAATTGAGAAATATCTGAAACAAAATATAGGTTATGTTACGCTATGGTTTTCTGATAGCTGTCATTATAGAGCTGTCATATTAAAGACGTCAACTTTTTGATTACTGATTACTAATAGATTGGTAATAAGACACTGCGCTGTGTGCACGACCATTGGTAATCAGACACCGTCATTGGAAACTGGAAACTGTCATTGACATTTTGACATAGGAAACAATATAATTAATCTGAATAGACATAATCTATGCTTAATAAATATAAATATATTATTTTCTGATATTTCTATCACTTTAAAATTAATATATTGTAGAGGAAGTATAAACTGTATCATTATTAAATGAAGAGCGCCATTTAGTAAGGCAAGACGAAAACTATTTTCGGTCCTAGGTAAGAAAATACTTATTTTTGACCCTCTAAAGTGCTTTGAAAATCGAGTTTTCAAACAGTGAAGTATAAAAAACTATAAAAATTCCATTTGATCTAATTACGAATTCAATGAGCTGTATCACACATATTATTCTAATTCACAGTAGACTATAGGCTACTTGATTACTAAACCATAACGATAATATTAGATATACACAGTCGTATTCAACGATCTGAAATACGATTTTTTGAAGCATCGCCTTCAAGTAGATTTTTTATAAATGCAGGCGTATTCATAATCCAATCTTAGTTCGGTACTAGCTAGTATCGTATTAAAATAAAAAACAAAACCTACCATAACACGTAATACTGACATAAGAGTCATAAATCTAATTTAAGGTTAGACCTCCGCACTGAATTTAGCAGCGTACATACAGCATAAAGAATCTTTATACTGTGGTACTGCGTTTCGATTATGAAAGCGCCTGAAGATCTTTTACCTAAAAAGGGGATTTTGAATATGACTATAATAAATATTCTTTTATTCAGGCTTCTTGTGGATCCTTAACCAATTTACTGAAAATAAAAGTCGGTGGCAAATCCGGTTCACAAACATCACTCCACGTTGATCAGCAATCTGATTCAACATCGACAATGATGTCATCTGCTTCTTCCAATGCGGCGGTGCAACCTTTGAACAATTCAATATCGATGGACGATCCTGATGAAGACTATAGAAATGCAGCCGAAATTGCGGAAGATGATGCAAAAATGGCACGAAAAAGTGATCTATCCAAAGCATTGGATAAAGATCTCAGTGCCATTGATAAAATGATTGAAAAGGCTGAGAGTGCTCAATATAGTATGGAATATCAAAGGAAGGAGATGAGAAAGTTTCTGAATTGATATTTTGATTATTAGATATAAGAGATATTGAAGAAGAGTCTTACACCCTTTGTTAAAAAAAAATGTCCAACATGACAAGGGGATTGATATTATTTTTTATTGTTCAGTGCCCAATTAATAAATTCGGTCCTATTGAAAAAAAAATGTTTCACAGTTTCCACTTTTCAAAATCGTTCAACGTTCACCAAAGAAGAGAATAGGCTGCTTATACAAACTTATTCAGAGATTTCAAAACATCACGGAAATACACATATTTCAGACTTCACCATTGCTACAACTCGAAAACCGTATTATTGAAAAATGTCCAATTTAAATGTTGATACATAGCAGAGATACACATATTTCAGGCTTAAACTATATTTTTTTGTGGAAAATGTCTAATTTAAACGCTGCCGGATATGGTTTCTTCTTCAATTTTGTAGTCTCAATTTTTTTAATTTTCGAGAAAAAATTGACCCACCATTGATTCATTTTCAAATGATAGAAGAATCAGGAAAATCGATGCACGTTTACTATTTAAAAGGCACGAAAAGACATAAAAAACATGCAAACGGTCGTGTTGTATACCTCCTTCGTTTAGGCAGTCAAGGTACAATTAAATCCGTTTCTATGATATATTCTCGTGATTTAACATCATTTTAGAGACAGTAAATACGCTTTAAGAAAGGATGTAAGATTCACTTGTAAAACTTCTATTATACCTAGCTTCCACTTCTTTGATAATGTTAAATTATAACTATGAAATACGAAAAAAGCACTTCAAAATGTTCGTAAGAATTATTTCGATTTAATTATTCGAATTAAGGATCAGATGAAATTTTGCTATTAATGCATGAGTGTACAGCTTGACAAATCTAGATCTGAATATATCTAGCAACGTACACTTCGGAGATTGCAGAGTCAGATACAATGGAAAAATAAAAAATCATGTTTCCAAGAACAGATGTATATTAGCATAACTTTTAATACAACTGAGGCGGATGACGCTATTTTTAATGATTTGTTAGTAAAAAATGGGAACAATGGTTTTCTTAGGACTCTTAGCTGGAATTCTCGATTTGGAAGTATTTTTTCAATCCCATCTATTAAACAGTAAGATCCTTCAAAATTACTGTTTGGGAAAGATATTTCCAAATCGAAAATTCCCGCTAAAAAAGTACTAGGAACATATTTTTTCTTCCCATTAACAAATCATTAAAAATAGTGTCTTCCGTCTCAATTTTATTAAAAGTTATGCTAAAATACATCTATTTTTGCAAACATTTGATTTTTAGGGCTTTTATAGCAAAAGCCGTTAAACTAGACTTTTACCATATCTTTCACTAAAGCGCATCGATAGGCGTGGCGATTTCACATTCATAGCTAGTTTTGCCAAGCTGTACGTAATACTTTAAATCAGAGAACAGAGACGTTTCTATTCTCTGCTCTAATTTTAACAAGAAACCTCAAAAATCTTCTTCTACATATTATGACTTGTACGCACGACTTTTCCCTACCCAAGTATTATAACGAATGGTTTCCCAATTGTGCTTCCAAAATCTATGCTTTTATGTACCAGAATTAAAACGAAAATTCATAATTGCAATGATGACAAAAAAAATCCGGCGAAATTGTATCTTTAATATCGACATTTGTGATATATTATTTAGACACAATTTTAGTAATTTAATCCTCTATAGAGTGCTGTATAAATTGTTGTTTGAATAGACGTCCATAAATGTTTCTGTTAAAAAAAGCTGTTTTATTTCTACATGGGATTAACAAAATTATATCGAAAAAAATCGTCCAGTTGGCTGTGAGAAAATGTATATACCAGTTCTGGCCATTTCTTTCAACGTTCAACAATATTATGTAATTTAAGTTGATCTCGACCTCCCACTTAGATATTAGGCAGATTTTTTCTATGATCCTTACATTAATCCAGGTTTAACTCATTTGACTCAAAAAGATGTATTTTATTCCATAGTTCAGGAACTTTTGAGATACCCCTTGTATATAAGATTGACGCGAAGTTAAACGGGCATCTATTAACTTTCGCAAATCTTCTTCTTCTTATTCTCACTTTAGCCAACCGAAATTCCATTCGAATTGACGACGAGTCGTTTCAAATCCGACAAGTCCAGTCCAAGTGTACAAAATTAAAGCGCAAAACCTGTGCATTGTTTGTCAGTACCGGCGTAAACGTCAAGTATAATAATTTATTATCTCATTTTTGTAACAGCAACAATAAATCACAAGAATTATATTATACCTGTGTTTAGGTAAGGACGCTCCACAGGTATTTCTAAACAACAATAATTTTGTGACCGAACCTTCTGGGAAAAACCTTGTCGCTCTTTGGCGCCTGTGCGATTCTCGAAAAGGGGACATGTGCGTACGCCTCTGAATCTGTCTGTCGTCGTTCGAGAGACCGTCACTACCCGGTGACTGCCGAGTGTGGAACCCCGTTTATGCGAAGTGAATAGACTGGTGTGAAAAATCCGTCTCAGTCAGGCGCAGCGATTTCGGTTGGCACACATAGAAGATCGACTATACGCGAAAAAAGTTCTCCCCCAAAAAAAAGTCTATTATATTACTCGGACCCCCCCAAGCAGGAGTGTCATCTAATTACACTCATAGGCAGCCCATTTTTTCGAAACATCAACGCCCCGTGTAATGGCTTTTCTTCGTACAGTGAGCAGATGTAGTGTGTATAAGAAATACGGTTTATTGTTCGATCATTTGCAAGCCAGCGGTCTTGGAAAAATCAATGTGAATCATCAAACGCTGCTTAAATCAACAGCAGCTAGTAGCACCTTAGTGGAAAACCAATCATCATCTCAGACAAGTAGTGTTCAGCAAAATCAACCGCCCCGAGATCCGCTCGACATCAGCTTCGAAGATGCCAAGGCGGCATTCAAGAGCAAAACCAACTTGGAGCTCATTCGAGCTTATGTGGTTTATACATTATGCTCATTTGAAACGCTCGTTACTCATAATATGAGGGTAAGTCTATATAAAAGGTACCTAATTACTTGTTATATCAAAAGTGATTAGGTAATCTCTGACCGGCTGAGAATAGCCTTCAGGCCACAAACACGTGGGTTTTTGTTACGGCGATTATTAGATTCTAGAAACCTCCCAAAATCATAATTACATACTTATCACTAACCATTGAGAATTGAACAAATTTCATTCGGTTTCCGTCCGTCCTTTTTTTTTGTTTTATATCCTCAAAGTTGGCAACGAGGCCAACGTTCTTCGTTGTGTTATCGATTTTAGCGAACTGCTGGTGTTCTCTGATTGGCCCAAATGGCGACTTACGACAGCATAATCATTGCAAATAGTTTTAAAACTATATTGTTTATTACTCATAAATAGCTTCCAACAATAAACTGTGGATGTTTTATAATCTGTTCGTAGAATAATCCTTGCCAAATAACGTGCTCGTTAAACAACAATTTATTCTTATTCTTAAATCGTTAATTACATAACGAATAAATATTTCGCAGTGATACAAGTTAAATTTTTCGATAAAAGGTTTCAATATTCCAAATATTGATACCTACATGGAAATTTATCTACTGATTTTTATCACTTCCGTCTGGCATTCAAGCTACTTTAAAACACAGTATAGTTACAGTTACTACTTTTGTACTTAGGTAATAATAATTTATTTTGTGATGTCTGGATCACTGTATTTCAATATATTCTCATTTATTTCTATTTACTAAAATAACTATTGTTCGCCATGTTTTCATAATAATCGTCAATTACTTAAAGATCGATAATATTACTTTTATTAATTTCTACGAGGGTAGTTGAAAAAATGCGCAAGTACTTTCTATTGATATTACAACCTACATTCTTGGCTCGCAAAATTTAATTTACCTACTTATATTAATATATGAATAAAAGTATGTCAAGGAAAAAAATACATAGGTAGGTATAAAGGTAGAGGCAGCTATCATATTCATTAAGAATGTCATTATCTTTTAAAATATTTTAATTGTTGGACATATTATCATTTTAATGAAATAATTTTTGTTTTGCCCTGTTTACTAATAGGTAAGTAATCTAAATATTCAATTCATATATATTCGAAATCCTGATGCTAATATCGATGTTTGAATAAAAAATAAATATAGATAAACCTATCTCAAGTTTTATAAGGTTGGCTATCAAAATACTATGGCACTACATACATTTATTCAAGGAACTGATTTCTTATTTAAATTTTTGTCAAGGAATTCAATGTATAGAATTCTATTATACCTAGTTGGTTTTTGGATTTTTTTCCAAACTTGAAAGTACGAACGATTGCAATACTTACGTACATTTCTATATGATATTTATCTAAAAACGACGAATTTGTACTATTTTTGACCCACTAACCCATACGGAGGAGTTATACAATTCGACTGCTTTTTGGTTTGTGCGCGCGCTGTATAGGTATAGTAAACGTACTCCGAATTTGATGAATTTTTATTCATTTGAAAGAGGAGACTTGAGAAATGGTCCCATATTCGTAAAAACTCAAATCCTTTCCTCCAAAAAACGCCCCCGAAAGGGGGTAAAGAGTCCATATTTTTTTCGGAAATCGAAAATCTTTGACGACAAAGTTTTACAGCGATTTTAAAATCTCAAATATGTGTATTTTTGCAATTTCTTTCTAAAATTGAAAATCAGAAGCTACCAAATTAAAGACCAGATTATTTGTTGCAACATTTATATTGAACATTTTTTCCATAGAGTTACGGTTTTCGAGTTACAGCGGTGGAAAAGTCTAAAATATGCGTATTTCCGCAACGATGTTTTTAGATTTCTGAACAATAACAAGTACAAGCAAAGAATATACGTGGGTAATGGTATAAGTGAACGTTCAACAATTTCGTAACTAATGTTACACTCAAAAGCGTTAAATAAATATATTTTACAAAAAATGCACCGACGTCATTAGTGCACTGAAAAATACAAAATAATATTAGGTAATTCTATTGGTGAAGTTGATGCCAAAAGTTTTCAATCTAACTGCAACTGCCCAACTTTCAAAGTACCAACACCAATAATAGGGTCCGTCAAGCCAAACCCCCGATAAAATGAATATAAAAAAAAATATTGCAGAATTATGTGCAAATTACGGCACCAAAAAACTTATTTTGTGCACAATTCCTTGACCATTTTTTCGTAATTTATAAAAAGGGGGTGTAGCTTGACGTCAAGCTGCAACCCCGCACCGATTTCTGTTGCCGAAATTTGAAAATCGATTACACCATAATTATGTGCAAATTAAGTGCTCTCCAATGACCTACAGAACAACTATGCTACTCTAAGCATACACCTTCTATTTCTTATTTATTAAAGGGGGTGTGGCCAATTCCTGTTGCCAAAATTTTAAAATCGATCACACTATAATTATGTGCCAATTACGGCCACAAAAAGGAAATTTTGTACTCCATCCCTTAACATTTTTTTCCAAATTACAAAGTGGTGTATAAAATGAATTTAAAAATTATTTATTGCAAAATTATGTGCAAATTACGACCACAAAAAAATATTTTGTGCACAATTCCTTGACTTTTTCGTTATTTGAAAAAAGGGGGTTCAGCTTGACGTCAAAAATCTCCCTGAATATCTGTTTAAAAATTTCATCAAATTATCCAATAAAATGGAAATATCTCGTTAATTTTTTTCTATTTCACAAATCATTACACAAAGTATCATTTTTCAAATTACTGTTATCGCTTTCAAAATTATATAAAATTGAAAAATTTTGTGACCTACATGAACTATAAGTTGAGACTAAATCTGTACAAACAAACTATAATTCAAAAATGTAAGTTAAAATCAAAAAAGTTTCTTTCAAATATTACAGAAATAAGTAGAAGAAAAAATTTCAATACCGTGCATAAAACGTTGCAAATCATAAAGTAATCGATTTTCTGGTGCTGCAAATAGGAATCGATGCATATGTTCAGCTTGACTTCGAACTACACTCCTTTTTCGAATTACGAAAAAAATAGTGAAGGAATTGTGCACATTTTTTTTGTAGCCGTAATTTGCACATAATTTTGCAATATTTTTTTAAAAATCGTTTTACACACCATTTTGTAATTTGGAAAAAAAATGTTAAGGGATGGAGTACAAAATTTCCTTTTTGTGGCCGTAATTTGCACATAATTATAGTGTGATCGATTTTAAAATTTTGGCAACAGGAATTGGTGCGGGGAGTAGCTTGACGTCAAGCTACACCCCCTTTAATAAATAAAAAAAAGAAGGTGTATGCTTAGAGTAGCATAGTTGTTCTGTAGGTCATTGGAGAGCAAATAATTTGCACAAAATAATGGTGTAATCGATTTTCAAATTTCCGCAAAAGAAATCGGTGCGCAGCTTGACGTCAAGCTGCACCCCCTTTTTACGAAAAAATGGTCAAGGAATTATGCACAAAATTATTTTTTTGTGGCCGTAATTTGCAACAAAAAAAATATATTCGTTTTATCCGGGGTGTGGCTTGACGGACCCCCAATAATAGAATTAATATTATTCTGTATTTTTGAGTGCACCAACTAATAATGTCGGTCCAGTTTTTTGTAAAAAATGTGATAGGAAGATACCTTCTACTACAACTATTTATCAGTTAACTTAGTTCTCGATATTTCTATTTCTAGCTTGACTTACTTTTATCACATTTTATTGTATTATATGGAAATATTGATGTACTTATAGGTAAAACGAAGATTATTTATATTTGTTCATATCTTACATTCATTTTATTATGTCAATAAGTAGTTTCATCCATTGAATGATGATTAACCCAGACTTTTATCGATTATCATTATACTATTTTATCTGTTTGTAGTATATATAATAATTGAATATTATATAAACAAAACATCATATAGTGCATTTATTATAGTATAATTTCAAGTGGATACTTCCCTACCATAATATACCAATCAATGAATTTATTTATATTATGTATATATACATACATATTAAGTAATATTATTATTGTTTATTGTTAAAGATTCTTTGGTACATATATCTGGAGACATGCTGTCTGAGCTGGTGGATCTTTTGCTTTGAATAAGCCTAAAAAAAGACCCTTGACCTCTTATTTTAATGGGCGCTTAAATGATAAAATTTGTTTGTAAACATTGCTATAAACATCAGAAGCAAATCAATATATATTTATATAGAAATTATATAAATTAATAGGTTTATCAATCCTTTTTCTATTTGGATTCTATTTCCTGATAACATTTTAAAATTATGAAAATAAAGGTGAGTTTGTACAGTAAACTCGACAGTAAATAAAATAAGAAACCAATTAAAATAAGAATAATAAAGGTTGGTTTATGCAGATGACTAAAATAAAATAAGAAATCAGAATGAATCAATTCAAAAACTTTTGTGTTGTGTGAAAGTTAAGTGTTCGGTCATGCGCATTATCATTTTCCAAACAAAATAAAATAAGAGATAAAGATGAAAGTTGGCCATCTCTAGTTCTTATTCTTATTTTTTAATTTAGCTTATTTCTTGTATAAACGCTCTCATGGAAATGAGCATTTTCAACTTTCTTATTTTATCTTAATTTATTTCTGATTTTATGTACTGTATAAATTCTCCTTAAACATTTTAGTTTAGTTGGCAATAAACCTTATTTTCCTACAGGTTTAAATAGTAAACTGGCTCTTAAAGTTTTCATTTCGCCTGTTCTCCCTTAATCTTATTTCAGCCCATATCTCTCTACGCTGTTACGTCATAACTGGACTCAAATCCCAATATATATTGTAGCAATAATGACAAAGTTTATTTTTACCAAAGAAAATCTATGAATCTGGTTAATATAGACGATCAGAACGAACAAGTAATTTGAGACAAGGCGGTCATCTATCCATTATGTAATATTAATTAAAAAAATGCTTTCGCTTTCATACAATTTCTAATTTTAATTTGTTCAAAAGATTTTCCTTGGATATAATAAGTATAATATTAATTTTACAAGGTTCCTTTCCTTAGATATTTTCTGGCTAAATGTCAAGACTCGAAAGAAAATTACCAGTCCCTCCATAACAAACAGAAAGTATGACGTCAGTTCCATTGTTTAATATTTATTTTTTATTTGATTGGATTGCCTGCCTCGTGTTTTTTTTCCTTTCTGAAACCGTCGTATCAAGGAAAGCCATCATAGAAATTGTTTTGTTATTAATCGTAGCAATTATTATAATAGCAATAAAGATCCCATGGTTTTTAATTTATAAATTTCGGCAGGAAAAACAAAATAACAGTTTGTTTTTTTTTATCCGATTTGTTGATTTTGAATAATTTTTCATTGTGAATTATTACGTAATATTTTGAAATGCTACATTCCGATTTCACTGTCGTATCAATCAAATCCAAATTGACATTTTTTTTATTATTAGGTTTCTCTATTTTTGCAAAGGCGGATTACTATCATTGCGTGTAATTTATCTAAAAATACTCTCTTTATCTGTAAGTACCAAATATAAAGTTATTGTTAGCTAAATCTACGTGTTACTGGCAGTTTTTTCTTCAACTTTTCTGCTCGCTTTTCTGATGAAAATAAAGGCATAATTTTCTGATACTAGTTATTAACTGTAAACTTGAAGGGTCGCACCTGAACCGGTTTCTTCAATCAAGGTTTTATTTTAGTTTGTTAATTGTTCGCTATTTTCTATGAGACATATATGAGACATGCCAAACTTCATCAGCGGATTCTAAGTTTAAAAATAATGTAAAAAGTTTCAATAAACATAGATCGAAAAATGTTCATTAAGGTGCGCGTCTGAAGATGGTTTTTATTCAAAATCTCCAAAACTAATGTATCGGGAATTTATATTAAAAACTGGGTTCGATTTATTTTCACTTATTTATTTACACCAATAACTACACGACTATAATCACATTTATATTCACACTTATTTCTTGGACTATAACGACTTTCTACTGTCTATGTGATCTATGATCGATTGGGATCTATGACTGACTATCTATCACTAACTGACTATCTTGTAATCTTGTCTATGCCATCAGCCTTATATATCTAACCGAAAAAGCTCTAGATGATTCTAGTGTTGTTTTCGTTGTTTCTGGAGGTTATTTCTCAATATATGGCTTCGAGAATAGATCAGGACTTATTCTCGTTGCCTCTGATGTCTCCCGTGTTTTCTGGAATATGTTTGTGACATTTGTGAGTGTAGTTTATTATTTGGGTAAGTCTTCACGTTACACTAATGACAATAAAAAAGCGAAATTTTACGATTCTTCTAATGTTTTGACTCCCAACACAATAGGCTAATAGCAATTTCAAAATTTTAAATAGGGATGCATCAAAAAAGGTTGCATTGGGGAAAAAACTAACCTAACCTAAACTAAACTAAACCTTTTGGTATGTGGCTTTTTCTAAATTTTGTCGTAAACTTATTAAAATTTGGAATTTTCTCCTACAAACAGGTACTCTTATCGAACCTCTGTAGGATGAACCGTTTCCTAGTAACATCGATCAAAGAATTTGAGATCATAGCAGCCATGGAAAAGACAAGTTTCGCACGTTGAATGTTGAATTATTTTACATTCGGTTACAAATGTAGCGTTTCTGTTTTTTTTTCTTCTTCAGGCACTTACGTTAAAAGGGCTGCAACTCCCTTGACGAACATTTTTCAACCTATATTTATTGGAACTTTTTGCATTATTTTTAATCTTAGAATCCGCTGGTGAAGTTTGTTTGGCTGGTTAATTTTGGGACAACCTGTATAAATTCTATATAAATATCAGCAAGACTAAATCATTTCAAGGTCGTTCACATCTCTACTCTGGTTGTCGGTACGTCCACGTTCAAGGCCAATCTTGTCGAGTAATTTATAATTTGTCTGGATTCATAACTATTCTGGTTTTAATGGCGCTTCGTGAAAAAAATAAATACATATATAAGTACTAATCCTTTCCTTGCATTATTATCTATCATTAAATTTTGAAAACAATTTGTCTACTTTGCTATTTTGATAATACCGAGGAATATAACATTGATGAAATGACCGTCTTTTTTTTCCAGTAAGTATTGGTTTCACATGATCATTCAAATTAAAATAAACCAGCTCAAATTGAACGTAAAAATAATAATCATAATTACTTTACACGCGACAGTTTTCAAATACTTAATATGAATTATTGTTTCGATACAAAAAAAGTATTATGATAGATTAAACATTTTTTGCCATTTTTTTAAATTAATAAAAGTTTTTATGCTTTTTACTATGTCACTTGATTTGAACCATTCCATACTTCTCTTCAAATATTCGCCTAATTATATTAGGCAGATAATCACATATTTGTCAAACACGCACTCAAATTATATTACTGACATCTGACATGTGACATATTAGTTGTTTAACGGTTAGGGGGTATCAGTGACCGAAGCAGTAAGTGTTCTATGCATAAATTTGTATACGAATCTATAAATATGATCTCAATTTCTCAGCTTGGGTTTGAATTTTATGTCAACCTTTTTATGTTCAATAAATAATAAAAAATGAACTTACAAATGCCCTTTTCTCATTTAAAATGCATTGCCCTTACCCGGTCACACTGCATTCTCAATGTGAAACGCGGTATATAGATTTTGAGATAGGTAGGTACATATATGTAATTATTCTATAAAAAATCTGAAGTTGTATCTTGATGCCAGAATTTTGGGTTTACTTCTTATCTAAGTCGGTACAGGTACCTCTTGTTTTCACATCCATGATTCATTTATTTGTTTTATCACGATACAATATTGCATCTGTGCCAAGAAAAGTATTACTTACATATAAATTATATTTACGAGTAGTTTCATTTGTCTGGAAAATACCATCAGTCGACGTTGTGATTCGAAAATAGATTTTCCTCATTTCACAAAAATGAGCATTTAGGTTATGTTGGTGTAACAATAGTCGTTGATGTGTTTAATTTTTTATTTTTTGTACAAAATTAAAAGTATATTATTTCGGTATGTTGTGTCCAAAGTCCAAGTAGCCAGGCAACAAGTTATATTGATGTTTGGCAGGTGGATTTATGACGTTGAGAATAATTTTATGTTTGAAGCTTTCATGGTTTGAAGAAAATATAAATTTTGTATGTCATACAATCTGTCAGTTAGAGGTGTCCCGAGATTGCTGGTTTTATTTTGAATTTTAGATTTTCGTTCAAGAAGAGAGCGCTTTGTTGCATAAAAAATACTAGATATTGGTATTTTCAAGCAATGGTCATGTCAACAACCACAGGAATACCTGTAATCTGTGGGAATTTATTTCATAAGATTGCGACGATTCCTTAACAGATAACATGAAGATATTATATATAGTAACAAATAAATTGGCTGTTCCAAAATTCAAAACATTAGCCTGGCCAGGGTTAAAATGACCGTCGAAAATTGACATATATATGTAGTCAACATAGGAATATGACATTGACTGATGACATTATTTAAGCCTGGCCAGGCTAATGTTTTGAATTCAGGAACACACAGAGAGTCTATTTAATTATTGATCAACGCGTCTGCGTCATTATCAGCTAGTGACTTTTTTATTAATCAAAAACATTTGACATTGCATCCCTGAATAACGTTTTCATGCTGCTTGTATTATTAATTTAATTTATACCTAATAGAGAAATAAAAAAATTGACCGTAGTTATTATAATTCAAAATAAGGACTCACTACAGAAATGTCTTACTTTTTAAATAGAAATTTACTTGATATTGTAAAATATTCCGTATTATCAACACATAAGTTATTTGATTCTAAAAAATGATATCAGATTTGATTGATGATTATAAATTATAATAATATAAAATAAAGATAAGAAGTTTCAGACGTCTACTCTTTGATCTTTTGCGCCATTGCATTAGATAACACGTTAAAAGTTGAATTTTTACTTTCCTACGCTACTATAGTAGCTGTATAAGGAAAGTATAGTAATCGTGTGAAATTTTCGGTATCGAGATTTTTACAAATGTTGACGTTTCAGAGTTTTCTAAGTCTAATAAACATATTTTCGGCCATTGGTCTGTTTGTCTGTGACAGCATTATCTCAGGAACGGAATTTTGTTGCTTTCTTTTTTATTTTGTTTGGTACCAATATCACTCGCCGGTGGCTCTGATTGAGAATCCTGTGTACACTGGGTGTTGAGCTATAGCCAAAAAAAAAAAATGATTTGCTCAAGACAGTAGCGCAAAAAAGGATTTGGATTAAACTTTCCTAAAGTATTCTTCTGAGAGCCCTTTACCACTCACATATAGCGTTATCTCTGAGAAAATTACAAAAAAAGTTATGCCTGAATAAAATTCCGTATTTTCCACATGTTTCTTCAGATTCTGGCTTAACGTTTCATCTTGCGAAAAAATGTTAAATAACCATTTTTGTTTGTCTTGACATGCTGAATAAAATAAGTGGTAGCACGATTTGACCAGAGGATTTTTACGTTACTACTGCTATTATCGTCGCTATGTAAGGAAAGCATTGTAATAGTGTAAAATTTTTCATTCCCTAGAATTTGCCTGCGAGCGGTAGGAAAGTCGCGTGAGTGGACACAGTTTCAAATAATAATATGGAAATAATAACTCAAAACTAGGTAAATCGTTTTTTTCTCGGATATGGGATGCATTTATTTACTCAATAACTAAATTATTTTTTTTATCGTAAAACATAGTTTTTTCCCGAATAAGATCTACAGAGAAATGTTAATTACCTTTTTAATGAAAAATCTACCTTGTGTAATGGGAAATTAAAAGCTCTAAAAGCGAATAATTAGTACGTATTTATCTAAAATCTAGACGCTTCAACAAATTAGATATCAAGAAACTTCGAATAAAGTTCTCGATCTCGCTATCCAGACAAAATTATGTCAACTTTCCAACAAACAGATTCTTAAATTATTGTATTATACTTGTCATCCTTGAAATTCAATGCTGAAACTTCATTGATTCTTCCTTCCATTTCGGGGACGGTTTTCCTTCCTTTTTTCACAAGTTAGTTGATACTCAGACACATAGTCGCCGCCAGTTGTTATGACATGACGTCTTCGACCCAATTTCCATTCTACCAACTGAAACTGGCTAATCCTTATAATCGTTCGGACGGGAATCATCGTGTCTGTGGGTCTATGCTCGCCTTGGCTCATTGCCAGCGATCGTTTACGTTTGTAATTCCATTTCTATGGTAATTCCATTTAAAAGCCCCTGTAAATGTATGTCTACACGATAGGACCTACATGTACAAAAAAACTACTATTGATTCATTTCGTTACATATACTCTCTGAAGACAGTAAAGTTGATGGTTGCCTATCGCCGAGAATAATTGTTGACGAAATAGCGCAAAAGCAAAGGAACTGTTTGATATTTAAAGACATTATGCTAACAAGTTACTTGAACATGTCAAAATCGTCAAGCTTCTAGAAGAAATATTATCTAAATTGTCTATGACATGTACCATAAATAAAAAATAACTTACGTACATTTTTAAAATCATCATCATCATTGTTTATCTAGCTAATTATATAAAGATTCGTTTTTTTTAGCTCATCGCAAAGTTTCTTGTAAGTGTTAAAAAATATAAATCTTTATTATGCATTTTCAACAAAAAAATGCAATAAAAACTGGAGGCGACGTTAAAAAACACATCAAAAGATTAATTATTTTCATCATCGCCTTGATAGTTCATAGTCATAATATGTTAATAACATCTCGTCTCATTTTTACAAAGTCAGTCAATATAATAATATTAATAATTATACTGTTGTATAGTCACAACATCTACCTCGTACGAGAAAGAAAAAAAAAAGAAACAAATTGATATACATTTCTAAACCTGAATTTATTATGTTGCAAGAAGTTTTATGTATATTTGAATGTATACTTTTAATATCTACTCTTACACATTTAAATTCTAAAAGCCATAATTTTGTGCCATTAAAACTAACCTTTGTCAACTAATATGTCAAAAGGAATATTCAGAGTACGTGTTTTTGCGTGTTTGATATCTTCTATTCTATATAAATACAAATGAATTGCCAAATGCGCTGCTAAGCGCAAAACTCGAAAACGGCCCGACCAATTCGGATATTTTTTGTTTTAATATTTTCGTTAAGGCATGAGGAAAGTTCTTATGGAGAGGAAAATCGTAAAAATTGCGAGAAAAATACTAAAAACACCACTTTTCCCATACATCTCATACACGTCAAGAACCATTATCCAAAGAACATCTGTTAATATTATCTGGGAACAATGAGCCTTTTTCCTTAGAAGAGTGTGGCCTTTCGCTACGAGAAGGCAGCAATTCTGGTAGGGACAGGGACAAATATAAAACCTGTTCCATCTAACACTGTGGAAATATAGGTGATAAAAGTAAATTATTTAAATTAATCAAGCAAGTAAAAAAAATATCGTGTACCATAAAGCATTACAATAAAAATATTATATTATTGCTGAAGTGTACAAAAGCAGGAAGTTATTTTTGAAAGTATTCGTCATTTAAAATAATAAATTAATAAATAAAGTGATTACTCTGAAATTCGTTTTATTTATTAATTTTTTCTATTGGACTGCACATGGCCAATAACCAACATAACTATTTATAACTATTTGCAATGATTTGTTAATAAAAAAAGGAAAAATGTTCTTATGACTTGCTACTTTTAACTGAAATTTTCGATTTGGAAGTATCATTTTAATCCCTAATAGAATATAATCATCTTTGCATTTTATTAAATGCTAATATCGAAACGAATTGATGACTGACTTGTGCAGTATATTCAACATTCAAGTGCTGTTAATATTCAATGTTGCCAACGCTGCCAGTATAATTTTCGCTGCATTAGATTATTTTCTGAATTCCATTTCCAAGAATATATGCTTTAGAAAAAATGACAACTGAACTCAACATATTATACAAATTTATAGTTTTTTTAAGTGGCAAGTGTTGGGTGTTTTGGTTTCAACTTTTCATGTATTGAATTTATTCTTTTAAGTGAAAATGAAAACGAACTATTGCATTTTTTAATTATCATGGTGTTTCAGTATCAGAGAATGGCACTATATGACGCTGTCACAAATCTGTGAAACTATACGTTTAGACACTTAGAATCTCACCATTTATTTGGTTTATGCTTTCATTATCGAATATTTAAAAATATGTTTAATATCCCAAACGTTATATTGGCAATTTTAGTTTTGACAACATTGGAACTGATAGTTTTTAAACGTCGAATACACTGCACAAGTCAATCATCACTTCGTTTAACATCACTGTCTCGCGTTTTGCTAATTTTGAAGGATATTAGCCTTTAACGGAATGCAAGGATGATTAAGTATGTACTATTTGGGTTTGAAAAGATACTTCCAAATCGAAAATTCCAGTTAAGTCGTAAGAACAACATTTTTCCCTTTTTTTATTAAGAAATCACCAAAAATAGCGGCTTCCGCCTCAATTTTATTAAAAGTTATGCTAAAATACACCAATTTTTACCAACATTTAATTTTTCAGGACTTTTATAACAAAATTATATTTTTACCAAAGTTTTATTTTTTAAATCAAAACCTTTAATGCCTAATACCTAGGAACTATTTTTTTTCTTCAAAATTACACTTGTTATATCTCTGATCACACTCGGCAGTGAAGAGGTGAATCCATTTTTATTTATAATACAATTTTGTAAATATCACAACAAACACAAGAAATTACGCAAATGAAATTGGAAAATTAAAAACCTACTTTTATATTAAACGAAAAACGAAGTCGATTTACTTATATCGACTTAAATTATACATTAAATTTGAGAATATCTACTTATTACTCATTTGGGAAATTTTCATTATCTTTTCTCTACCGATAAGATTACTTATTACCAATAATAACAGTTGATTGGACTTTCTATGGTTGTCATTAAGTTTGCGGTGAAAAAAAATCACACACAATGTTATCACAAAAGCTTTTAGCGATAACATTGTTTCTTGTTGCACAAATAATTATTAATAATAACCCCCCACTGGGAAGTTATATGGTATTGCAACAAGTATCCGATAAAAAATATCACCAATTTTATCTTTTAGTTATACAAAAAAATATATGACGTTCATGTGCATTCAAGCGCGACAGCCCTCATTTAGGTAAAATACATTTCCACGGTCTTGTCATCTGTCTTATAGGTTATACAACATTTGAAATTTACTTCAAAATTGCCTATGCAAAAAGAGAATGTATTAGTATAATCTAGGTGCAATTGGCGATAAAATGACTCGATCATTCCATTATATAACTTGAAAGTGATGTTTATTATCCACTATATCATTTAAAATAGCCTTGAACAATAAAAAAAATTGGGTATTGTTAGTCCTCATAGGCTCCATTACTGATGCCCTATTTCCAATCATATGAAAAAAAACAAACATTTTATCATATAACCTAGTTGATTTACCTAATATTAATCAAATTTCGACCTATTCCGATATATTTTATCTTCTGTTTTAGCAGTGTAAAATTTATATCGATTAAATTATCTCCGTACTCTGTACGAGCTCGAAATAAAACATGGTCCCCTCCCATATTCACAATCTACACACCTCCGCCTATGGACGTAGCGCTTTCGTCATCGATCCGCTAAAAACAGCCGACTGTGTAGACTGCAACATGTGATTATAGGTATTTTATAGAGAATGTGGAGGCTCGCCGCAAGCGCAGGCCTCCTATTGGTGAAAATTGTTTCATATACGTGACGCGTATTGTTGCTACACCGTCGTAATATTGTAGACAGGGTGTTTAGACGTCCACGAAGTTTGTTGTATAACTGCTAATATACCGGGCCGAGTAAAAAGTACAGCAACGTTATCTTCAGACAGTAATTGAATTATTTTAAATGGAATATGCCCCGTTTATTAACTTACAGGGTAGGAAGTTAATATAATAGATCCAATTTTCCGAAATTGTAATTTTCGTATCTAACCAAACTTCGTACAGAATAAAATCAGTATGATTGATTTTGAAGATTAAAAATGGCGGCCTACAAAATTTAAAAAAAAATTTCAAGATTTAAATGATATTTAAAATATTTTTGATTGATTCATAAATTTTTTTTGGCCGTCAGTTTATGTCCGTCCACTAGTTACGCAACTATGACAACACCGCATTTTCAGTAAAAAATACCTTAACCAATCCCAAATCAAAAATATAAAAGTATGAAGGAGAGCAACTACATACTTACATAGATCATACAAAAATTGGCCAAGTGCGTGTGGGGCTTACGTGTAGAAGGTTCTGTACTTATGAACTTCGCCTAGTTTTTCCTGTAAACTTTGAGTTATGACCTATTTTCTATAAAAATGAGCTTTTTCACTTTTTTCGTGACTAATTTTGAAGATATTGTTGCGTATGCGGGTTCGCAGATAAGTGAGACTAATTTAGAGTTATTAAATTAACTTTATTTACACTCAAAATAATATAAATTACAACTTAACTTTACTATATTCTCTCTAACTTACTCGGACTATTCTATTTATTCACACTGCCTTTTTCATTCTGTCTTCTTGCCGAAAATTCTCCCATATATATACCCGATAAAGGATCCAGAGCATTCGGGCGGCTTCTGGTCTTTGACACGAAAGCTGCCACTGTACGCTTCTCGAAATTCGTTTTGTCGGCATTTTAACAGAAGACGCTGACTGCTGCCGTCGCTCTCTTTGTTAACGCCGCTTTTGGTATTTCCAACCACAGCATTCGCGCGCTTACTTCAAACGGATGCCGCTACTTTGTAGCCAATACCGGCGGCTGTTCCCCTTTGCACGTTACAATATATTTTAGCATTCCAGTACTTTATAGATTACCCTGTATAATATGTTATTTATATTGAGTGAACATAGATAGTACAAAAAAACGTTCAACGTGATCTACTTTATTGACTAAGGCTGAAATGCTATAGCTTTTGCGGTTTTCTTTAGAAAGGATTTATTGCAGTTTTAATTATGTTATTCTGCGAATGTACAACTATGTTTAGCAAGCTTGCGCGTATTATTTGTTTCAATTGTACGATCTTGATTTAGAACTATAAATAAATAAAGTTTTTTACACAAATTATGACCACTTCTAATAGATGAGGCTCTGAAAAGTAATAATTAACTTGCTAATACATATTTCGATTCCTGTAGATTTTTTTAATAAGATGTTCAAAATTGGTTGTTAACAGTTTTCTATCTTATAACATTATTAAGTTCTGTTTTGTAAATGATGGCTTTGATATATCCACACAGAAAATAATTCAATGCTGATAAATCGGGATATCTTGCTGGCCACTCAGGTTTTCTACCTCTTCTTTTCGAAAAACTTGCAAATAATCTCGTATTTGACGTATCAATTGTACTTATTATATTTTAAAATGAAAGCAAATGTGGTTTTGTTTTATGGCATAAATTAAATATTATCCAATTTTAGTTTATGTAATGATGAATCCTTTATATTTTTGAATTATTCATGTTGATAATTTGATTTATGTATTTCATAAACCTTTTCGAAAATCGAAATAAAGGCAAGTCATGTTACTTTTTTGTACAAACTGTATTTTATATTACAATAAAAATCTTCAATTAATTATTGAAACTAAACTCTTTTTTCTTTTCCGTATTCAGTTGATGAAAATCGCCAAAGGCATTTTGGGTGAGAAGTTATTCATTGCATTGATGAAGGCCACATTTTATGGTCATTTTGTTGCTGGTGAAGATCAGTACAAAATTAGACCGAAACTTGAGAGACTGAGATCGTTTGGTGTCAAGCCCATCCTTGATTACTCTGTTGAAGAAGATTTGTCACAAGAAGAGGCTGAAAAACTCGAAGTCGAGTAAGTACATTTCATTATTATAATATGGAACGGTTATATTGTATTACTTACATTCCCCAAATCCACAAATAACGTTACCTGTTCAAAAAACAATGTGACTTTTTATTGACCCTTTTATTATCAAAAAATAAAAAAATTAAATGACAAAAACATGTAATCTTATCATGATGTAACAGATCTCCAAATTCTTCATAGAAAGTTGAATCATACTGGATTATTTCAATAATTTTTCCTTCTACATAAATTTGTCCATATTTTTTTATTAGAATATAGACGATATAATTAATTTCATATATCCAAAATGTATCATTATATTCCCACCTTGTTTAGAAAAATTTTATTATTGATTCGGTTTCAGTGTGGACTGATTAATTTTATACCCATAGCTGGATTAATTATACCGATATGTTTATTCATGCAAGAAAATTCATAACGACACAATATAATCTGATATCATTCATTTGTTAATTAAATCTCCTAGGTTGTACCTTCAACGAGTGTGAAGGCAGCCACGAGTTCCAGCCACGAGTAGGTACGCGGAAAATTTACGGCGAGCGCCCGGCCGCCATGGGTCGTTTCAGTGATCAAATTCGTGACTAGCCACGGTTGGCATTGAAAGTCCAGCTTATTTTTGTGAATGGATTTTTTCTCATCAAATATTATATGATGCTGACGGTACTTTGAAGGAGCTATAGACCACACGATTATCTCTAACAAAAACTCACTCCCCACAATTCCATTTATCTATTTGTGATAATATATCTTAAGTTTCTCAAAATACACGTAAATGTAAACGTATTATTTCTAGTGAATATATTATGCTCTGCAGAATGCTCTATGACACTTACATATAGCCTGATTTTGTCAGGCAAAAATCCACCCTCCACAACCCCTTCTACTAATTTCAAGGAAAATAGCATAAGCTCGTCAAAATGTACGTGGATGGGATTTTTTTGTGGTAAATATATGCTAGGCATGATGCCCAAAAAGACTTTTATGGCGCCTGATTTTGTCGGGCAGGAATTCACCCTCTACAACCCCTTCTAGTAATTTCGAAGAAAAAATCATAACTCCGTCAAAATGTACGTGGATGGGATTTTTTTCTGGTCAATATATGCTAGGGATGATGCCCAAAAAGACTTATACGGCGCCTGATTTTGTCGGGCAGGAATTCACCCTCCACAATCCCTTATATTATTTACCAATAAAAAATCATAACTTCGTCAAAATGTACGTGGATGGGATTTTTTTCTGGTCAATATATGCTAGGCATGATGCCCAAAAAGACTTATATGGCGCCTGATTTTGTCGGGCAGGAATTCACCCTCCACAACCCCTTTTAGTAATTTCGAAAAAAAAATCATAACGTCGTCAAAATGTACGTGGATGGGATTTTTTTCTGGTCAATATATGCTAGGCATGATGTCCAAAATGACTTATACGGCGCCTGATTTTGTCGGGCAGGAATTCACCCTCCACAACCCCTTATATTATTTACCAATAAAAAATCATAACTTCGTCAAAATGTACGTGGATGGGATTTTTTTCTGGTCAATATAAGCTAGACATGATGCCCAAAAAGTCGTATACGGCGCCTGATTTTGTCGGGCAGGAATTCACCCTCCACAACCCCTTATATTATTTACCAATAAAAAATCATAACTTCCTTAAAATGTACGTGGATGGGATTTTTTTGTGGTAAATATATTCTAGGCATGATGCCCAAAAAGACTTATATGGCGCCTAATTTTGTCGGGCAGGAATTCACCCTCTACAACCCCTTCTAGTAATTTCGAAGAAAAAATCATAACTTCGTCAAAATGTACGTGGATGGGATTTTTTTCTGGTGAATATATGCTAGGCATGATGCCCAAAAAGACTTATATGGCGCCTGATTTTGTCGGGCAGGAATTCACCCTCAACAACCCTTTATAGTAATTTCAAAGAAAATATCATAAGTTCCTCAAAATGCAGTTAATCCTTCTAAATATATTTAGGTTTCACTCTTTTCCACACCACCTAGCGGTAGAGTAACAAGCGCGTTTTTTTTATAGTGGTATCCCCAGGAGGCCCTTTTCCACGAAAATAAAATATAACTATGAAGTAACAAAAATAAAGTATATATCTCTGACCCAATAAAATAAAATATATTCTCAACTAGTAAATAATTAAATAAAATAAAATTTTCTCTTAAAATATAAATAAAATATACCTAAACAAGTTCTGACTAGGTAAAAATGTTTAGTACAGATAAATAATATATATATATAGAATCATAAAGTTAAATGCATAATAACAAATGTTTGTAGCTGGTAAATTTCATTAATCTCACGATTTTTGTCCCGATGAAGGTAACAAGCGTTACCGAAAGCTCGACATTGATTAAAGAGTTTTAATTTTATTGGCATTTTGACTGCAACCCCAATCATTAAAAATTCATCATTAATTAGACAGTCAAGAATTTACAATTCATTATATATATATATATATATATATATATATATATGTATGTATGTATGTATGTATGTATGTATGTATATGTATTTTTTTTCTTGTAAATGTTCTTGAGCCAAATTTATAAGGTAAATTCAGGGTATTCTTGGGATTTGGGCTCTGGTTCAATGAATACGGAAAATATTTGAGAAATAAATGCACATTTATTTCATGTCATAAAATGAGACGTTTCGACTCACTATGTGGTCTTTTTCAATCAAATAAAATAAAATAAAAGTTGATTCTGTAATGAAAAATAGTACATATTAGCACAATTAATAGCTTATTTGGTGAACATATCCCTAGGACATAAAAATCAAAAACCATTCTTGTGAAACCCAAAATAATAAAATTAAACCATATTCTGTTAAAGTAATCTGTTTCTTAGGACATCTTTTTCTTCTTTTTCATTGTGATTTCGGGTGGATGTAGAGAGATTTTATAATTTAATTGAGTTATTCCATAGTTGATTAACAGAGAATTGCTTGACAGACGAAGTAGCCGGATGTTAGGAAGAGGAAATTGAGATTATTTATTTGACATTATAATTTCCCATTAATTGTTGTACCTCTTTGAAGTTGGCAGGCAAACAAAGTATTGAATAATTAGCCGTTAATTAGCCGCAAATTAACCGTGAAAGAAAAAAATTAACCGCAAGCATAGAAACCCGAAAATTGGTTTGCATGCTAGCTTCAAGTGAAGTTAGCATGCAATAAATATTTTTTACAAAAATTTGGACCGACGTTATTAGTTGGTGCACTCAAAAGTATAAAATAATATTAATTCTATTGGAGCTGTTACTTTTGAAGTGGTGCAGTTGCAGGTAGATTGATAACTTTTGGCACCAACTTCACAAGTACCAGCACCAATGGAATTAATATTATTTTATACTTTTCAGTGCACCAACTAATAACGTCGGTCCAATTTTTTGTAAAAAATATTTATTTCACTCTTTTGACTGTAAGATTAGTTCCGAAAATCGTTGAACGTTCACTATACCATATCAATGAAGATAGTACTTATCCTATTACCCACGTATATTCCTTACTTGTAGTTGTTGTTATTATAGAGATCTCAGAACATCGCTGCGGAAATACGTTTGAATATTTTACTTGTTACCATATTAACACCGATTTAACTCGAAAACCGTAACTCTAAGGAAAAAATGTTTATTATAAATGTTGCTACAAATAATTATATCTTTCATCTAGAATCGAAAAATTTTCAATTTTCGAAAGAAATTGTCCTCTCCACATAGCAAAAATACATATTTAACATGCGTCTATCTCGAAAACCGTAACACTTTTGAAAAAATGTTCAATTTGAACGTTTCCGGATATCTTTAATTATACCAACTCAGATTTTCGATTTTCGAGAAAATTCGCCCCCACCACCCCTTCGGGGCGGTTTTCGCAGGGAAGGAGATTTCGGATTTGCGTTTTTATGAATATGGGACCATTTCTCAATCCCCTTTTTTCAAATGAATCCAGAATCATCAAAATCGGAGCTCGTTTACTATATAAAAGGCGCGCACGAACCAAAAAAAAAGCAGACAGTCGAATTGTATACCGCCACCGTTCGGGGTTCGTCGGTCAAAAACCGTAAAATCGGTTACGATCGTCCCAGCCAATACCACCAAGGCTCATAATTTGCCGCTAATTAACCTCTGACGATACAGCCACATACTTAAGGCCAATGAATTTTTTTTTCAAAACATCGCATGTTCTTCATACGTACGATAAAACGAAAGTTCTTAAATCTAACGGGATCGTTTTAGCTACCTGTAAATGGGCCGAAATGTTATTCCAACTATCGCACTAATTAACCGTGAAAAAAAAAGTTACCGCAAGCATAGAAACCCGAAAATTGGTTTGCATGCTAACCGATTTCACGGTTTTTACATGCCAACTTCATTTGAAGCTAGCATGCAAACCAATTTTCGGGTTTCTATGCTTGCGGTTAATTTTTTTCTTTCACAGTTAATTGTGTGCGATAGTTGGAGTAACATTTTGGCCCATCTACGGGTAACCAAAACGATTCCGTTAGATTCTAGAACATTCGTTTTATCGTACGTATGAAAAACATGTGATGTTTTGAAAAACATGCGATGTTTTGAAAAAAATGTTCGTTGGCCTTAAGTATGTGGCTGTATCGTCAGCGGGTAATTAGCGGCAAATTATGAGCCTGGGTGAAATTGGCTGGGACCATCCTAACCGATTTCACGGTTTTTGCATGCAAACTTCACTTGAAGCTAGCATGCAAACCAATTTTCGGGTTTCTATGCTTGCGGTTAATTTTTTTCTTTCAAGGTTAATTAGTGCGATAGTTGGAGACATTTCGGATCATCTACAGGTAGCCAAAATGATCCCGTTAGATTTTAGAACGTTCGTTTTATCACACGTATGAAAAACATGCGATATTTTGAAAAAAATAATTCATTGGCTTTAAGTATGAGGCTGTATCGTCAGCGGTTAATTAGCGGCAAATTATGAGCCTAGATGGAATTAGCTGGGACGACCCTAACCGATTTCACGGTTTTTACATGCCAACTTCACTTGAACCTAGCATGCAAACCAATTTTCAGGTTTCTATGCTTGCGGTTAATTTTTTTTTTTCACGGTTAATTAGTGCGATAGTTGGAGTAACATTTCAGCCCATTTACAGGTAGCAAAAACGATCCCGTTAGATTTTAAAAGGTTATGATTTTTTTTTCGAAATTACTAGAAGGGGTTGTGGAGGTTGAATTCCTGCCCGACAAAATCAGGGACCGTATAAGACTTTTTGGGCATCATATCTAGCATATATTTACCAGGAAAAAATCCCATCCACGTACATTTTGACGAAGTTATGATTTTTTATTGGTAAATAATATAAGGGGTTGTGGAGGGTGAATTCCTGCCCGACAAAATCAGGCGCCGTATAAGTCTTTTTGGGCATCATGCCTAGCATATATTTACCAGAAAAAAATCCCGTCCACGTACATTTTGACGAAGTTACGATTTTTTTTTCGAAATTACTAGAAGGGGTTGTGGAGGGTGAATTCCTGCCCGACAAAATCAGGTGCCATATAAGTCTTTTTGGGCATCATGTCTAGCATATATTTACCAGAAAAAATCCCATCCACGTACATTTTGACGAAATTATGTTTTTTTTTTTTTTCGAAATTACTAGATGGGCTTTTGGAGGGTGAATTCCTGCCCGACAAAATCAGGTGCCATATAAGTCTTTTTGGGCATCATGTCTAGCATATATTTAACAGAAAAAATCCCATCCACGTACATTTTGACGAAGTTATGATTTTTTATTGGTAAATAATATAAGGGGTTGTGGAGGGTGAATTCCTACCCGACAAAATCAGGCGCCATATAAGTCTTTTTGGGCATCATGCCTAGCATATATTTAACAGAAAAAAATTCCATCCACGTACATTTTGACGAAGTTATGATTTTTTATTGGTAAATAATATAAGGGGTTGTGGAGGGTGAATCCTTGCCCGACAAAATCAGGTGATAAATGTCTCATAGAGCATTCTGCAGACCATATATTTGCTAGAAAAAATACCGCTTACGTGCATTTTGAGAATCTCAAGATTTATTATCACAAATAGATAAAAAGAGTTGTGGCGTGTTAGGTCCTAGTCGACATAATCGGATGGTATATAACTTCTTCAGAGTACCATCATCAATCATATAATATTTGATAAAAAAATCAATCCACAAATAAGCTGGGTTATCAAAGCCAACCACGGCCAGCCATGAGTTTGAATTACTGTTAAACGAACTATGGCGGCCGGGCGCTCGCCTTAAAGATTCTGCATACTCGTGGCTGGAACTCGTGGCTGCTTTCACTCTGATGTACCTTCATATATTCTTGAGCGACCCATAAAAAAATTATCGATTCCAAAAATTGAGCTCTTCAAACAAATGCTTCGAAAAAATGTAGTAAAATGCTAAAAACTACTGTTAATAAATTATATTATTGCTTATACAAATATATAATAAGACTTTTTATTCAAACGTTTCTTAATGTTAGAGTATACAGCTCTAAAAACTACGATTTAAAAAGGTCCATCCAATATTTCCTTCATTTTATAGACGACCTTAAGTAACCTTTGGAAGTGACTGATGTAAATTGTTTTTTAGTCTTGCACCAATCCTCCTTATTTTTTATTTACCATCATAATTCTTTCGAGAAGGTTCTGCTGATATTGTCGGATGCTTTCCCCACTGTTTTATCATGATATGATCGTTTATGTTCAATAAACATAATAGCGGTCCCAGAACCGATCCTTATGGTACCCCTAATTCCTACCGGCTTGGATTTTGACAAGAATTCTCTACACTTCTTTCTCTGTAGTCTAGTCTATCCTATATATAAAAATTAAATTTGATTATTGCAGAGCCTCTGTCCCTGAGTCTGGTGAAGATCATGTTGAAGGCTCCCTCAAACAATACCATGTCGATAAAACATTCGCCGACAGAAGGTACAAGGTGCAATCGGCCAGAACGTACTTCTATCTCAATGAGGCAACATGTGAACGGAACATGGAGACGTTCATTAAATGCCTCGAGGCTATTGCAGGTTAGTATCAACATTTTTTTTCTATTTTTTGAAAAAATAAATAAATTTATGTGTGTTGTTTTAGAAAATGATCGCGCGCAAGACCAAATTTTCTAATGTATGTTTGTTTGCATGTTGTTTTTTTTCTTTAATTTTACGTTGTAAATTTAGCGAGCAAACATTAAACCGACTAATTATTTCGTACAAATATTTTTAATTTTTTCAATGTCGAAGCCACCAAGAAACCAATACATTTTGATATCATTCCCTGACTGTTATTGGTTTCAGACATTTTAGGTAGGTGGCAGTGTGAAAAACATTATTTCAGATTGCAGATGATGCAAAATTTATCTTATAATAATAATGGTCCTTGAATTTCTGACAATATCACATACAAAATGAAAACTAAAACAGTCTTAAATTATATTTATACGAGTCAATCATTCGAAAGATAATTAATGTGTGCATTGAGATCTCTGTTTCGAGGGCTTTAAATTACTCTTTTCTTACCTAGTGTTGAAAAGCAGTTTTCGTTAAATACTACCAGATGGCTCTTTAATGATACTACATATAGTTTATACATTCACAATCTTTTATCTATTAAATTGGTAGAAAATAATATATTTAAGCATCGCTTATGTTTATTCAAACATATTAAATTAAATATTTTCCAATGTTTTCTATAAGATGAACTGTCTCTTGTCAAATGTCATATGTTTTTCAGCGCGGATCGATCCACTTTTGCACCTGGGGTAAAAATATACTATTTCAAGGTCAATTTTTTTCCATCAGCTTGTTATATTTAACCTTGATATCACATTTTTTGCATATAAAATTGAAGCATTATATATATGAAGCCCCATTGCAATAAAAACAATAAATCACAATAAAGATAAAAAACATTGGGACGCCGTAGATAAGAAAAAAGAATGTTAACTAAAATATTGTACAAATATTGGTGTATCCATTCCATTTACCATTTACGTGTTTGATGAATAAATAATAAATAAACTTTTGAATCATCTCTGATGACATTGATAATGAATTGACGCCAATATTATTATTAAAGAATTAAAGTGGCAAAATTGTAATTTATCGTCAATCAATCAAAAAGTTTTTGCACTTTGTTGTTATTACATATCATGCCTGTTATCGTCACGTCGTTCGTTATTCAAACATTGTAATTGATTGTTCAAGCATCGCTTGACATGTTATCATATTAGGAGAATGACAGGTCAAAGGAAAGTTTTTGCTAGACTACTCATTAAAGTGTTTGTTTCGATCTGCTACTGAGTGTAAAATTCCAAAGTGACTGTTACACCCTGTATAATGATAAAAACATAAATTTAATAGAAGCAGCATTCCTGACGAGTTAATCTTTAAATCAAAGAAATAATTTAGGATTAGAATGATACGTTATTAGTTAATTCTCTTTATCCTCTGTATAAATAGAGATATTGACGTAAACCAAAAAAGATAATTTTAAGAAAAGATAATTCCACAGTTCTGTTACAAAATGTCCTTATTATTTTTGCTTACAATTGGTACAGGGTGTTATAAAGTTTTCGTAAAAATCTGATGTAATTGTAAGACCCCTATATGGCCAATAACTAAAATAAATATAAAAAAACAATAGCTCTACAGCATTCCTCATGAATCATCCTTTAAATCAAAAAAGAATCATGTATTGGACCTCTACTTTTGAATAGTATGTTCAATCGCTTTTTTCGCAATTTTTTGGTGGCCGGTTTTTTTGCCGGTCAGTGTATTACGCTCATTAGTTTCAGAGAAAATAATAACGCTTTATTTTCCAAGAAACATTATTTATAAAAGAATACGGGAAAAAGTTTCTGAAATGTTATTGAAAAATTACATAAGTGTTGTAATAAGAAATAAAATCGGAAATGTGATGAAAGAAGAAGAAAAAGTGTTATTTATTATATTGCGCAAGTAATAAATATTTGTTTAAAACTATTTTTGAATCTCGTTTTGCTAAAATTCGGTAATTTATTATAAAAAACTGATTGTTATTTTTTTATAACACCTCACGACATTCATACAAGTAAACATGGTAAATGTTTGTAGAAACACTAATGAAAGATTTTAAAAGTGTAAACTAAATTTAGCAAGTTGCTTCTTGATATAATAATAATTGACACCTCGTTATGCCAATTAGATTGACAGAGTCTAGTCTCTAAAAATTCGTGTTAATTTAAAACTTTTATATATATATATATATATATATTTACCTATTTGGTATCACGTGTGTCACGTTTAGAGGATATATTATTGAGGTGATAATATTGTCGAAATTTTCTGAAAAAATTGACCCGAAAACCTATATAATATGTTTTATATAACATTTTAGTAGAATAGAAAAAAAAGCTTATCAACATTGCTCAAAAAGTAGGGGATAGGTACAGAAGTAAAGAGGAAGCAGTAATTCTTCGATTAGTGTAATATGAGCTCTACTTTCTTTTGTCATCAGGTGATTTGTTTCTTGTACAAGACTGTTTATGAATTATTTAATCTCACATCTTGTTGACAACTTATTGTCACTGTCACAATAATGACCGACCTAACACATAATCGGCAAAGGCCAGATGAGCGGGAACTGTAACGTCATAGGGCGCTAAAACGCACGTGTTTTGAACCAATTTAATTTTGAGTGTTTTTGAACTTTTTTTAATTAAAATTTCGAAAAAAAATCAAAAAACACGGGTTAATTTTTTTTAATAAAGTTTCAGAATCATCAATAAAATGCAATGACCGAATTGCACAACTTTAAAAGTACCAACACCAACAGAATTAATGTTATATTGTATTTTTCAGTGCACCAACTGATAAAGTTGGACAAATTTTTACTTCCAAAAATTCATCAATTGAGGCGTTTCGGTGCTTTTATTTGGTTTTGGTACATGATGCAGGACTTTGCCTCATCCTCGGTTCTTTGGACGTAGTCATACTTTTTTTCTAAATATAAATATAGCACATAGCTACAACATGTCTTATTTTCTTTTAGCATTGGGGTTTTGATTATCTTTTCAACGAGATATTTTTCACTGCTATACAATAATGAGAGATTTGTTACGGGTGTACAAACTTTTTTAGCATCTAAAAATAAATCGGTAAAATGTGGAGCGCTTGAAATGCGAATTACTTTTGCCATTTGTGCTTTAAACATATATATATATATATATATATATATATATATATATATATATATATATATATATATATATATATATATATATAAGTATATATATATATATATATATATGGCTCTTTCATGATGCTTTTGACCTTGTTTGTATTTTAAAAATAATTATCGATGCAGGTGTCGTGATGAAAGAAGCTCTGAGATAAGATTGATGCATAATTTAATCATTTGATAAGTATATAGATAAAACAAAAAGACTAAATACAAACATTTTGAGAAATTGATTTTTATTAGTAGTTTATTTCAGACACTTTAGAATTAAACACCTTCGGGTATACGTTTTTTTTATTGGAATAATAATAATAAAATTTAAGATTTTTCAAAAACATCAACGGTTTCAATGTTTGAAAATATTAAAAATCTATTGGTAGTCGGTTCTAGTTTTTGCAAAAAGTTATTTTATATATCTGCACTTTCTGAGATTTATTGCACAACATTCTTTCAATCGGTAGCAATGAAACCTCGTATAAATATAATTTAATACTGTACAGTTCTTTTCCAAAAAAATATATATTTCACCAATTTGTATAAACACCCTCTACACTTTTATACAATAGGTATAATAAATATGTCCTCTAAATACTCAAAAGCATCATTTAAAAAAATATTATGTAGTTACTCTTTTTTTGCTATTATACATGTATTATTCGGGGTTGATCATATGTATGAAAACACCTTATGTCTGGCTAAACAATACTGTTACGTATGCGGGTTCGCAGATAAGTGAGACTAGTTTACAATTATTAAATAAACTTTATTTACACTCGAAAGTAGAATAATAAAAATTACAACTTCACTTTACTTTTGAATATTCTTATTACGCACTGTCTTTTTACACTCTGTCCCTCATGCCGACAATTCTCCCAAATATATAACCGAAAAAGACTCCAGATCTTTATCCTCTTTAGATCACTCCAGCCGCCACTGGACTTTTCTCGAAATCCTAGTGAGCACATGCGTCACACTCTTTGACAGCGGCCGCTTTCGAGATCTCCATCACCCGCGCATAAGCATTGAAAGGACACCGCCACTTAGTGCCCAATGCCGGTGGCTGTACCCCTTGCATTTTACAATACTTTGTTATATAAAAATAACTTAATAAAGTTTTTGTAGTATTTGAATTCCCTTCAGTAATATTTCGATTCTCAACAGCTGCGCTAATTTTCCAGGTAAGACGTCATCGGTGTTTTATTATAACTTATAGTTTAGCCAGAAATCTGTCGTCGTTTTTACACATTTGCTCAACCCTATATACCATTTTGTTTGTATGATATACTTGGTATTCCAAAATAATTTAGTCAAGCACTAGTTCCTACATCTTGATAGAAATATTATTATAGATCATGAATAACATTTGTTTAGCTTCATGAAAATATATTTTTATGATTTTTTTAAAACAGAGTTTTTTTCATCTCACTAAAATATTTTCTACCAGGAGCTAGAGCCTGGTTATTTTTTCTAAGACAAAATATCTTAAAACATTTTTTGAGTATTTAAGTATTATAATTGTATTATATATGTTTTAATTATTATTATTCTGTATTTTTCTGTGAGTTATTTTTGCGATGTCTTTTATTCATAATGCCTGTGTTTTTTCTCTTCCTAGATTTTCAGAAGACGACGCCAGGTAAAGTAGTTTGCAAGAGACTCATGAATAAATAATCAAAACAAAAAAAAAACAAAGATTCAACAATCAAAATTAAAATAAAAAAAATAAAATCTCAATTGTTGTACCTCACTTGCGCACAAAACCTCCCCAAAAAACACACATACAACAATGAATTTGCAGATAAAAGTCTTGGTAATACCGTAAAAAATAATAAACGTAAATAAAATTGAAAATCAATATGGTTCACACTCAGTCAATTTCAAGTTATCAAAATTTTGCTGGCGTCAGATAAGTATTAATTTTAATTTCTTTATTTTGGAAATATATTTATCTATTAGTTTTTGGATTTTTATCCCTATCAATTTTTTTCATGTAGAATTTTTGTTTTTTATTTTAGATTTTTCAATGTTTATGATCAAAATATGAATTTAATAATCTACCGCCAAAAAAAAACACTAAAGCAGATCAAGGCTGTTGAATGGAGAGGGACGCTATTTTTAAGAACCCCACCCATTTTTCAACAAAACCTTGACCTTCTAAACGTCCAACTTAAAAAACGAATGACATTTATTTTGATCATTTACATATTCAGTTGATGTAGATCGCTCCTGTAGTCTGTTTGTTTGAAGCTTCAATAAATCATCAAACGAACAAAATTATCATTACATTGGGTGGTATTACTTGAAGACTTTGCTGTATTTTCCGCCCCTTTTAGCCTTTTGGACTATCTGCTTCTCTATTTTTGATTTATATTTACATACATTATTATTTTTCTCTGGTAGTTTTATTCTCTTGTTAACTAATTCTGGCTTATTTTAGTTGTTTTTTTTTCTTTCCCTTTCTAGTGATGTTAGTTGTAATGTAAAATTGTTGGGATTGCTTGCATATAAAAGCTGACATTAATCAAAAAGCATAATAAAAAAAATATATATTTTTAAGGTTATAAGTTATAACTAACTGAGATCTGACGTCTGTGGAAACCTTTAGCGTTGATAAATGAAATATCTATTTACAGATCAAATTGTAAAAAAGAAAAATTATGCTTTTTGGTTGGATTGTATCCATATATAATATTTTTATATAAATCGGTGAGGGGTTCCCAGTGTAAGGATGTGTTTAAATGCTCCGTTTCTTTGTTTTCAGGAGCTACATATGGTACTGGTATTACAGCTATTAAACTGACTGCCTTGGGAAGGCCACAATTATTGGTAAGATAGTTTTTATTTTAATTTTCCTTTAGTAGTTTATTTTTTCACCAGCCTCATGAAAAATAAATTAAATAAGTTTCATGGGACACCTAATTTGAAAGTTAAATTGTCAGATATTGTTTAAAGGTTCAATAAAAAAGTGCCTATGAAACAGAAGAAGAAAAGAAGTCTCTTTATTTCTCTTAAATTGAACTTCCAAAGAAGGTGTCGAGTAGTTATCACTACTCGCCCATGCTACGTAGCGACATAGACCACTCATATCCTTCAATGAATTTTCCCTGTAAAGGCTGCTCATGTTGCATTATCAAGAGAATCAAATATTCTCCTAACCCACTACTAACACACACTATTTTTTATTATTATTCTATGTATTTTTCTCTTCAATTTTCAGCTACAATTGTCCGAAGTAATTATGAAAGCACGTCAATACATGACAGAAATTGTTGGTGGTGAAGGTAATGTATTGTCTCACCATCTCAAACATGAAGATCTCGAAGCGAAATTTGAAAAGATCCAAGATAAAGAGTCATTGAGAAAGTTCCTTAAACAAGTAACGTACGATAAACATGGGTAAGTGATTATATTGAAAATCATCAAAACCTACCTATTAATTACATAAAAAGAGATAATCATTCAGAAAAATATTAAAAGTATATTTTTATACCTACAATCAACAGATTCATCGTAAACTGAGACATTTTAAATAAACCATTTGTGTACTCGAGTCTGGAGTCTGGAAGCATCCCTATAAATTCTGCGAATTTTTGAAAAAAATCGTGTTTGCGCAGGTGGTCGTGCGCAACTTACCACTCTCGCCCTCTCGCGGTTATGCGCAGTAATTGCTACTGCTACATTGGTACCTATCCGTCGTTTCTGTGTCTACTTCGTTGTTTTAACGGTATTTTACGAAATTTCAAGTAACAAAAATAAATGACTCAATAGAAAATACAGAATACAGTTCATAGACTATCAAACAGTCAATTGTCATTGAGTGCGTGATGTGAAAAGGCTTTTTGACAGAAATCTATGACACTGACAAACCAAACCAATGACCTAGTGATTATTTTCAGAAATGCAGCGGGAAATTTAAAAATCATATTGAATAATCTTTGTTTCCTTCTCAAAATGAAGCTCAACGTTGCAGTAAAGTTAAAATAATGTTGATATAAAAAATGTACTCGTCTGAAATTGTAGTGTTGCTTCCTTTGTCAAAAATTGTATTATTTCATGGTCTTGGTATTTCATTTGTTTTGTTATTATAGTACAACAGAAAAAAGGAAGAATATTAGAATACAGCTTGCTTTACTATATAAACATAGTTGTAGGAGATTCAATACATGGTCCTTATATAGGTATTTACAATAATAAAACAATTTTTCTTTAAAAAAACCTCTGTAGATTATCCCAAAATTATTACCCATATAGTTTTATCTAATGGTTTTTTTCCCTAACACTGTTGAATTCATTGCCAGTAAAATGTGAATTTGTATACTATAAAATTCCAAACCTTATCTGCTTTTTTTAATAATCGGTAGCAACAATCATATAGTAGCATATATTATTCAATAATTGGGCATTTTTTAACGCAAAACCTAAACAAACTTGATAAAATTGTGTCAAATGAATCTTTTCATAAAAATACTTTATATTTTTTAGGCTAAAATTATCAAATTCATATTACAGGAAATAGAGGTTTTCATTAGTTCTTTTTTTCATTTAGCATTTTCCTCTCTTGTTTAGTTGTTGGTTGTGTTCTGAATATGTTTTTTTCTTCCACAGCGTACTCCACCTGTTCCCCTGGTCGGGCATCATCGACGACAACCAAGAACTCAGCACTACCTTCCGAGTACCTGACTTAAAGTCCGGCCGTATGATTAGGCTCATCACTCAACTATCACCCAAAGAAGAGGAAATGTTCAAAAATATGATTCGACGAATGAACACCATCGTCAAGGTGAGAAAATACAGTCCACATTTTTTTTCTCATTCAAACATTCTTATAGAAAATACAAAAGTGAAAAAGTTCCAAGATAGATTCTCACAGACAGTTTTTATATAAACGCCTTCCTATTTCCTTACAATCGGGATATTCCAGCTGATAGTTATTTTTATTTGTTTATCGTGCTCTTGTTTTGCAGGCCGCCCAAGAGATGGATGTACGCATCATGGTCGATGCTGAACAAACATACTTTCAACCTGCCATCACCCGTATCACTCTCGAATTTATGAGAAAATACAACAAAGACAAGGCCATCGTCTTCAATACATACCAATGTTATTTGCGAAATGCACTCAGCGAAGTCACCACCGATTTGGAACAGGCTAAACGTCAAAACTTCTATTTTGGTGCCAAATTGGTCAGAGGTGCCTACCTTGAACAGGTAAAAAATAATTCTATATTCATAATTTAAATTATAAAAACCAGTATTCAGTTGATGTTCTGTTCAAATTTCACACGATATTATAATGGGCGATCCAATTAGTACCTAATGTTGTTTTTCAAGTCCTCATAATGGTTTTGGAACCTTCGACTTCACATAACCCCACAGGAAGAAGTCACAAGGCGTCAAATCACAAGATCTTGCTGGATAATTCACAGGATTATTTCTGGAAATAACGTTCTCACCAAACCACTGCTGCAATCATGGTGGTTTTGTTGACGAAATGGAATGTGGCACCGTCCTGTTGTGATCAAAATACCTCCAAATTGTTTTCACTGACAAATGAGAAGAATTAGTCGTTTAACATTTCCCAATAACAAATTCCTGTTAGGTTAGGTTAGGAGTTTCAGTCAAATGTCAGCAAAGTCACAGCGCGACAATGAATATCCGTGGGTTCTCGAACCAATTGAATTTTGAACGAAAAGAATCATAAAGCTCCTATTGGATCACCTTTCATATAAACTCTTCCAACTGGTTAATTATTAAATTATTCTCGAATAATGAATGTGTTGAAAGAATATATGGTTGTTGTCAATTCATTTTGAAACAATTGCCTTCGTTTACCCAAATGAAACTCGGTACCTACTCTAGATATTAAATGGGGGTGTATTTTTTTCAGGAGAGGGCCCGAGCAGCTGCCATGGGTTACCCGGATCCGACAAATCCCAATTTCGAGGCCACCACTGAGATGTACCATAACACATTGACCGAATGCCTGAGGCGGATCAAGGCATTCAAAGAGAAGGGAGAAGATAAGAAAATCGCCATCATGGTAGCCTCACACAATGAAGATACCGTTCGATTTGCCATTGAAAAGATGAAGGAGTTTGGTATCGAACCCAGTGACAAAGTTATTTGTTTCGGGCAACTGTTGGCCATGTGTGATTACATTACTTTCCCATTAGGTAAGATAAATCTTCTATAAACTAAATTAAAGTAACCAGTTGTATGTGTTACGTCACAGGTGGAGTGATATACCGGAAATTTCAAAGGATGTCACAGTTGGTTATTATATCTGCTGTCACATTCATGTTTCAAAATATTTGATATTTATCATATCTGTTTCTTTAATGATTGATGTGGGTAATAGCCCGTACAATATCTGATAATATATATATATATATATATATATCCACCCACTATATGTGTTCAATGTATCGCTCATATTAGTCTCCACCGTCTGCGCCACGCTGAAGATTGATACTAATATGAGTTCAAAATAAGGATTGATTATCAGACACGGCTCGACGCTCTGCGGCAAACTGAAGATAGGCAACAACCTTGAAATCATGATATTTGTCTGGGTGGCGGTGCTCTGTTTGTTAATCAATCTGATTGAACATTTATAGTGGTATTTTGCAATATTGTGACAATGTAATAAATTGTACGTATTGTCCTAACAGTTGTCGATATCATTCAATGGCGGTAGGGGTGTTTGCCCTCGCAGTAGTTGTTGTCGGCACAGTTAGACGTTCTAGCGTAATCTAGTTATTTACCAGTAACGGCTTATGTTATATAATCATATTGATTATATACCAATTGAATTCATATTCAGAAATATTATAATATGACTGGTACAGGATAATATATGGCAGTTAAATATTGCAAAACAAATTTAGAATCGTTTCAAATGTTGCTTTTGTTCGTATATTCCTAGGTCAATCAGGGTATTCTGCATACAAATATATCCCGTACGGTCCTGTAAACGAAGTCCTACCCTATCTATCTAGGAGAGCCCATGAGAATAAAGGTGTGTTGAAGAAGATCCAAAAAGAGAAGAGACTATTAGCCAGGGAGATATTGAGGCGTATGGCGACTGGAAAGATTTGGTATACTCCAAAGGGAAATTATGTTCCAGTGTAAATGTGAGTTTTATTCAAAAAAAATAATTTATATTCATTCCTGACACCATTTTCGTATGTATTTGGTCTCTACCGTGTTTGTTCCAACAGCAAATATTTATTTAGTTGTAATTTCGGCCAAGATTTCGGACATATTCAATCACTTCTTCAGGGTAAAAATCGTAAATTTCAATTATATCGAAATAAAAAAGTATTTATATTATATGAGATTCTGATATCTGTATGGAAGTTAATCATTCTGTTTTTGTTTTTCTTCCAGAAATGAAAGCTGCATCAACAACCTCCTCCTCTTCTTCTTCGACTCGAAAGTACTTGAATTGAATATATGTGGTGTGTCCCAAATCTAGCGCTAATGGCGACACTTACCTATATTTTGTAGATAAGTAGTTAAACAAACAAAAAGTAAAAACAATGAAAGACAAATCCACGAACCCTACCAATATTTTTTGTTGAAATATTTTTCAAAAAAAAACACAAACAATAACAAAAGGATCTGCGTGATTGAACAACATGGTATTCGCCTCTATAGGGAGAGACAATAATATATATATATATATATATATATATATATATATATATATATATATATATATATATATAATATTAATTTAATTTAATTTAATTATGGATAATAATATATTAAATGTCTACAGTAAGTAAAAATCGTGCTATTATTATTATTATTATTATTGAAATGAAATACTACAGAGTATTATTATTATTATGTTATAAATATTTATTCAATTTGTAAGAACGTCAATTAAGTGTTGCGGCAATATACGATATGAAAAAATGCTGAAAAAAAAGGCTGATCTGAATGGACAATATAAATAGCAAAGAAAAATTGTCTCTTATATATATCGGTGATGCTAGACCATCAAACTGAAAAATCATCACGCAGACCTGGAAAATCCGAAAAAAATAATAGCAGCTACTTGGTAGAAAAAAAGAATGTGGATGTTAAATTTTTTTGGTATATATTGCCTGTAATTTTTCTTGTGAAATTTCATCAACAAGGCAGGCAATTAAATAATCCACCGGATTTTGAGAAAATATTTTTGAAAAATCGGCTCACTTGCACCTTTGCTCGAAAAAAAAATGTGTCATTTCCTGAATAAATACTTTACCTGCTCTGTACAATCTAATCAAAAATACTCCGATCAAGTTTTAATCTAAACTTTATTATATATTATGTAAATTATTATTTTTATTATTGTTAAAATTTGATTGTAGTAAAGATTAGATTGAACAGTGGTCTTCTTGTGTTGTTATATTTATCTATAACTTGGAAGGAAGGATAACGAAAAAGCTGATATTATTATAAAATTGGACAAGATATTTATAATATTAGAACCTTTTTTTTGAGAGGATTTCAATTTTTACAATAAAAAAATGCGAAATTTTGTTTTTTTAGTGTTGTATGTTGAAAAACAAAAGAGTTTTGAAATACTTCAATAGCCTGTGATTTTATAGGTTTTTAATTATTACTTTGTAAAGAAAACTGTTATTATGAAAGTTGGAAAGAAAACAACAACAAAACTATACCGTTTAGTATTTTTTTAATTGTTTAGTTTTGGTGTGTATGAAAAATAAAAACTGAAGTGAAAATTAAAATGTTTTTGTTTTTATTTATTATTATATTGAATTAATAACATCATTTGCGGGGGAGGGGGTGTATGAAATGTTTTTCAAGAAATGGAGGAGATGAAGAAATGTGGTTAGAAGAAGATCTGATCTTACTTAGATGTTGAATAATAATTATTATAATTGATAGAAATTTAATGTTTCAAATTAAATTAAAAGAAATATGTATGTCGAGACAAGCGCCCTACATAGATATAAGTGCTGTGTCTTTAAAAATATATATAATATAAAAATAATATTTATGATGTTCAGACAATAAGTACAAATATGTAATAAAAAATGTTACGAGTGTTTTTCTTTTGTTTGTGAAACCTGAAGAACGTTATTATGATAAAAATTTTATATTGGCTACTAGAGGCCATATTATTAGACCAAGTGGATTTTTCACTTTATAAATATTTTTTACAAAAAATCGGACCGACGTTATCAGTTGGTGCACTGAAAAATACAAAATAATATTAAATTTATTGGTTCTGCTACTTTTGAAGTTGTGCAGTTGCGGTTAGCTTGATAACTTTAGGTACCAACTTCGCAAATACCAGTACCAATAGAATTAGTATAATTTTGTATTTTTCAGTGCACCATCTAATAACGTCGGTACAATTTAAAAAAAAATATATTTATTTCACTCTTTTGAGAGTAACGTTAGTCACGAAAATCGTTGAACGTTCACTTATACCGATGAAGATAGTACTTATCCTATTATCCACGAATATTCTATGCTTGTAGTTGTTATTATTGAGATCTCAAAACATCGCTGCGGAAATACGCATAAATATTTTAAATGTTACCATTTTACCACCATTGTAACTCGAAAACCGTAACTCTAAGGAAAAAATATTCATTATAAATGTTGCTACAAATAATTAGGTCTTTCATGTAGTACCCAAAGATTTTAAATTTTAGAAAGAAATCGCCCTCTCCACATATCAAACATACACATATTTGAGAATTTAAAAGGTTCTTACTCGAAAACCGTAAGTATCTTTTGAAAAAATGTTCAATTTAAACCTTTTCGGATATTTTGCTGTCTTTAATACTGCTATCTCAGGATTTTTGATTTTCGAGGAAATTTGCACTTTGCACCATCGGGGGCGGTTTTTGGAGGGTAGGAGATTTCGAATATGCGTTTTTATGAATATGGGACCAAATTTCAAGCCTCCTCTTTCAAAAATCATCAAAATTGGAGTACGTTTACTATACACAACGCGCGAATCAAAAAAAAGCAAACAGTCGAATTGTATACCTCCTCCGTTTGGGGTTCGTCAGTCAATAACATAACCTAGGTTAGAATGGCGGGAGCACTAATGCTGGTAATTATTGCGCATTTAAGTAAAGCTAAATCTCTCTTTTATGAGTCTTAGTAGTTCTTTGAAAAATCCATAATATCAAGAAATATTCTCATGTTTGTATAGAAGAAAGAATCTTTGTATTGTTCGCAAGATTTTTATAAAAGACTAAAATAAATAAATCTTTTTCAGTTTTCTTGTGAAGCTATTCTCCAATTTTCAAGGCACCTGCTACTATAAAGTTTCAAAGACAATTTCAAGAAATGTTATCGTGGTAATTAAATTTTAGATCATTAAAACACATTGTTGAATATATAACACAGAAAGATGTGTATATTTTGGTTTCTTCTACAAAATCTTAGCAAAAGCAAATCGTATTGAAAATAAATAATTTCTTAAAAAAACTAGGACTGAATGAATGCAATGAAAAGTACAAAATAAAATATTGTTTAAAATTTTTGAGTGTCACAAAAAAGTAAAACCCACTTTCTGACAGTTTTTGAAAAGTGTGACATAAACGTTGGTCTTAATTCCGCCGTCTCAAGTTTTCGATTTTGAAGAAAGGGTCGCCTACACCCTTAGGAGAGGATTTTTTTCAATAAAGACATGATAAATTTTATATTTTATGAGGCCATTTCTTATTACTCCTTTTTCTACTGAATAAAGAATAATCAAAATCGGAGCACGTTTATCTTAGAATCAAAAAAGCAGTTGGTAATTTTTTTTATTAATGCATATTAAATAAAACAAATAAGGATGCAGACATCACTAAATTTAAAAGTATATTTTTTTATCAATTCGGTATATCCATAATATTTTGTCTGGTGTATTTGATCTTTATACTGGTACTGATAAAGGAACACTTTATTACATTCTACTATGAATAAAATGATAACGCAATGGTACTTTCACAATTAAAACATATGCAATAGATCATCTGCCAAAGATTTCATGGAAAGTTGTACCGTTGAAGCCAACATCGCTAGTTGCAGAATTGGTAAAAGCAATATACATCCTAAAATATATGTGCGAAATGTTATTTTTATCAATTATCTCAATCTCCCAAAGTATTACCTGTCAGCTGATATATCGAGAGCGCTACAAACTAGCTCGAAGATGGCTTTGGAATGTTTTTTGTTTTCTTCAATACCCAAAGCCCCAATACTCATTAATGTGGCTTGTGCCGCAGGGTCGCTATTGCCGCCCCAAGACATGTTGATACCTCCAACTATTGAAGCACAGCAATACTAATGAAATATATAATATATGTAATAGTGTGCGGACAACGAACGATAAAATCTCATCTCATAATAATTTTTTGAGGTAAGTACTTACATTAATTGGTTTTCCGAGAGATTTGGAAACGACGCCGCATAATTTTGCGGACAAATCAGCTGGGATTTTTTCTTGTGGAACATTCGTTTCAATCCTTAAGTACGGCATTTTTTTAAACCTTAATTTGCTTTTGGTTACGTTGAAAAATCGTGATTAAAAAGTGATCTTCAAATTCTTACCTGCCTGAATCATAGATCCATAGATAAGCCAATTTTGTTTCGATCAAGCAAGAAACATTAGATTAATTATTGTTCTGTCACATACGTCACTCATGGGACAAAATAACCGTAACCTAACATATTTACTCAAAATAACATAACCTAAAAAATATCGGCTACTTGCCTGTAAATAAATTAATTTTCATAATTTTATATTGTGATTGTGGGTGTGTATTTTGTGTTTGTAATATTATAATCAACGATAGTGCGACTCAGCATTGGCATATATTTTGCAATATCTTCAAGTACAACCGTTGAATTTCTATCTCACACGAAAAAAGAATGGACGCCGATCTGTATGATGAGTTTGGTAATTACGTTGGACCAGAATTGGACAGTGAAGAGGATGAAGAAGATGAACCAGATCAACAGGATGAAGATGAACACCAAGAATACGATGTAAGATCATCATAGGTTTTATTCCTCCTTGAATAATAACCCACCTTCTTTTCTAGGATGAACAAATGGAAGATGAACCACAGCCAATGTCAATAGTTTTACATGAGGATAAACAGTACTATCCTTCAGCCCTCCAAGTATATGGACCTGATGTGGAAACCATAGTACAAGAAGAGGACGCCCAAGCATTGGATGTGCCACTTATTGAACCGGTGAAAAAGAAAAAGTTCCAATTAAAAGAACAAGAACTACCAGATACCGTCTACAGCATGGAGTAGGTACATAAACGTGAGCATAGATTTCATTCCTTATAAATAATTTTTCATTTAGATTTTTGGCTGATATGATGGACAACACCTCGCTGATACGTAATGTAGCCTTGATTGGGCACTTACATCACGGCAAAACAACCTTTGTCGATTGCGTTATTCGTCAAACACATCCAGGCTATCAGGATAATGAAGAGAAAAATTTACGCTACACCGATATTCTATTTACCGAACAGGAAAGGGGATGTTCTATCAAATCAATACCTGTTACTTTACTTTTACCCGATATTCGCAACAAAAGCTATTTAATGAACATATTCGATACTCCAGGTGAGAGTTTTTCGGCTATGTGATAGTTTAGTCTGTAATAAAAAAAATATCTTTAGGTCACGTAAACTTCTCCGATGAAGTAACAGCTGCAATGCGACTATGTGATGGCGTTGTACTTTTCGTTGATGCAGCTGAAGGTGTCATGTTGAATACTGAAAGACTGCTCAAGCATGCGGTGCAAGAACAAATGCAGGTCACCATCTGTATAAATAAGATTGACAGGTTGATTTTGGAGTTGAAGTTACCACCTCAAGATGCTTACTATAAATTGAGGCATATTGTCGAAGAAATAAATGGATTGCTTACGTGAGTACTTTGATAATAATAAAAAAAATTAAAACTTGTTTTATGTCTTGATGTATATTGGTTCACACAAATCTTGGCGATTTTATTCAAGACTCCCTTAGCAAAATAATGCACAGATAAACATTAGTTTTGTTTTTCATTCTTTTCTAGTCTTTATTCAGATGACGCTAATCCACACATCGTGTCACCTGTTCTTGGTAATGTTTGTTTTGCCAGCTCCCAATATGGTGTATGCTTTACATTAAAATCATTTGCCAACATTTATCATCAATACTACGGTGAAGTGAACATTGATGAATTCTCGAAACGATTATGGGGTGACATCTACTTCAACAGTAAATCGTAAGAGTAAAAACTACAAATATAATTGAAGGTAAATATCTCTTTTTTTTTTAAAGGCGTAAATTCACGAAAAAAGCCCCTCACAATTCGGCGCAAAGAAGTTTTGTGGAATTTATATTAGAGCCGCTTTATAAAATTTTTGCTCAAGTTGTCGGTGATGTGGATAGTACATTGCCAGCTGTTTTGGATGAATTGGGTATTAAAATGACCAAAAATGAGATGAAACTGAATATTCGACCATTATTAAGGTTGGTCTGTAATCGTTTTCTGGGCGATTTTAGTGGTAAGTGTAATTTTATGTTTTATTATAAAATTAATTCAATATACAGCTATCGATAACCACGAGGCAATATTGTTTTTTTAAATGTTGGTACCAAGAACTTATAGTATGTTCCCCCTTTTATTTAAAACTATAAAGTTGACAGTAATATACAGGATGACCCATAGAAAGCGCTTCGGATTATAGCTGCCGATCTGATTATTTGTTTGAGATTTTTTTCATCAGAGGATCGTTAATGACTATGAAGGGCGCAATTTAAAATTATTCTCATTTATAGAGGTTGTCCAAGAAAATCGCTGAGGGATATTCAATTACATATTAAAAAAATGTTTTGCGTCCATTTTTCTAGTTATCGGTAGCTCTAATAATAATATTGTTAAAAAATAAATTCGATATTTCTACCAAAAAAAAAGGTTTCGTCGATATGTGCGTGGAACATATCAAATCACCATTGGACAATGCCAAAACCAAAGTCGATCACATCTATACTGGTCCAAATACAAGTAAAATATACGATGATATGGCCAATTGTGACCAAGAAGGTGTATTAATGGTAAGAGAACATAGAATTTAAAGAGCTATAGAGAAAACTCATCAATAATTGTCCGGTAATTTACATATTTATATTTAGGGATCTTTTTTTTCTCTGTTGCAATAAATAGGTGCACAGTTCAAAGATGTATCCAACAGAAGATTGTACATTCTTTCAAGTTTTGGGTCGCGTTTTGAGTGGAACACTACATGCCGGTACAGATGTTAGGATTCTGGGAGAGAATTATACATTGCAGGATGAAGAAGATTCGAGAGTATTGACAATTGGTAGATTGTGGATATATGAATCCAGGTACATAAAATATTTACATGATTTCCACATCAAAATACATAAAATTTGTCAAAAGTTTCATATTTTATGAGATATTTGGCGCGTCTATTCTCCAAGACGACTTCAGAAAATACCCAGACGTTAATATTTTATTGTGCAACATTTAACGCATTCGATAAAATGTAATATTTTAAAGCAGACAATAAATCTTCTCCGAGGTGCCACTGAGCCTTGTGTTAATTTTGAGGTTATGTTGAAAAAATGTCATTTTCCTATCATATATTATATATTTGATGAAAATTGGAACATAGATAATGAATCTTTAGAATCATAGCATTCTGAATTGGTTCTTTTAAAGAATTTTTATGTTGATTAAAAAATTGCTAATTTTAAATCATTTTATTAACCCCTTTTAAATGTTGTATCTATGGACTGTTACATTTCTTTTGTTATTTCAAGGTACAAGGTGGAATTGAACCGAGTACCAGCTGGTAATTGGGTACTTATAGAAGGTATAGACCAATCGATTGTTAAAACAGCAACCATTGCTGATTTAACTATAAATGAGGAATTATACATATTCAGACCATTGAAATTCAACACGCAAAGTATCATAAAAATTGCTGGTGAGCTAAATAAAAGTTATTTAAATATATATATATATATAGATTAAAGTATGACGTTTCTTTTTTAGTTGAACCTGTCAATCCCTCAGAGCTACCCAAAATGTTGGATGGCTTAAGAAAAGTAAACAAATCATATCCATTATTAACTACCAGAGTGGAAGAAAGTGGGGAACATGTTGTCTTAGGGACTGGTGAATTATATTTGGATTGTGTTATGCATGATCTGAGGAAAATGTACTCGGAAATAGATATTAAAGGTTTGTCAATCATATTTATTTAATTCTCCGAGCTGATTTGACTGATAGTACAGATGAACAGACAGTAAATCGAAAAAAAAATATAAAAATTTTGTCAATTTATTTGGAAAACTGTTTTCTTTATTCAAGTAACTCAAAATTCCCGCCAAAATGAACACTCACAACTCAACATGAATGAGGATTGACGATTTTTTCTGAAAATAGTTTATTTTTCTTTCTTTTTTGATAGTTGCCGATCCTGTGGTGGCTTTCTGTGAGACAGTTGTCGAAACGTCGAGTTTAAAATGTTTCGCCGAAACACCAAACAAAAAGAACAAAATCACCATGATTGCTGAACCATTGGAAAAAGGTTTGGCTGAAGATATTGAAAATGAAAATGTACAAATCAATTGGAACAAAAAGAAGTTGGGTGAATTTTTTCAAACTAAATACGATTGGGATCTATTGGCTGCCAGAAGTATATGGGCCTTCGGGCCGGATAATACAGGTAAGTATTTTTTATGTATTTTTTTAAGTGACAATGTCCTACTCTAAAAGTGGCTTTTTTCTTCGGAACTTTAACTGAAAAATGCAATTTCTTCGATAGAAAATGTATAAGTTATGTGTTAAAAGAAAAAAAATCCCGATGGCCTGTAGCCAGCGGAAAGGTAAATTGCTCAAAATTTATTGAATTGAAATTTGAACAACATTTTCATTGGTATACATGTCATAGCCTTGTGGTTAGAGGTTGTTGTTTTTGCTGTTGAATATAAAGCAGATAGGGTTCGCGTTCCGCTTCAAGGCAGATTTTTTTTTCGCCTATTTCTTATCAATAAATATACTATATATTTTTTTAATCAGGGTCTATATTAAGATCTCCAGAAAATGTACTATTACATCAAATTTATATTGAGTTTACATGTTTTACCAACATTTCTTATTGAAAAAAGAAAAAAAATGATAAAGAAAAAATAAGAAATTTTTTCTTTATCAATTTTTTTTCTGTGCATTTTATGAAAAATTGCTTCGAACAAAAGTTGTAGGTACTCATTATATCTATAATCCAATATTATTTTTGATGATATTAACACAATGGCCTTTTTTAAAAAATTTCTTTAAATGTTTGAACGGTCGCCATTTTGAAACTACTTACCCAATAATGTCCAATAACGAACTCGGCCGAGATATTTGACATATTGATTTTTGTACCAAATTTGAACTTTATAACTCCAAAACAGCGACCTCTATCATGTTAATAAATTTTGTAATATTGAAGAATTTTAACTGGTAAATCTTGGACACAAAATATGATGATTTAAGACAAATGATCTAGAAATAATATTGTCTTTTCTACCTTAGGCCCCAACATTCTTGTCGATGACACCCTACCCTCAGAGGTGGACAAGGCTCTTTTAAGTTCCGTCAAAGACTCCATTGTGCAAGGTTTCCAGTGGGGCACTCGCGAGGGACCATTGTGCGAAGAACCAATTCGAAATACAAAATTCAAAATACTCGATGCTGTTATTGCCAATGAACCTCTACATCGTGGGGGCGGTCAAATTATACCCACAGCTCGACGTGTGGTTTATTCAGCTTTCCTAATGGCCACCCCGCGCCTTATGGAGCCCTATTTGTTTGTCGAGGTGCAGGCGCCAGCAGATTGTGTTTCGGCTGTGTACACGGTGTTGGCCAAAAGGCGGTAAGTATCTTTGATTCATAGGGTAGATATGGAGCTACAATTTTTTGTATGAACCATTTCTCGAACAACACAATAAAAGTTAAAAACTTTGAAATTTCCTTTCCGCTGGTCACTAGCTGTAGGGTTTTTTTTTATAAAAAATTTTATGTCTTGTATTATCCAAATACTAATTCTAATCAATTGTTTTTGGAATCAGAATTTTATTTGGCATAGTTTCGGAATCGAAACAGTCAACAATTTTGAGAGTTTGTCCCCGCTTAATGGTTGAAGCAGAGCTCCTTGAACTTAGAACCCGACTTGAAAATAAAATTAATTAAAAAGTATACTCGTAAACTACATGCGACGTAGATGTTTGTAGTGAAATTTATTTGTTTGTAGTTTTCCAAAGAACATTGAAAATCAAAAAAAAAAATACTCCTACAATTTTTTATGTTTTTATGGATTTTTTCCGGGAATGTGTTAACAATCGTTTGTAGTTTTTTGATGTTAAATTTTTTCAACATTATTAATCGTTTAAACAAATTTACGTAAAATAAATTTAATAAAATTTTTGTGTTTCCAGAAATTACAAACGACGTAGATGTTTGTAGTGAAATTTATTTGTTTGTAGTTTTTTAAAAAATATTGAAAATAAAATAAAATATTTAGTCCTAAAATTTTTGCTGTTTTTATGGCATTTTTTCGGGAATGTGTTAACAACCGTTTGTAGTTACTTTAACGTTATTTTTTTAGTATTATTATTCGCTTAAACAAATTTACGTAAAATAAATTTCCAAAAAATTTTTTGTTTCCAGAAACTACAAACGACGTAGATGTTTGTAGTGAAATCTATTTGTTTGTAGATTTTCAAAAAACTTGGAAAATGAAAAAATAATTTACTCCTACAATTTTTGATGTTTTTATGGCATTTTTACGGGAATTTGTTAACAATTGTTTGTAAAAAATGACGAAGAAATCTAAGAGCACATATATTATTTTATGTACGCGAAAATGGCGATAGTTATTAAAGAAATGTTAGAAATGTCTATTGAAAAAATAGTTTGAAAAAAAACATTTTTTGTCAAATTTTATTTAAGTCAAATCTTTTGATGTTCAATGATGTTAATAGAATGTGAAAACCAAATCTGTTATTACTAAAAAATAAAAACTAAATTGAACTAATTGAAAAACAAATGAATTCAACTAAAAACATCTACGTCGTTTGTAGTTTCTGGAAATACAAAAAAATTATTAAATTTATTTTATGTAAATTTGTTTAAACGATTAATAATTCTGAAAAAATTTAACAAAAAAAACTGTTACTAGAAAAAACTACAAACGATTGATAACACATTCCCGGTAAAATGCCATAAAAACATCAAAAATTGTAGGAGTAAATCTTTTTTTTAGTTTCAAGGTTTTTTGAAAAACTACAAACAAATAAATTTCACTACAGACATCTACGTCGTTTGCAGTTTCTGGAAATGCAAAAATTTTATAATATAATTTTTAATTATTTTAATTTCAAGTCGCGTTTCTAAATGTACGGAGCTTTAAAGCAGGCATATACATATGAAGTCTTTTTATTTAACGCAATATAATTATTTCAGAGGCCATGTGACACAAGATGCTCCAGTCCCCGGCTCCCCTCTATACACGATCAAAGCCTTCATTCCAGCCATTGATAGTTTCGGTTTTGAGACAGATTTAAGAACACACACGCAAGGACAAGCCTTCTGCCTATCAGTATTCCACCATTGGCAGGTAATTAACACTTTTTTACTAGAGAACACGAAATGCGATGAGTTTGCGTCATCAGCTTTGGTTGTAACTAAAATTCTTCTAATCTATTGCTTTCGTACGTCATGCGACATTTTCTTAAATGGAATACCCTGCACGTATATTATGTAACAGATTTTTTTGGAATTTGTACCCAACATACCTTCTCCTTTCCCCCCTGCTGTAGTCTAGTGCGTAAGAAGGCGCTCGATTTCGCATTTGCTGTCAATTTTTTTTGAACACTTTTACCTTACCCTGGTTATGTAATAATATATTTTTACTTTCACTTTCCTCCTCTAGATTGTTCCTGGTGATCCGTTGGACAAGAGTATTGTCATAAGACCATTGGAGCCTCAGCCGGCTACACATTTGGCCAGAGAATTTATGATCAAAACACGCAGACGAAAAGGTCTCAGTCAAGATGTTTCCATCAACAAATTCTTCGATGATCCCATGTTGTTGGAACTGGCAAGACAAGATGTCATGCTAAATTATCCTCTATTGTAAAAATAATTCAAAATCTTTATTTTTTATTTTCAGGGTTTTAATATGAATAAATGATAAAAGAAATATTTTAATGTTTTTGATTTCTATTCTTATTTACTTGTTTCAGTGAAAAAAAGAAGCTTCATTTTTAGGCGACAAGTTCGTGTAAAATTCATAGCCCAAGATTTGTATTAAACTAAGGATCAAAGAATCAGCTTTCAAATACAAAAATAAAAAAAATGCTTTTGATATTAAACATGGTGTTTATTGATTGAATTCCCATATTTAAGGGTGTGAATCCTTGGGTAATTTTAAGAAGGAAAATCAATATGGACATATGTCTTAAAAATTGTTAAAGTTTGAAGAAAAAATAACTATCATAATTTTCTTATCACTCTTAGATGTTTTTATGAAATTTTGAACACCCGTTTTATTCACTAGGGAGCATTTTTGACGTAAAAAATGTCTTTAAATTTCTACCTGTGACGTCTGTACGGGGTTTGAACTGAATATTTTTGAAGTAAAAAACGGTACGCCACTGATTTGTCTAGAAACCAAATGAAATCCAAATTTGGTCCGTAGACTTACTTTCGTACGACGCACCGCTTTCGCGTTAAAAAATAACCAAAAAATTATTTATCTTCAGTTCATTGAGACTGCTTTTGATATTTTTGTTGGAATTTGGAGAAATGGTCCCATATTCAAAAAAACTCAAATCCGAAATCTTCTCTCCGAAGACCGCCCCGAAAGGGGTGGAGGGGCAAATTTTCTGGAAAATTCGAGTTGTCAAAATTAAAGATAGGACAATATCCGGAAACGTTTAAATTGAACATTTTTCAAAAAAGTTACGGTTTTCGAGTTACATTCATGTGAAAATCTTACATATGATTATTTTCGCAATATGGAAGGGGCGATTTCTTTCGAAAACTGCAAATCTTTGGGTACCACATGAAAGACAATAATATTTGTAGCATTATTTATAATGAACATTTTTCCTTAGACTTACGGTTTTCGAGTTAAGCGGTGTTAAAACGTTTAAATCTAAAATACTTATGCATATTTCCGCAGCGATGTTCTGAGATCTCTACAATAACAAGCACAACCAAAGAGTATACGTGGGTAATAGGATAAGTAGTATATTCTTTGGTATTAATGAACGATTTTCGTGACTAATGTTACACTCAAAAGTGTGAAATAAATATTTTTTACAAACAATTGAACCGACGTTATTAGTTGGTGCTCTGAAAAATACAAAATAATATTAATTCTATTAGTGCTGGTACTTGTGAAGTTGGTGCCAAAAGTTATCAATCTAACTGCAAGTGCACAACTTCAAAAGTAACAGCACCAATAAAATTAATATTATTTTGTATTTTTCAGTGCAACCACTATTAACGTCGGTTCAATTTTTTGTAGAAAATAAAAAAAAGATGATCCATTAGTTTAGTCGAACACACGAGTTCAACGCTATATCGAACCTATCAAAATGCTTTCCAATAAGTTAATAATAATTTGTATGTTTCTTTTCATGGGAAAATCATTTTTTGTCATATTTTAGGTAAAGAAAGAAATCTAAATCTTGACTTACCAGAAAAATAGTACACAGTTTTCAAGAATTTACGATCAAAAGAGATATCGTTAAATCTAATCTTACCTTACCTGATGTAGGTACTTTGCAAACCTGAAAAGAAACAAATTTTGATTACAAATGTTCGTTACAATCTTATTTAAGTACAGTCCCGATTTTTGACCGACTTCCAAACGGAGAAGGGATACAATTTTACTGATTGCTTTTTTTATCTATTCGCGCATTTCGCATAGTAAACGTGCTTCGATTTTGAGGATTCACGTTTTTCATTTGAAGGAGGAATGGTGAAAATGTGTCCCATTCCCACAAAAAAGATTATACCTTGAAACTGAATTGAAATTTTTTCAAAAACTTGGGACAGTTTTCGACTTTTATTAGTTGATTCACCAGAATAATATCAAATTCTATTAGTACTGGTGCCAAAAGTCTTCTATTTACTTAACGGTAACAGTTCAACTTGAGAATTCGAACTGAGGAAATACAAATACTAGTACAAATTCTTGTTCGACATTTTCTTTTATATCAAAATATCAGGTGCTGTGCAAAAAATTCGAAATTTCTCCGAATATATTTGATAATAGTTCATATAGAAATGTTATTTAAAAGTAGGCGAGCAACTACATCGAGATCAAAGGACAAAAAGAAAGACTACTTGAAATGAGAATATATAACATATAACCATGGGATAAACTTTATTTTTTCATATCAAACTCCAAAAATTTGCTAAAGAATTCTGAAAAACAATTTCCAATGCGATAAATAATCATTATTACACTGAATTTAGTTGTGAATAAATTTCAGTAAAAGAATCTGTAAATCAAAAAGTACTTACGATGAGGTACCTTCACTCCTTGAAAATGCGGTATCATATTGTTTATGCACTTCACTTTAATTCACCACACTACACTCTTATCATTTAATCAAATAAATGTAAATTATAGCACCTTACTGCGATTTATCTCTCAAAATGAACGAAGCTTTGAATAAAACAGAAAAATCACATCATTATCGTGATTCAGATGATGCGTATAACCTACCTCATGACCAACTATCAGCTATGTTTATGAAGTATACAAGCCGTCTAGACCTTTACCAAATTATGATAAATGTAAACATTTTTGCCAACTTCAATATATTCAAAGTAAATTAAATGAAAATTCAGTTTAAGACATTAAAAAGTGTTTGTTATCAAAAACTTAAAAGGCAAATTATTGGATATTAATTTTATAGAATATTTCGATAAAACCATAAATATTTATGTAACGATACAACATCAAAATACAAAACAATGAAGCGGAGCAAAATATGAATCTACTCGAGTGAATTCATGGGAAATTTCATATTATATAATAAATAAATAATGATCATTCGTATTGTTCTACAGCTGACAACTTGTTCTTATTCCAAAATTCAAAAAGATTTCATTCAAATAACCCGCCAATCAACATCGAATTTGTTCATGTAATTGTTCTGTGGTCTGTGATCAAATTATTAGCCTAGTATTCTGTGTTTTTAGCTCCTTTTCAAATTCGTAGGATTTTTTTGATTTTTCCAGTACTGCTCTAAATTCGCTCTACCGTTATTATTTTAACTTTTAACAAGAATATACATTGTCTATTTTCTACTGTCATCCATCAGAATTCCAAATGTGTACTGAATGATGAGTTTATTGTTGATTTGCCAGATTTTATGAGTATTATCTCCAAATGATTAGAAGTGCAGTTTTAACAAAATGAACATTGATACTTTTATAGCAGAAATTGAAGAGGTAAGTGAGATTGAACAGTTTCAAGCAAAGTAAATAGAAGCAGTTTTAATACATGTCTGTCACAAATCAAACGTTCGGAAGTTTGAAATAATTTTATTTTATTTTCAATACCAGGCATCCCTAAGACCAGAAGATCTTCAAGAATGGGAGGCTTGCTTGAAAACTATCATAACCCAGGGGAAAACATCCAATTCTGCAGATATTGTGAATGGAGCTCTCTCATTTATAAATTATTTCATAAATTGGACCTTTTCAAATCTAGACGATATTAGGGAAAATTTCAGCTACAGCAGCTCATTTTTCAGAACTTTACAAGTATGTGCCTGCGATGACCTTGGGAATTTGCTTATGATTAATGTAAAATACATTTGTAGGATTTGATATTTCCTCGGTTTTCCAAAGAGTTGTTCGCAAAGTCTAAGTATATTTTGGACATTATTCTTGAAGATCATGTGAAGTACTATGTCATAAAAAAAGAACTTTTACAGTTCTATTATGTGTGCGCTAGAAATATGACACCAAATTTACGGCGAAAAGTTGCCCATGAACTCACTGAATCCTATCTGTAAGTATTATACCATGAGTATGAAATAGTTTAGATTAATAGAAAATTTGTTTATATAGATTCAAGTTGATAGATTTGATGAGTATATTAAGTGATTATGACTTTCAAGTATTAATCATAGAGGTAACATATTGCCTCTATGGAAAGAATGCTTTAAATAGACATTGTAATAATTTAATACCTGAATCTCAAGATTTGAGCGAAAAATTCGTCCATATAAGTGAACAGTCATTTTTTGATGATGTACGGGCTTTTCTGCAAGATTTCAACGAAGTATCCGGAAAAGTATTCTCTATACTGTGTCCGAAAGTTATATTGGGTGTTACTATATGCTCTCAAACAGTCGTAAGTGCATGAACGTTTTTTTAATAGACTTGTGTTGACTTTTTTAGTGTGTTAAAATTTTAACACACCTTATTTTCCTTGTGATTTCTTAAAGGGTTCTGATGAAGGTCTGTGGGTAAATATCAATATACTAGATGCCACAATGTCTTGGAATTGTAGCAAAATCTGCTTTTCACCCAGCCTTAAGGATGATAATGCGATGAGTGAGTTCCAATCGATTATTTTATTGATGAGAGATGTCAGAAATATCACTGTAAACACGTAAGCTTCCATAATTTATATACGCTTTAGAAAACCTATATGGAGTTCACATTTTTTTTTTAAATCATAGTGCACCTGATCAATCCAGTTTGATTATAATTATGGATTTATCCAGACCATGCATTTGTACGGCAAATGATTGTCAACCATTTGTTGATGTGGCCAACAAATTAACGTTGTTTATTAAAGAATCTCCAAGGGCTCGGAAGCTTATTTCAAATATTTTACCGAGTTTACTCTCGGGAAGAAAGATTTCACAGAAAACACAATATGGCGGCAATTCTAAAGGGGATAATAGTAAAGTATCCAAGGTTTCAAGTAAGTTTGCTAATTTATTATTCTAATTTCTATCATCTAAATCTCTTTAAAAAACATACTAAGTTCGTGACCGCACCCATTTGAGCTTTCCATCTTGGCAAAATGGTGTCTTTTTGGATTCCTTCAACGTAAATCTTCCTTGGCTAGTATAATTCGTACATATATTTCTTTTTCTAGCTGCATATGATCCTCTTCGAATCAGTATTGTTAAGAAAACCGAGGCTAGATCAAACTATTCAACACCGGTAAGTGAAACTTATTCAGAATCAATTCATTCAAAGTTAAATTTAATTTATGTTGTCACATCAAAAAAAAATATTTATATTACAGAGCTGCCGACAATTTGGTCTTGTAGTAACAATGCACTCAAATTCGTATAATGAAAGCGATACATCGATACTTCTAAATTCAACAACACTTCGACATAGTGACAATGACGAGACGTTTACTCAGAGAAAATTCAGCGGGACCAAACGATCAAAAAGTTCTTCCTCCTCTGAAGATAACTTTGAGACTGCAAACATGGACGAGATAATATCACTGTCATCATCTTCGGCAGTGTCGGAAGCTCTGTTGAATCACCAAGAAAACATGGAACGTATCCATGTTCTATCGAGCAAAGTCTTTGATACAAAGAAGAATATAAGTAAACCTGTTAGTATCAGTAATAAAATGCGCATATCCAAGCCGCTGCAAAATCGAGGCTTAAATCAAATGGAGATCATTCTGGAGGATACCACTGAACATGATGAACATGTAACTGAAATAAAACAGGAATCTCCAGAATATTTTGAGACTGCACAGGCGACGGAGTATCCAAGTCAAGAAATAACTAGTAATTTAAAGAAAATAAGTTGCATCTCTAGTCAGGATAGTGAAATTCCTGAAGCTGCAGTAGCAAAAGTAACAAGACCCAAGAAAAAAACCAGTATTTCATCGCAAAAACTTAGCTCTGATGGAGCTGAAAGTCTTCTGGCAGATGCAGGAAGCTCCCAGGAAACGTTCGCATTATCATTGAATAATTACTTCCAAACTGCACCAACAAAGCTAAGGAAAACAAGTTGCAATTCACTATCTACCGAACTACCATCATTACCCGACAAAAAGATCAGCACATGTTCACAAAAAGTGGAATCTGATGGAGCTGAAAGTCTCGTTACGAATACAGGAAGCTTGCAAGAAACGCTGAAGTTATCTTCTCCACATAAAAGTAGTAATTTAATAAATACTGTAGCTGATGACGATAATGATGGAGAAACCAGTGAGAAAAATACTGTCGCAAGCTCAGAAAACTTGAAAATATCCAAGAAAATCAACAAGAAACCACAAATAAACATCATTCAAAATATTCAAATACGTTCACCAGAATCCTCTCAAAAGTCAAAGGAATGCAACAGTGATAACCGTTTATTAACCAACCCATCGAATCCTCCACTAGTGACTGAGGAGGAGGAAGGCGAAACTATTAGTCAATTAATGGAGAAACCACATTTGAAGAGTAACGAAAATCTTTCACCAGTAGTGGCAGAGGAAGAGGAACAAGAAGCGTTACATGTTGTCATTGAAGACAGCAAGGTAACTGTCAATCAGTTGATGAGGAAAGCACACGGGAAAAGTAGTCAGAAGCGTTTACCAGTGGTAGCTGATGAGAAAACGAAAACCATCAGTGAGTTGATGAAGAAACCACACTGGAAGAGTAAAGGGAAGCATTTTCTTTATACCAAAGAAGTTTTCGATCAAACTACGCAATCGATGAAGGTGGTGGTGAAGAAAGATAAAAACAATGATGTTGAAAAGAGTCAGAGCAGTCAAAGTAAAGCACAAGAGAAGCGGCTTGAAGATGAGGAGGAAAACAATAAAAGTGATCATGTTCTTCCTGCTGCAGAAAAAATTAATGTCAAAGATGCTGAACCATATAGCCAAGAGGCAAATAGGGAAGGAACTCAGCAATCATCTGTGTCAATAACAAAGAAAATATCAAAAGCTTCACATATCGGTGGGCATATACGTGAATTATTCATCAAACTAATTGATCACAGCAAACATACACCACCGTCTGACATATCTGAGGATACCTGCTGTTATCTTCCATCAGCAGCATTATCAACTAATGTCAATGACATTCTTTTAATGGCTGATGAAAATTCAAATCAGTTGCTTCCTCCTTCACAGCAGCCTGGTGATGACCATCAACCAAGTCGGAAGAAGAAATCAACAACTACAGATGAGTCGTTGCAAAAGTTGGCAAATCTTTGTGAGAGTCAAAATGGCAAAATAAGTGTGGTGATGCAGAAATCTTTTGTTGGAACACGTATTAGAAGGACCAGAATCAGGGAAGATGCTTCGATTGACGTTAAGAGAAATGTAGTTGCAAAAGATTCAGTAAGGTCGGGGAGGATAGAGAAAAAGGCCGCTGCTGTGAAACCTAAGATGACAAGGAAAAGGGTAAAGAAGGTTTGTAGTGATGCTAGTGTTGAGGAAGGTCAGGTAGAAGCAAAGGAAATCGTAGCAGGTGAAGAAGCTCGTGAGAATAATATTGTTGGTACCATTGATTCTAATGAGGAAATATCCAAAATGAGGACCAAGAAAGTAAATAAGTTTGTGGAAGAACCCATGGATTGTACCCCGGAATTATCCAGTCAGAAACCAAGAGAAAAAGAAGCCAGTGAAACTGATATTGTCAAAGTGGCATTAGGAAGAAAGGAAGCAATTGTTCAAGAGATGGAAGCAGTTAAATGTGTAGTAGAGGCAATGGATTACAGCGTTGTGCTCTCGAAAATGAAACCAAATGAAGCAAAAGTTGAAAAGAAGAAAGCTGCTGACTTGCTTGGAGATGCTGGAATGACCAAAATGAAGTCGAGGCGAAAGAAAGCTCGTATAGATGATACAGTTGAAGAGAAGAAAGCAGATGAGTATTTGAAAGATATCATGGATCACAGTAAAGAAATATCTAAAATGAAAACAAAAAAAGACGAAGTATTCGTCGATGATAATATCGAAAGCATTACTGCAGTTCAGACTGAAGATGAAAACCAAAATAAAGAAATGTTAAATATTGGTAATGGCCCAACCAAAAGTGTAGTTGCCAATTTGCTGATGGTTGTTGATAATCATCAAATCAATGATGATTTAGACCAGGAACATATAACAGATGAGGTTGTTGAATTGGGTAATACTGAGTTGCCAAAACAACCTTTGGAAAGAAGAATAGATACAAGTGTAGAAGGTGATAGTGCTCAGTCATCTCAAGAAGATCTCGAGCAGAGATCTGAGATAATCAGAAAACAATCATTGCAACTTGATTTTCACCAAATGGATGATCGTGATGATTCAAACCAAGAACATATAGTCGTTCAGTCAAAAGAGAGTGATGATTTGGACAAAATTGTATCTCCAAAACAATCATTTGGAACAAGAAATACAAGTGTTGAGGATGAGGTAGCTCAATCTTCTTCAAAATCTACAGGCAGATTCAAAAGGATGAAGAAACAAGCCAAGAAAGTTGTTTCTCAACAGACCGAAGAGAGTTCAGAAGACCAAGAAGCCACAGTGCTAGAATCAAACGCACAAGCCAGGCAAGTTGATCCTCAGCAAACCGTTGAGGATTTAAAAGAACAAAACGATATAATTATTCAATCAATGGAGGCTGTTGAGTTGGGCAAAATGGAATTGCCAAAGCAACCTTCGGGAAGAAGAGATGCACGTGTAGATGTTGAAGGATCTCAATCGTGTTCAAAAGCTACAGGTAGTTTCAAGGAGATGATGAAACAAGCCAGGCTAGTTGATTCTCACCAAACCGATGATGATTTAGAAGAACAAGAAAGCATAATCATTAAATCCAAAAGGCGATCGGAGAAGATGAAAAAACAAACCAAACAAGTTGATCTCCACCAGACCAATGCTGCTTTAGAAGAAGCAGGCATGATTATCCAATCAACAGAGGCTATTGATTTGAGCAAAATTGTATCGCCAAAACAACATGTGCGAAGAAGAGATACAAGTGTAGAGGGTAATGGAGCTCTATCACCCACAAAAACTCTCAGGAGATCAGAGAGAATGCATAAACAACCGAGCGATTTAGAGCAGGAAAGCATTAAATCAAAAACCCCCGGGCGATCGGAGAAGAAGAATAAACAAGTCACGCAAATTGATTCTCAGCAAACCGATGTTGAATTAGAGCATCAGGAATGCTCAATCATCAAATCCAAAGAATATGTTGATACAGCTCTATCACCTGTTAACAAAACTCTAAGAAGAACACAGAGGGTTAACAAGCAAGTTGATCCACTCCAGACCGATGATGATATAGTACCTAAAGGCTTAATTAATAAATCAAAAGCTCCAGGGAGATCTAAGAGGATAAAAAAACAAATCATGCAAGTTAATTCTCAGCTGACTATTGAGGATTTAGATCAAGATGGCATCATTAGTGAATTGAAACCTCGATGGAGATCAGAGAAGTTGAAAAAACAAGCCAGGCCAGATAATCTTCGGCAGCCTGATGTTGATTTGGACCAAAATAATCAATTAACAGAGGGTGCAGAGTTGAAAAAACTAGCATCAACGAATAAACCTTCTGGAAGAAGAGATACAGATGTAGAGAGTGATGGAGCTCAGTTACCTCCTAAAGCTCCCGGAAAATCTGAGATCAGGCAAGTTCAACATGATCCTCATAAAGTCCAGAAACATTTGAATCAGAATCCTTCAATTACGAATCAACCATTTGGTGAAGAGCTTGATGAAGATTTTGAAAGAGATAGTGATAATGAACCTCCAATGGGTACTACAATGCAATCGATTAGAAATCAAATCTTCGATGGTCTTAAAAGAAGCTACGACTTAACAATGGAAAATAAGCAATTAGAGACAAGTGTGGATAAAAATGCAGAAGTAGATGATAATGAAAAAACAAAAGAGAATATTTTTGAACGCCATGATAAGCATGAAAAAGCTGATGACATTATTAATTGGATGTACAAATCCACTTTCATCAGAAGAACGAGAGACAAATCTTTGAAACTGAATGAGATAAGTGGAGAAAATGACAGCGTTATCGGCAGAATGGATAAATCAAAAAATGTAAAAGATAAAACTCTTGAACAGATTGACATGGTGGAGCAGGATGATACATTTATTGCGAAACGAATCTGCAAGCCTGGAAATATAAGGAAACCAACAGACAAAAGCATTAAACAAAAAGATACAGTCAAAAAACCAATGGCAACATTACACAATAAAAGTATGAAATATGGCGGGAAACGTAACAAGCAGATTGCCCACCAACTGGAAGCGTATCTGGCTACTGACAGTCTGGCAGCTTCCAAATTGGACGAGAATCCAGATGAAATCAATGATAAAACACCACAAGTTAACAGAAAAAGTGAGGCTCTATTGGTATTGAAACGTAAATGGAAGAAAGCCATGGACGATGTGCATATATCTGATCCTGAGCCAGTATCATTGAGGAAGATTCAGAAAGTAAGGATGTTGAGACAGCTGATGAAAGAGGAGAAGAACAAGTTGCTGTTCAATAACAATAATAATCGTCGTGATGTGAGAGAAAGTGATGGTAATAATGCAACAAGGCGTGTCCATAGAGCGATAGGTGAGTATCTGATTAAAATTACACTAAAGTCAAAAAATGCAGGGCTTAAATTATTTGTAATTTTTTAAGTATAACTTCTAAATGGGGAAAAAATATTGATTTAATCAACGAATTAAAAATGTTTTGGTAACATTGATTCCACTTTTTTTTTCAATTTTTTGCTCCTACAGTAAATCAACCTGCACCTGAGTGGAAATGTTTGGCTTTCGTTGATAATGCAGATGAGCCCACTTCATCTTCCGAATATCTGGGAAAGTATCTCGTCATTTATTTCTTCCCATTCAACGGGTAAGTATTATCAGTGAAGTCAGCCGATAAGTTGAAGAAATCATCAGCACCGGCTATATCTACGGATCCGTTAATCGGACGACCCGGGAAAAAATTTTTTAGAGGTAAATCGGCCAGAAGAAAAAGCTGGAAAATATTTATAAGTAGCTACGTCTACCGCTAGAGGGCGTCACTCACACCGCGAATTAAAAAACACTGTTTTATTCAAAATTATGCCAAGTTAACCTATATTGAAAATATTTTTTTTGTAAACTACTGAAAATAAGACAACTTTTTGTAATAAAGTTTTTTCTCTATCTTGTCAAATAAAGGGTGGGGGGAGGTGGCGCTTCTACTGGAGTAATAAAATTTCGAGTTTGCATATTTTCCGAGTCGGTAGATGACACTTTATGACAAAGTCGCAGATTTTTATGAATTTCTCGAAAATTTCAAATGCAATGGTATTTTTATTTTTCATTATAAAGAAATTACGTGAAAAATTAAAGTTGCTTGTGAAAACCACAACTCGATGTGATAAGTCCTTGTAGACTTATTTAAAAATATATTTAAACCTTCATTTTACACTCTGAGTATCAGTAATTTTTATTAAAGTTACCTATATTTTATATAACCTACAACAATAAATAAAAGTTTCTATTACCTATGTCGCTCTAGATGGGGTAATTTAAGTTAAGTGTAAATAAATGAATTAAACACAAGTAACTGCCCACTACAGGTTAGAGCTTTGTATTGTCCAGGACGGACGACACTTTGAGCACTTAAGCGTCATCAATATTTTTTAAAATTTTAGTTCTTGGTTCTAAGTTATATAGCTCTAGGTGTTTAGGTTTTTTCTAAATTCAGTTCTCTTAAATATAAATAAATGCCAAAGTATTTGTGACTGTAAAGAAAGATATATTTTTATTTTCGCTTCTTTTTTTTGTTTCTGTCATGTTAGGGCCTAACGAGGGTCCTACTTATTATAATTTTCTTGTATAAAGTATTAGGTTGTTACAGTTATTTGTATTTAATTCTCATTTAATTACACTAAACTTCAATTACCCCATCTAGAGCGACATAGGTAATGAAAAATTTTTGTTATTATTAAAGTTGGTTATATAAAATATAGGTAACTTTAATAAAAATTACTGATACTCAGAGTGTTCTCTAATTGAGTTACGTAAAAATGAAGGTTAAAATATATTTTTAAATAAGTCTATAAGGAATAATCGTATCGAGTTGAGGTTTTCACCATTAACCACGCTCTTTCTTCCTATTGAAAAATAAAAATATCTTTGCATTTGAGATTTTCGAGAAATTCTTAAAAATTTGCGACTTTGTCATAAAGCGCCATCTTCCGACTCGGAAAATAAGCAAACTCAATGTTATTATTCCAGCAGAAGCGCCCAAAAAAGCGGTTTAAAATGAAACAAAATTATTCGAAATAAGCCATAGCAAAAAAAAGTTATCCAGTTTTTTTCAAACCAACTTTTGCCCCTTCCCGTACCTGTTATTTAACAAGATATACAAAAAAGTTGTCTTGTTTTCAGTAATTTACAAAAAAAGATTTTCAATATAAGATAAAATGGGATAATTTTGAATAAAACAGTGTTTTTTTAATTCGCGGTGTGGTAGACTTAACAACTTATAAATATTTTCCAGCTTTTTCTTTTGGCCGATTTAACAATTTTTTTTCTCCGTGTCGTCCGATTAACGGATCCTGAGATATAGTATTCAGTCTACATTTTTTTACAGCAAACACCTGCCCAAAGATCTTCTAGACTTGAATGAGAAAATTGTAAAATTCAACGATTTCAACGCAAATGTTCTGGCATGTCCATGTAGTAGTGGTAGTTCCCATTCACGCACATCGGTACGATCAAAATGGTATCAGCAATCGCAGCCTAGGAATAATGAACCACAACAGTCATTGCCGATACCATTACTCTTGGATTCAAACAAGAGTGTCGCACGTGCCTTCAATGTCTACCTCAAAGATGGTAGATACAGATGCAGGTAAAAAAAAGTTCAGACAATTATTAAGATGTACCGTTTAATCCAATGATTTTTTTTCCTTTTTCTAGACATATCATTGTGGTCGATCCCAAAGGTATTTTGATGTGGAGTTCTGCTGGGTACATAAAAATTGATATGATACTCGACTACTTGCATATGTTACCAAATGAAATATAGTTTAAGTTTTGTTGCATAAATATATTAAGTTATAAGTTTTTATAAAAGTTCTATAAAAATAAACTTGTTAGTTTTTGTAAATATAAGATAATCATTTAAAAATCCCATTTCATTCTATCTAGAAAATAATTTTGACCGACTTCCTCATATTTCTTTGGAGCACAACCTGTAGAATTATTTCGAATTTATTCATCCGTTATTTTTATTAGCGACAACATTTTATATTCTTTGAGTTGTGATGGAATTATAAGACAAAACCAACAAACGTATTTGACAACCAATTGAAACTAGCCGAACGTTCAAAGTTTCAAATGCACCAATCAGAAATTTGACATTCGGTCAACACGCGTTTTGTTGTCAGAGAACAGAGACGTATATCTCTGTTTCCATCTCGAAATCATCATTAAACGGAGGTAGTGTTCTCTGATTAGACGTCTTATATAATGACAGATGTCTGGCAATGTCGTCATCGTCATTAAAAAGTAAATATTGATGTTTGACAGTGTAAATGCAACATCTCTTATCTATGTGTTTGACTTGATAGTTTGATATCCCCATTAAAGAATATAAATTAATATTACTACTAATTACACTACTGTTCTAATAATAATCTGGATGAACATCATTCAGAAGCAGAAGATAGTTACACTTTAAAGAAGATTGAAGCGATTTCAATTGGAAAATAGAAAGTGTTTTTATTTACATTGCGACGGTCCAAATTGATACAGTCAAAATGAGTGAGACTCCCGGCTCCCAAAGATTAACCAACGATGATTTTCGAAAACTCCTAATGACCCCAAGGTCCACTCCGTCCCATACACCGGCACCGGTGGGGTCCGTCAAGGAAGCAATGAACAACCCCAATTCCATGCCACCCCCAAAGATTGAAGACAAACTGGAAGCACGTCGAAAGAAAAAGAGTTACTACGCCAAACTGAAAAAGCAAGAAGACAACAAAATGGCAGAATTGGCGGAAAAGTATCGAGATCGTGCCGGTGAACGAAGATCTGGAGCGAATCCAGACTACCAAGCTGATGATAGAATCACCACAGCTCAGGCGTACAGAGCTGTCGCCCCTGATTTGAAATCCGGGTTTGATGCTGCAGAACGTCGAAGACAGATGATCCAAGAATCCAAATTCTTGGGAGGTGACATGGAGCACACTCATTTGGTCAAAGGTCTCGATTACGCTCTACTGCAAAAAGTGCGTAGTGAAATCCAGCAAATTGAACAGGACCAGGAACAAGAACTTGAACGTCTAGCCAAAAATCAGGAAGATAAAGAGAAGGAGATCAAGGAAATGAAGAAGAAAGAAGAGGAAGAAATGAAGTTCAAAACCAAAATTGGACGATCCATTTATTATACAATGAACTTGCTGAAATCGCGGCATATTGAAAAGCAGGAATTATTTATACCCGGAAGAATGGCATACGTAATTGATCTAGGTACGTATTATTTGTACCATATTAAAGATTATTATTATTATTAGAAACACATGAAAATGTATTATTATTCGAATTTTAGAGGATGAAGCTGAAAGTGATATTCCAACCACCTTGATACGATCCGTTGCTGATGTTCCTTCATTTGAATTGACCACTACACTAACAACAAATGACATTGTTATAAATAAACTCACTCAAATTCTTAGTTATCTAAGACAAGGTAGGTGTTTACATTTTTAGATACTTTGTACCTATAAATCTTCATGAACAATCCGGTCAACGCAACTTTTAATTTAAATTTAACTTTTAAACTGTACAATTTCATTTGAATGTTGAAAGAGTTACGATTTTGATCAAACAATATACCTATCTACCTAGTGTTTTTTACTTATTGTTAATTCTTAAGATTCATTTTATTTTTTAACAGGTAATAGGAGAAAAGGCAAAAACAAGCGAGGCCTGAATGATAACAACAAAGAGTACGATTTGCAAGAAGATGAAATTGATGAGAAAAAATCATCGAACAAACGTTCAAGAAACAATGTCGAAGACTCAATATATGGCGACATTGGTGATTATGTGCCGGGCAGATCTAGCAAACACAGGGATCGCGACATGGATGGCACTCGAACACCATACTTTGATAAACATGACATTGATCCTGTCGACAATGGAGCACCCAACTTCAGAGTAAATAAATCAGCTGAGATATTGACCAAATTGCAACAGGAACCGGAAGGATATGCAGAATGTTATCCAGGTAAATTTTTTGCTGTAGCTATTCTAAAGGATGAGAGTATTTTCGAGCCTACATGATATTGAATTAAATATTTCCATTTTTAATATAATTTTAGGTCTTGAAGAGATGAACGATGCCATAGATGACAGTGACGATGAGGTCGATTACTCCAAAATGGATTTGGGCAACAAGAAGGGCCCCATCGGCCGGTGGGACTTTGATACTGCCGAAGAGTATTCAGACTATATGAACCAGAAGGAGGCACTGCCAAAGGCAGCATTCCAGTATGGTCTCAAGATGGCGGATGGACGAAGATCCAGGAAACACAAGGATAAAAATGAAAAAGCCCATTTGGACAGGGAGTGGCAAAAAATTCAGAATATTATACAGAAGAAACGGTAGATGAAAATGAGTTGTGTTATCTTTAATTAAGGAATTTATTTGTGTTATAATTAGGTTGTTATCTTAGTGTGGTTATAAGAATTTATCTTATTATTTTATAGCAATTATTCTCATTTAAAAGGAATAAACTAATATATTCAATGACATTGTTTTTTTAAATCCATTGCGATCAGTTAATTGCTTCCTTAAAAAACCCTCTGATTTGATCAAGTCAAAAGGTATGTTTTCTTATGACAGACATATCGTTGTCCCTTGTCATTGGCAGCATACTGCTGTCAAAGTCCGTTCAGTAGTGGACAAAAAAAGGGCTGTCGACGACTAAGATCATAATAAGTATAGAACCATAGATAATAGATATGTATTAGTTCTGGAATTAAATTACCCATAGGAATTTATGGTCCTAATTTATCTCTTTCTTTCCATTCATGTATAACGAAAACAAACAAAAAATATATCATCGATATAGACTAGTTTCATTAAGTATATTGATAGTCAAGCATACATACTTCATTTACAAATCAAGAGACAACAGAAAATATGTATTTCCAAAATCAATTCTTATAAATTTACCTCTGGTCATCGGAGGTAAATGTGGATAGCTCTCGTTAAACATTCTACTGAGAATTTTGTCGCACAAAAATAAATTAAGAATTTCTTGATTTATCTAGACATTGTTATCCATTTTAATTCTTAATAGCTTAATTAGTCATTTGACTTAGAAAATTATTTATTGAGAATGCTTATTTATTTTCCATGGCACACTAGGTAAGTATCGACAAGATATGTGCGCATTTAATTTCAGGTATAGGACATGTGGGGTATAAAAGATGTAAAATTAAACGCCAAAGACGACTAAGCAATAAAATATGGGGGTGCTATTTAAAAAAATCATGTTATGGTTCTTCAAAATTTCGAAAAGTTAACGTGCCATATTCAAATAACCCTACTATGTAGACAACCGTTGTTTAAACATAGTTTGAATCCTAAATATCTAGTGTTCTCCGATTGTTGCAATCAATTTTTGCTACCGCAATTTTTTTTTTTGAAAAAATTGAATAACTAAAAAAATATATTTATAAAGCTTAAGAATAGGTGAATCTAAATATATAAAAATGTACAGGGTGTCCCATTTAAAATAACAAAGTAGATGCGGAGTTCCGGTATAACAGAAGCCCCAGAAATCTAAAAATATTTTAGTTGAAGAGAACATAATTGATTATACATAGGTAACTCAATTTTCACATTTTTATTTTGACTAGAACCCAATACACTTCTAATGAACGGTTTCGCTGAGACAGCCTGTATATATCTAACATGTCGATAGGTTTCGACGAATAGTGAAATTAAAAATGTTTATTACGTAAAATCTGATTATTCCCAAAATTTGTTATAGCTTACAAGGTGTATTTAAGACACAAAAGACTTTTATTGTATCTGTAAATAATATTAGATCTAAGGAAGTAATCATTTCCCTTCAAGAGTTGGGAGGAATTACAAAGCAAACTACAACAAATTAAAATTATTTTTTTATTAAACAAAGTCATTAACTTATTCATTCTCTTGGCTACGTAGCCTGGCGTGTCCATTTGTCACTCTAATGCTCAACTGTTGGGCACGTTCAACAATTTCTTTACGCTTCTTTGATGACACACCATGTGCAATTTCTGCGCAATATTTACGGTTTTGCATCATGAGGACTTCGAGTTCCTAAAATGAAAAAAAAATTAAACACAAATAAACGCATGAGGAAATGAAAGTAGTGAATTATTTAGAGTGTTAGCTCAGAAAAGGTTGTCGACATTATGCTTCAGGCGCAAATTACCAAAAACATCATAGCTAACGATATTCAATCAAAATAAAGTGATTATTTTGAAGTTTTAAATATTATAAATGGGCTAGTAGATCTTGAATATTATTGTTAATAGCAGTGACATATAAATTTCATAGACTTACCCTAACGTTGTGGACTAATACCTTCCTGAAACCGGTAGGTAACATGTGACGGGTTTTGGCATTTGAACCATAACCGATGTTGGGCATCAAAAATTGTCCCTTGAAACGCCTCCTGACTCTGTTGTCAATACCCTTTGGTTTACGCCAGTTACGCTAAAAAGAGAACTATAGTATAAATACACGATTAGGAATTGATACAATTTTGGTTAAATTGACAACAATTCTGAGGTTGTTTATCCCAATTGAATTTTGAAAAAGTTCTCACCTTAAGTTTTCCATATCGGTCTGATTGATGCCTGATGAACTTCTTGGTCCTCTTTTTTATGATAGAAGGCCTGTAAACAGGTCTGATTGCCATTTTAAAGCTGAAAAACAAAGTGTATTGATAACAAAATTTAAACACCAAGATCGAATTTATCAAAAATATAATATGAAGTTCACTTTCAGCAACTAGTAAGAAAAACTATTTTGTTTGAAAAATATAAAAGTACTCACGGATTACTTTACAAATTACAGATTCTAAACGTGTGTCCCCTTTTGACGCACGATAAAAGAAAGGAAAGATTTTGCTGCAACGTCAACTGTCAACCAACACTAGTGACAATTGTGTCATAGAACAAGTCAAATCTTCCTCTTTTTCTACACGACAGATTCTAATGAAATTATCAAGGGCTTATTTAAAATTGTAATTGATTGCAATCTGAGGAAAATATATATAATTCTAGAGAAGAAAACATAGTAATAGTTCATGGTAATAACATAATAAATTAGAATCAATATTTGGCAAATAGTACTCTCTGATGCTGTTCTATGTCATACATAATACTTAACCCAACATAATATCCTTTGAAAACAAACAGAAACTTGAAAACTAAAATATTCTCAAATGAAATATTTTTTATTTGCGATATAATATAAATCATATAAAAATGAGTGGTGGCTTAGCGCCAAGCAAAAGTACTGTTTACATGTCTAATCTACCATTTGATCTGAAAAACAATGATCTCCATAAGCTTTTTGAAAAATATGGAAGAATTATAAAGTATGTTGATAGAATTTGAAGAGTGAGCATTCAATATTAATTGGTAAAACTTATAGAGTAACTGTTTTGAAGGAAAGAGATACTAGAAGGAGTAAAGGTGTTGCATTTATTCTGTTCTTGAAGCCGGAAGATGCTCAGAAATGTATTGAGGATACAAATCTGAAAGAAGTGTTTATCAGTGCTAATGGAATGCTTATTATAATAATACCAATATTATTTTTCAGATGTTTGGAAGAACCCTAAGAGCTAGTTTGGCCAAAGACAATGGTAGAACAACGGAGTTTATTAGACGAAAGGTGGCTTGATAGACTATCTTAAATATTTACTAAGCAACATTTTTGTAGGATTATCCAGACAAATCTAAATGCTTTGAATGTGGTGAAATCGGCCATTTAAGTTATAAATGCGAGAAAAATTTGCTCGGAGAACGAGAACCGCCACCAAAAAAGGTTCGGAAAAGGAAAAAGAAAGAAAAGACTGAACTCACTAAGGTAACAAACATGTACTGTCAAGGTGGTTTTGTGATTAAGGTTTAATTTCAGGAACAAAAAGAATATTTTGACACAAGTGAAGAAGAGGACACTAATGATCAGGAGGAAGAAGAGCCATTTGATGATGAGACCTTGAGTGCTGCGATTGCTCTGGAGGTAAGAGATGTTCTTGTTTTTGGACAGTTCAACTTGATTTTTTAATTTTATTTGCTAGCAAGAGAAAAAAGACCTGGAGACCTATAGGTATAAAGTAGCAACTGGTAATTACAAAGATGAACAAGTCGACAGCAGTCAGCCGAGAAAAAAGATAAAGAAAAGCAACTATTTCAGTGATGAAGAAGAGAGTGATTGAAACATCAATATTTTATGTTTTTGTCTTATTTATTTTTCAATTTTTAGTACTTGAATGATGATAAATGTACACTAATTGCAATAACTTAATATAAAAATTTTAAAAGTACCTATGCCTAAAATTAATATATAAAAAATATCTATGGTTTAACATCTTCCTTGTCATTATCTTTATCACCGTCGAAAAATTCATTCTTGACCTCGACCATTTTGTCATCGAGCTCTTGACTTATTCTAACGTCAGGGTCTTCCTCTTCCTTGATTTTTTCATCTTTGATAATGGCAGGACCGGGTACATCGTGCATTTGGACGCTCGGTGAATGTTGACACATCTTTAAGTTGTCAAATGTAAATCTGGAAAGAAGATTCATTGAAGTAGGTACCGCGAAATCCAAGTACATTCGAGAAAGGATCGTAAATGTCAATATATATCCCGCAAAGAACAAATAAGTAAAAATGGGCGTGTCCACAGCAGTGACAACAATCAGCAATCAAATTTGACAGGTAATCAGTAAACTAAACATAACCTAGAATTCGATTATTTCAATTCTTTTGACAAATGAGCAAGGAACTGGTTATCAGAGTTCTATGGAACTTTTTAAGTTATCAAAAATTGAACTTTGAAAGATAGGTATTACAAAATATAGTACAAAAAGGTGTCCTTACTTCGTTATAGCTTCTAAATATTGTTTGCTATTGGCATTCTCCTGTCTGGTCACAACTTCCGGGTGTAGTGTAAAGTCGGGTGCAAAAAATTCCAAATATTCCGTAAATGGTAGTTCATTGGAGATTTGTTCATCGACTAGCAGTGATGTTTCATAGGTCCAACAACGGGCCACATTTCTCAATGTATATCCACCACCACCGACCACTAAAGTGGGTACATTGAGACTTTTCACAAACTTGACGCATTCACCATGGCCTTTTGTGCTCAGAGAAAAACATCCTAATCTACAATACAAAAGAAAAAGTAGTAATAGAAGCGAAATGCGAGAAGTATGGTACAATAAGAATGCATTCAAATGATGATAAATCATTACGACTCGCACTAAGGGAATGTTTCAAATAATCAAGCATTGATCAAATTTACCCGTTTATAGGACTCTTACCGATCATTTGCCAACGAATCAGCACCACACTGAAGAACAATAGCTGTCGGCTGATAGAATTCCATCACACTCGAGATGACAGGCTTGAATACCTGCCAATAACTGGCATCATCGATGCCTTCTTTTAATGGTACATTTATCGAATAATAACGTCCACTTTCAGCTCCTATTTCATACATATCTCCAGTACCTATGTAAGTATAGCAAAGAAATTAAAAGTTGTTTCAAGTGTTTTTTTTTTAATTATTTTCACCTGGGAAAAAGTAGTTGCCATATTTGTGAAAGCTAACAGTCATAACCCGATCAGTAAGATAAAAGGCTTCTTGTACTCCATCCCCATGATGAACATCAATGTCTATATACAAAACCCTGGGGTGGTATTTCAATAACTCCAAAATGCCAATGACAATATCGTTCACGTAACAAAACCCAGAAGCTTCAAACTTTTTTGCATGATGCAGACCACCTGAGAAAAGAAATTCTTGTACTTAAGAATTACCGAAAAGTAAAATTCATCTAACCTGACCAGTTAATGGCGATATCACAATCATTGTTGTTTAGTTTCATAGCACCTTCCAAAGATGCTCCAGTGTACATTGAACAGAAATCGAATAAGCCATAGAATACTGGACAATCATCGCCTACATTATAATGGCTGAGATGCTTAGTGAAGGCTTGGATATTTTGCGGAGTAACTTTTTGCAGGAAATCTATAAAAAATATAAAAGACAGTCCACCTTGTCATGTTGGGTTGTTCTATATTTACCAATGTATTCATCAGAATGGAAGCGGCACATATCGTGAGCACTAGCTTTATAAGGTCTGTATATCTGCATATGTTTGTGTAGACCGTAATTCATAATTAAACTGTGTATCACAGATAGTCGGTGCGGCTTCATGGGGTGACCGGTGCCGTAATGGAAATTACCAACGTCAGGATTGAAGAAATAAGATACTTTATGCTTTGCCATTTTTTTAGTGGAATGTTACAGATAGGCCAAAGTATTATTAATCTAATCGAAAATCTCCTTGCAAACCCATATAAAAATAAGAACAAGTGCAACAGCTAATAATCGTTTAGTTGTTTTGAATTTATCTTGCATATTCTTCAGTACCCAATTTAGTTACAGCTGAGAGCTCTTGAACTTGACACTCATTTTTGTATTATTTTCATCACTTTTGCAAAAATCTTGATTGATTTGTTTTGATTAGTTATCTCTGTTAATATATAATAAGACGCGGAAAGAAAAAGGCAAAAACGAAAATTGATCTTGTCAAATGTCAAAATAGTAAATATATAAGTATGACAGATGACAAGGTGATGACACGTTGGAGTTAGTGTTCTCTGCTGAAAATCCGTTAACGAGATGGTATGGTATGACGGACCAAACGGAATACACTCCCTGTGTCCTGTGTCCAACACACATCTAGTTAAAAAAGCGCTGCAACATTTTTGACAGATTTTGGTATAACACTTGCGCTTTTTAAGCTGCAGCATCAGAAATACTCCAACAGTTATTTTTAAAAGCTTCTTTATAAACCAGCTTAAGAGCGCAAGACGTCTAACAGCAAATCCTGTCAAAAAATGTTGCAGCGCTTTCTAAGCAAGATGTGTGTTGGACACAGGGATTGACTTGCACGTGTACAATCTCGTTCTCCTGTCGTCTTTTTATTCATAATCTACTACTATTCCGTAATTCCGTGCTTCTAACCTCCGTGTGCTATCATTTGTCATTTTATGAAATTGTTTGTTTACTATTTACTATTTGTCATTTTCGGAATTCTTTTAGGCAAGAATAAATTTAATCATAGATATATTATACATGTTCTTGAATGTATGTATATGAAATAATCCAGAATCAATGCAAACATGGTGGTTTGTAAATTTTTTCTTCAAGGCAACTGCAAATTTGGTACCAGCTGCAGATTTGACCATCAATTGAATGGTATGTAATAAATGTTATCCGTTAAAATAATAAACTTAATATGAACACAATTTTTAGACAGGTATACGTACATTAACAATCAACAACAGCAGCACAATTCTATACTGCGTCAACCAAGCTTTGGATCTGCACAAGTTGCTATTGGTGCAAATCAAGCAAATACAAATGAAAAATCATCTGTGGTTGATACGAACACGCTTTTAAATTCAGTAAGCAATGACATGATATCTGTGGAAAAGGGCGGTCAGTGGCCGCTCTCTTGCTATGCACCATTCAAAGAGAAACCATCAATCGGTGGCTTCGATGATCAGAGTTTCGAGGAGATACGTTGGGAATACTATGAAGCTGTGAAAAATGGAACACTACCACAGTATGTGAGTTATGAACATTCTTTGCTCTAATTGCGCGATAACTTATTTAACTTTTATTTTATAGAAACAACAGATTCAATCACTTCTTCAAAATGCGCTAGCCAAAGTTAAAGCACTCCAATCACCTACAGCGGAAATTGTGCAAATGTTGAAGGCCATCTATGATACACCAGCTTCCCCATTAGCTGGGGTATTTCCAAGCAATTTATTCCAAAATGCACAATCCCTTGCAACATCCCAGTTTGGTCAAAACTCGACGTTTGGCAACAATCAACTCGCAACGACTCCATCGTCGAGCAATAACATATTTGGACAGGCAAATGCTATTGCACCAATGGCTTCTCAAACGAGTATCTTTGGAGGCGCAGCAGGTGCAGGAGGAGGAGGTCAGGTTGTTCAGCAACAGTCGTTTGGGCAGAGTATTTTCAGTAATCAGAACAATCAACAAGCTAATAGTGTGTCGGGCGGTGGCGTATCAATTTTCGCTAAGCAGCAAAATACGCCATTCCAACAACCGAATGCGGCGCAAAGTCATTCGATTTTCCTGCAACAGAATAATGCTGTTGCTCAATCCAATACCAGTCCGTTTGCACAACAGCTTAGTAATGTTGCTTTCCAGCCAGGTTTTGCAGCTCAGCAACCACAACAACAACAGGGAAGTATTTTCCAAAATGCTTTGGCCTCGCAAACTACAGGTACTGCTCCGTCTGTTTTTGGTGTACCCTCAGCTGGTAATAATAGTATATTTGGGGCGGTGAATGTTCAACAACAACAACATCAAAGCAACCACCATCAGAATAATATGCAACCGACAGTTGTCAATGCGCAGACGCACAGTGCTAGTATTTTCGGTAGTAATACGACGACATCAGGTGCGAATCAACAGTTGGTAGTTGCTTTTGGGCAAGCTACGACAGCAGCGCCACCTGTTGCAGTCGATGCGAATCTTTATTCGAAACTGGAAGATTTATCTGAAGATGATATTAAATGGTTTGAAGGTGATTTTTGTGATTTGAAAAAGATACCTGATAAACCGCCGACATATGAAATGTGCTTTGGTAATTGATGATATTAGTTTGACTTTTCTTCTGTGTTAATATGTTTGTTTTTGTATTAGGTTTGCCCGTTTAATTCGAAGATGTTGTTGACTATTCTTATGATATTTTTTAAATAAATTCTTTATTATTGAATGAGTGTTTTCTCTAACACGCTTATATTAGCTTGAAGTCTGCGTATGAATGTAACTCACTTGATAACAATAGTAGCGTTTATTGAGAACTGAAGACAATAGAATAATTTCTGCATCAATTAAGCCAAATTAATATTTTATTTTATATCAGAGAATGTTAATAATCTTTTAGGGAGTACATTAAAAATTCGTAAAATATGGGGATTACTATGAAAAAGAACTGAATTTCAAAATAGACAAATTTGCGCGGCGCATACGCCAAAATGTAAAACAAATAATTTTTTCTAAAATCAATAATAATTTCTACATTTAACAAAAACGGAGTATAATTCATAAAAAATGTGGACTCTAGAATTTGTTTAAATTGGAATAAGAACCAAAAGTAATCCATACACTGGTACAATTTTGTCTAAATATATCCCCTTGTAATTCAAAATTACAGATCAGCGCTTAAATGTGGGGATTGTAGAAAATTTTCTATAGAATGAGACAATTGCAGTTTGTGGCGAATGCGTTGCGTAAATAAATCACTTCAGAAGTTCATTGAATTCCACATATGTGTAAAACTGGGCTCAAATATATAGTCTTGTGATTCAAAATTAAATATTTGAGCTTAAATGTGGAAATTATTGAATATTTTTGATAAAATGTTGAAACTTCACTTTCTGATGGATGCGCCACACGACTATACCACTTTCGAAATTCAATATTTTTCAAAGGTACTCAAGTATTTTTCTTTTATTCAATAAAAGTTCTTTATCGGTACTACCTGTTTCTATAGGTGAGCACACATTTCTTTTGTTATTTGCTGTTATTTTTCATAGATCAAAAGTTTGGACCCTAGATTTCATCTCAGTTGGAATATGAACAAAAATAAATCCAACTGTTTGTACACGTGAGTCCAAATATATGCCCTCATTATTTAAAATTAACCATCCGAACTCAAATGTGGAAATTGTTTAATATTTAGTTAAAATTTTTCATGAATATAAATATTATCTTAAAATGTTGATAAAAAACTATGCTATAATCTAGACACTTCATGAAGACTTTTCGATAAAGATACTTGATGAGGCTGTTATTAATAAACCTGCAATATTTTAAGTTATAATAGTTTATTTATTATGAATTATTGCAAAAAACACTTTTTTACGTTACACAAAGTTACAACTTTGACAATGACATTTGGAGATAAAAAATTTGGAAATCTGATGATATTTTGATTACTGAAAAAGTTTTGGCCTTGGCCTTCACTTTTAAAACCACTGGTCTAACTCTATAATTTGCTATTTCGATGTCCTCGATTTCTAGCCGAGCTGGGTAAGTAAATAAATAAAAAAATGTTAACACAAAATTGTGTATATGTATGTATATATATTTATATTTATAACAATAAAAAAGCTTATAATAAATAATTTCCTATACACCTTCCACAAAATACATAATTATTTAACACTAATAGAAATCGTTGGAGTAAATCTCCATACATGACCAGTCGGAAGTAGATTTGTACCACTACCCACAGTGGTCATAATATTATTATTACTAGTATCCGGGGCACAGCACTGAATATCCATTTTATATAATCCGGGTGAGAAGAATATCACATTACACTGATGTTTGGCTGATAACTTTGGCTCCAGGCAAGATACTGTAGTTCTAGAAACATAAGAAGAAAAAAGATAAATCACAATATGGCACAGTACATTTGACAAAAAAATAGTGAACAAAATTTAAATAAGTGGAATAGAAGATCTAGTCTAGAGGTAAAACCTATTAAGCAAATCGAAAGAATGTATTCTCATCTTTTGTTTCAAAGGGTACTAAGAAAAAGTAATTAAAGATTTCAATGCGTCAGATTTACCTAAATTAGTTTTGCTCACTCTATACTTTATTCGCATTAGTTCCGGGACACCCTGTATATGCTATCAAACAACAAGAATATTAACTACAAGCGAAATGATAGATGTCCTTAATAGAATTGGGTAATAAGGTGGTAATAAGTTAATAATAGCAGAAATAAAAGATAGGTTATGTTTACTGATTACCTGTCAACTTTCTGATAATTCATTTGTTGATTTCGAGATACAAAACACAACAAGCCAACAAGCGTTGTATTTTACGAAAACAATCAAAACAAGACGAACTTTCAAACGCACGAATCATGTAGCAGAAATTTGACATTCGGTCAACACAACAAGTTTTGTGTTTCCGTTTCCATCTCAAAATCATTATGATCATAGACACGATTGTTTCTTATATCTTGATCATAAATCATAATCGATTGATAATCTGTCACTTGTCTCTTTATGTGGACAAAACCATTCTGAATGTCAAACGTCATGGCCAACCAGATTTTGGCGCCTACTTTAAATAAACTGAATTTTGATATGTATTTCACTCTCCGTATTTACAATAATACTCACTTAGTGGCACCGGCTGTGGCCAATCTTGTATCCATGCGATAATTCAACGTCCCGTTCTCATAGTCTTGATAAAATTGCACCGACAATGTCAACTGATGTAGCGCCTTCTCCAAGCTGTTTGCTATCGACATTTTCAGCTCCAAGCAATCACCAGCATCGCACGTAACTTCCTCCTGGGCTTTCACGGCATCACCATTCAAGGTCACCTCTACAAGGATAAATAATTTTAAAAGAAACACGTCCAACTTAAATCAAAGGTGCAAGAATTAAATAGCAATACATAATGTAAGAACCATAAAGATTTTGAGGTTGGTTCCAGAAGACGTCTGAACAACTTCAACAGTTTATGATTCTTTCATTACGTATTGTAATTTTATTCTTTTTAGTGCACCATCTCTTGAAGTCGGTTCTAATTTGTTTTTAAAACGCAAATTAATACTAAGAAAAATTATGAGTTCACCTAGTCGTAAGTATAACTTTTCAAAAATGAAACATTTGTATTTCCCTTACAGTTCTATTTTCCACAATAAAACATAAATTAATACTAAAACATGACAGTTGGTTCATGGAACCTACGTCCCTTTTTACATATCTACAAATCCAACACTTACCCCAGTCCAATGGTGACATGCGCACAATATCCAACATCCTTGTTGTAAGATTGATGCCCTTCAATGAAGCCGAACCTCTTGTATCGGTACCCAACAGATGCCATCGCAGATCCACTTGTTCGGTAACATGGTCGGAGCATATCTTGTTGACATCCACCGCTACTCCTATGTTGTTTCGATTAGTGACGGCAACTAGATTTGCTGATGCCGATAATGGACAATACACGTCCGAAACTTGGTCGTGATACAGCTCACTCAACTTTGACAATGGACATCTGTCAACTGGTATTGGTACTCGACAGCTCTCCTGACCTTCGATTAACATTGTTTTTGTCGGTGTATATTGCAGTTCCATTTCTTGATTGGTTAAGTTGGCTACGTCCAGCACCAAGTAGAACTGCGAGCTTCTGTTTGTGTTTTAATAGAAGATAAATGTTAAATGTTTTTCCTTTACTTCGAAAAACTCAAGCTCGTGGATATGTCTTAATAACTTAACTAAATTAGCCGAACTCGTTATGTGACCGTGGCACTTTTTTCTGACATATGCCATTAAACGTATCCAGATAAAAAAAAACTATTGTGACGTGGATAGATGTCATGTACTTCCGGTTGTTGTTCGTTTATTAGCTATTTATTCTACTACCTTATATACAATAGTTGTTGCTTGTATATTCCATTATGTAGTTCTAGAATTAGTCGATTTATTCTCGATCCTTCCAGAAACTATATGTGAGATACAGTTTGTCATATTATTGTCAGTTTGACAAGCCTCTAGAACGTTATTATGTGCGTCTAGATAATCATAGAACATTCCCGATGAATGTCATGTCAAGATTTAGATATATAAAGCCGTGTCGATCACGGGGCATAGTCAGTCTTATAAAGTCAGTTGATAACAGTCAGTCTGTGGAATCAGATGTTAATAGTAGTTCAGTCGGTATAGACAGTTACAGTTTAGATTGTCAAGGTGACAAATGGTGACAGTATTACTACAACCGAAGGTCGTGTATAGAATGTTCGAAATAAACCATGGGAAGCAATTTGCGAACTTTAGAATATTACGCAAGTGAACCCACCCCACAACGATTAGCACAGGGTTAAACGTTACACTATTATTAATTACATGTTATTATTATTATTATGCAATTTCAATTTAAATTCTACATACATTTCAGCTGGTAAAACGTCCCAATTGGTGACATGCATCGATGGTATTGTCTCAAGCATAAAGAAAATGGAACAAGATCGACAATAGTCGGCTGCAACACCTTCGCTGCCGCTGTAACGTAATCGGAAGTGGGCTTCGATTGTTGAACTGATCGGAGGTTGTTGGAAGAGGGCTGTAAGACCACCAGCTAAGCTCGACTGACCCGAGTTGGATGATCGGAAGCTGGAGTTGAATCTCGATGGCAGTGAACCGCCTGAGGAGATTGGAGGAATAAAAAACTAGATCCAACAGACATTTTTACTGATTTTCTATAATTTAAAATATTTCTGATTATCGAAAATCGCGGCTGAGTAAGTGGCCGACGCCTCTGCGCAATAAGATGAGTAAAAAGGTCTATAGTAATATCAACGATAATATCAAAAAAGATAGACACAATTGAAAAAACAAACCTGGCAACGATGCAGACATGCTACTAAACAATCCACTGCTCATATCATGCGGTATTGTGGGTGAGACGGCTAAATTCGTTGGCGCCAAAAAGCTACCAGCCGAACATAGATGCAAGGTTAATGCTTTCGTTTCACCCGGTTCGATGGGTAGCAGCAATTTAACATCCTCATCACACCAACGGAAAACTTGTTCTTGCACACTGGAATCCAACATGCTGCTATTAACTTCCACATCGAGTGTTTCCACAGCTACTTGACCGACATTTTTGATGGTTATGGTGCATTCGGCACTTTCACCTTGATACAAACTGACACTGGCCGATGTTACGACATTATCGTCGTGGAAGTTTGAGAATGTTGCACTCTGTGGAAATGACGTTGATACCTGAACACGGAGAGAGGTAGTAAAAGTTTTACTAAGATGAAGTACTGAGTGAAGAGCATTGAACCAAAATTTATGTATAAATTCTTATAAGAATACTCACCTCGATCAATGGCAGACAAGGTACCACCTCTAACTTATACACTGGCGGGAAATTTGCTGAAACCAACATGTGCTTGAGCCGGCAATTAGATTTGACACCGAGCGCATGCGTACTGTAACCAGACAGCTCCAAATCACCACTCTCCCTCGCCCAACCGCTCAATGTCACGGATTTCGGTACATCAGGCAATAAAACAACAGTTTCGGGTACAGATTCGAACACCACACCGGCGGTGAGTAGGCGCATATTAGAAACTTTCAGCTCGAATGGCAGTGGATTGATTAATTTCAGATGCACTTCGCACACCTCATTCCTCACCCACAGAAAATCTAGATGATTTGGCAATATTATAATGACATACTTATTACATTACCTTAACTTACTGACCTAATTTGCTTTCGGTCTTTTTATTTTTGCGATCCAAACTACCTCCACCACCGAAATGTATGGGTGTAAACAGGAATGGTCCTGGATCCAATTTTTCACCCACAATCCTGCTAGGTCTGAGATGTGGTGGCAGATCTGATGGTGAAAATAGAGCACACATTGGTATATCGGTCAGATTGGCAGGTGGTACTACCAGTCCTGAGTCCAGTACTAATGGTACTGGAGAGCCTTCACATTGCGATGATAGACTTTGAAGTTGAATTGCAAGTTCCTTTTGCTCTGTAAGACTGTATTTACAAAAAGTCTTGAATATTTTTTGGTGATGTTTGAAGCGATTTTTGTTTTTACCTTAGATGAGACCACATTGTTTGCAACAGAAATGTCATATGTCTAGTTGCTAGGGCAGAGTTGCCAGTTCTTCGTGCAGCTACCACCAGTTCCTGAGATGATCAAGCTAATAGAGAAATAAAGTTGATGTTTGGTTGATATTTACCTGTAAAAGTTGGATCTGTAATACGGGCCATCCCTGATTTGCAGCTCGCATTTCGACTGGATCGAGTGTCAGATTGTGTCCAGGTAAACTTTGCAGCATCAAGGCATAACAACGGGCCCAATTTGGTTCTGGATTTAGGGGTGAAACGTACCTTGAAATGAGAGAGATGAAAACATAGATATATACTTTCTTCAGGAAATTTGCAAAACAAAAGAAGTTAATATAAACTCATAAGGAACTTCTAGAATTTTAATTAAATATTTTGAGAGAAAAATAAAAAGAATTACAGAAGTTATAATACAAGAAAGAACAAGCAGATGTTGGTAAGTGTATTAGACAAGGAGCTGCATTATCAGCACTGCTGTTTTAATATAACTTTAACGATAAAACAAGATGAAAAAATAGAAGAAATGACAATGAAAAAAGAATTCAAACGAAATTCAAGGCATTTTACAAAGGGTCAAGTTATGAAGTAGACATCTTAGATCTTTTATAAAAAAAAATCTATGCCTACCTGGTAGCAGCTAGGCGAAGACAGAAAGCCGCCTTTCTACCAAAACCGATCTGCGTATACAGATCGGCCAATGTTTCAAAACGTTGTATCTTCTCCTGTTCAGACAAAGTTAAATTGATGTAGACCACATTCTGCAAAAAGCTGGCAGCTTGCAGAGCATGATTTTGTTCAACAGCTATGCGAGCCGCTTTAAAGCTCGCCTCAGTTTCAACGATGCCAGCATTCTGATATTTGCTGTAGTGTATAATGGCTTCTCGGTAACGCTTTGAAATCTCATCAGGTGGCAGGGTATTGGCAACAAGTTTTCTACTGCTACCAATCGGTGGTGGGGGTGGTGGTGTAGTGCTGGATTTCCTTGGAGAACCTTCTTGCAGACTCGCATTTCTGTGCAGGGGCACATTCCGTTGCATATCTGGGTATAGTACAAGAGCTGAGGCGGCGCACAGGCCTTCATAAGCTGCACCAAGCCATAACCAATCGTTGATGGACTTTAGTATCTCCACAGCTTGCATGTAACATGCTAAACTTTCTGATAGCAAGCCAGCTTGCATACACAAATCACCAAGATGTTTGGTAGATCGGCCATGACAGCGTTTTTTGTTGTTACGTGATTCCATATCCAGACCGACGAAATCCTTTTTCTCGAACGGTGCCAACAGTAATTTCTCTCGAGGACGCTCGAGTCGTTTCGATTCCAGGACCCAAAATAGGGAATTTATAAATTCCGTTATTTGGGTTTCCAAATCGACGCATGGTGAACTCTCATCATAGAACAAGGCTCGCGTTTTGAAATTACTCGGTGTGGTGAATTGTTCGATTCTTTTGTCGGAACAAGTGTCACTTTCACCACCAGTGCTATCAGAATCAGTATCAATTGGAGAATCTGCTTCTTTGGTGGGACCAAAGAAAACGCAACGTGAATCAAACAGTGTCGTATTATATTTCACTTTGAAGCTCTCATGGACCCGACATATTTCATTCAGCTCCTGTTGCGTATCATACTTTCCAATAGATATAAGCCCCAGCAATCGGCGATGAGTTTGAAAATCACCCCAGTCATTATTCTCAACAGGGTGCACCTTCACATATCTAACCAGTATAGTACGTACTAACCCGGTGGAGTCGGTTATTTTGATATCGTTCAACTTTTCGATGCGATCAAAGTACTTGATGAATGTTTTCTGTTTAATTTGTGATCCAACAGATTTGATGAGGACTAGCAGTGCTGCATGATCATGGGAGTATTGTTCGTAGTCAGGGTGAGACATGTTCGGCTCACTTGTACTGCTCGACAGGATGTAGCTAACAGAAGAACGCATTGGAGATGTTATTTGCTATACCAAACCTGGATTACCATAACTGAAATAAGGAAAAGTATTATTCACAGAAACATGATACCTATCTATAACATAATTTTACTTCAGGTGTTATTGATGCTCTATATCAACAAAAACAATAAAACTAGTGCACCAGTAAAATTTTACGCTGCATTTATTTCATTTTCAAGCAATAAAGTTTAAATTCAAGAGAAAATTATAATTATTTTTCTGTTTATTATGATAGAATGACATTTGGTTAGTTGGCTTGGCAGTGACATTGACACATAACATCTGTAGGGTACGTTCAGAAACGGTTACTGTTTTCTGACACGTTCCAATCAAAATAACAGACACAGACGTATAACGGTGTATTTAATCTATGACACAGGTATTCCATCTCTTGAGTTTTAAATAGGGCCTCTCGAGCTGTTTCAAAATATTCCACCTGGTTTTTGCTTCAATATTTGAGTTACTTGTCTTAAAATTATTCGGCTTGCAAGACCCGTATGTGAATCTAATCCTGAGACAAAGATTGTGTATTTAATATTTGCCTGAGCTAATAATTGGAAAAGCAGAAATCGCACTATTAACAGATTTGAGTTTTATTAAAGAAATTTTAAATTGTATTGTAACACTGAATGGAATTTATATCAAATCATGTCTATTATTCAATAGTATAGATCTGATTAGTCTTGCATGGGATGGTTGCCATCTTGAGACTACTGGTTAGATTGTATTGTAAACATATTTAAGGCGAATAAAAATTGATCAAATGAATCACTTAAATAAGGCTAATTTCTATTGAATATATGGAACAAATAAGACCAAAATCTTGTTACCATATCAAGAAAATCAACTGCAACTGACAATGTAATTTTTTTGATCGACATTAAAGATATTGTGAACACACTGTATGAGAGAAACTGTAGACTTTAGTTTCAATATAAATCTTTACATTATTACATAAATAATCAATATAACTTCAGGTGACCAGTGATTTCATCCAAAACATCCCTAGGTGCTGGACCAATAGCGATGACTGTACGAGTTCCAGGGGCAACTTGAGTCTGACCCGCATCTCTTATAATACTTGAAAATACACCCTTTTCCTTAGCAAGCTTGTCCAAAGCCATCATTTCTTCTTCTGAATCTATTCTCACCGCAATTTTTGTTCCTCCTATAAAACATTATTATACCTTTTAGTAACTATTCTGTTCTAGTGTCGTATGTTGTTTTTAGGAATGATAGATTGAATTCACTTCAAAACAAAAATTAAGGATACTTTTTGGACCCCGAAATGTATTACACCCCTACGTTTAAATTAAATTCATTTGAAAAGTTATAACTAGTAATTGGTAAATAAATGATAGTCGGCAACTCAACCAAAATTTAGAAATTACATTGGACTTGATACATACCAGTTTTTAACCATTCCTTCAGACATTTCGGGTCATATTTGAGACATTTAGCATACGCTGCTACAGCTGCATGTCCACATTGAGCAGCAACTTTACCTTTCTGCATTTTCAAATCATTTCGAACACCCATTATAAGTCTATATTCGAAGGTAAGGTCTCCAAACTGGAAAGAGAAATCTTATCTCTGAAATTGAAGCTTATTATTTGCTGAAATTATTTTTATTTAGGTACCTGGTATCTTTCTTCCATGCCTTTCCGGTAAACATCCAACGTTTTCCTTCTAAATCTATTAAAGAAATATGTGGAAGTGAATGCTATCAATGATCCAACACCGACACCTGCTACGAAAGGAGTGCTAAGAATTAAACTCATTACCATTCTTATACTGTACTCTTAAAATTAACTTAATCAGTACTAGAACGAACTGACGACTTAAAATTAAAGCAAAAAAGAATTTTTGATTTCCCAGTGAGTTTGATTTAGGTTAAGTCATAATTATGTGAGGTTATGATTTGTTTCTGTAATGACACTAGTGACATTATTGGCAGAACAGCTAAAGCTAGCTAGTAGTTGTCGGTTGGCGTATGAACAGAGAAAACCTCCAACCTCCAACGTATGGCTATGAAGATTAAGATTATATTATTATCCTCTTTTAATCAAGCACTTTATCAGCGTCAGGTGTAGGTATCTATGTATGTATGAATGTAACTTCAAATTTCTATTTAATTTGCACCTACTTTCAGATGCCTAACGTATACTAAATATTTTTCAACACGTATTGAGAACTGACGACCCTACAATCATTTCATGACTTTATATTAATTTGTTATCATGTTTTGGTTTTTTATATCGTATGTTTTATCAGAGAGTAGGTATCTATCGATATCAGTGACTAGGACTAGGACTTAGGACAATATTTAGAGGAAGTATAAAGTACATATGGCGATGAAGGGTGTGTTCCTTTCAAGAGGAACTACAATGCCTACATTTGACTGGCTGCGATAATAAATTGTACCGAGTACGTATATTATTAAAATGCTAATATATGTTAAAATAAAGAACAGAAAGTACATAGGTACTTAGGAATCATTTCCATATGTGGTGTCCATATTTAAATTTCGCGGGTTGTTTATTTTTCTTTATATATGAATCATAAAAGTCAACATATGATGTCTTATTATTTTGATATATCTATGTTATTACTGATAATACAATAAATTCAAATTTGATAGACAGCTGTGCCGGATCGGTTTTGAATGGGATTCTATGTTCAGGAATATTTCTGTCAGGTGTAGAGTATTTGTTTTGTTTGGACGTTTTTTTTTTCTTCTTGAGAGAAAAGAGGTTTTGAGAGGTGCGTTAAAAATAGAAGAGTGATTGTAGACTTTGAGAAGGTAAGGTGATTTTATTGTTGGATAGTTGAATGTAACTGATAAGTTTTTGTTTTGTTGTTGTAAATTTATAAGAAGGTTTGACCTACCTTAAAATGAAATGCACTTGTTTCGGTATCATTTATTTGATGAATTAACTTGGAATAATTACTTCATCACATAAAGAAATTTTATAGACGATGCGAGAGTATCGTGAGTCAGGCCAAGAGACCATTGTATGATAGAGATTTGTTGAATATTATTTATTTTGGTATATGTTACTGTTTTCATGATGATGTCAATAACTATTGTTTATTTTAAAAATGAACACCTTTGTAACAGTATCTCATGGTAAATGGTATTGACCGTTGACATCAACATGCAAAAAGAATTTGTCCCATGGACTTGAATCCCAAATTGAGCAGACTGACAGCGAGCGGCGGGTCTGTCCCTCCGTGTTAGAAAAGTGTAACCTTCGGTTTCGAATGTTGTTGCCGTGTTTCGAAGTATATCTGAGATATGGTTGTCTTGGGTGGTTAGTGATTCTTTCTTAATTCGTTTGTTTTATACCATCATTTATTATTGTTAATCACATTACAAGTAAATTCATCAAGAGTTGTCAAGAGTTATTATGTAGTAGTGTCAGACCTTTGTGAATTTTCACGACAAAGAGAATGTGCAGTCTTATTAAAAATTTATTGTAAAATATTTGATAGTACATGGGTTTTTTTCGCTCTTTTTCCCATGTTATGAAGATTTTAAGAGCGACCTTCCTGGTCTAAATTATAAATGTTATTTTCTTTCAAATTGCCTGTATTATTTTAAATTATTGAATGTTTTCCTATTTAATTCAAGTGAAAAATGATGTGTTGTTTAAATAAAAGGACTGGTAACGGATTTTGTTGTTTCAATTACTGTCCACCCCCTTTCTCTACTAGAAGGTTAACTCCGTTGCATCCTACAAACGTGTTTTCTTATATTATTAGAGTGCCTGACACTTCAGGTAAGTCCTAAAATGCACTAGACTAGATGATCACATGCCAAGAGACGAGTCGTAAAGTTAGATAATGAATTAGAGGTAAACTGTAGCGCGGACCTGGGGTCATTGGATACACTACACATACGATATTTCTTTGTAATTATGGTTCACTAGATAAGGAGCCTTGTAAAGCAAAACGCTTATAACTTCGGATAATAATAAAAGTCAAGGAAATAATGTTGATGTCATAGGGTCTATCTATTATTTAGGTATATAACTATCTACCATACTACCATATAATGTTTATATATTTGAAAGTTTACTTGATTGTTAGTTAAATCTTCGCCGTCATTCCCGAAGAAATATTCTTCCTTTAATTTGAGTACTGAAATGCATAGCATCATGATCCATATGCCGCACGAACACCCTTCTTAAACTTTATATAACACGTAAGAAAGTGGTGTGAGTGGACACACCAGATTTTTTGCATATTTTTTTAAGAGTGAGTCAAGGTCAAGATCGAGATTTCCGCGCAAGCGATTTTTAGAATTTCTCCAAATTGGTGTTATGCTCAAGCCTCTAGCATGAAAACAGTCTTAAGAATTCCATAAAACGACTTACCTGAAGCATTCTAGAATTACTTGATCATTCCAAAGCTGATTTCTGAGATAAAGCAAGATAAAAGTGATGCTCAAATAAAATTATTGTTTGCTAGTTCTGTTTAATCCTATCCTGGATAAACGGTTCGTCCTGTGAAAAAAATGAAACATTCTTTTTGGTCTCGGATGATTTTCTTATTCGACGAAATTTGCGGTAGGAAATTCGTGGGCAAACGGGATGTTTTTTCTTTGCAAAATGTATGATTATCTCTTTTTTCGCTTTTGGTACAAGAGATAGCCCATAAGTGTTCATAGGCAATGAGAACTTTATGTATATTCTATAATGCAACTTTGTAAAAACTATAGATACTGCTCAACTTGATGAATTTCGAAATACTATTTATTTTAATTAATGAAATATTTGATTTGAATTATTATTAGTTTAATTTCAATATTATTAATTTCAAATACGATTCAGATTTGAACTGCTGTGTATTTTTTTGTTGTTTTCGAAGTGAATGTTTTTTAAGACTCTTCGAAAATTGGAGGAGGTACCTATATAATTCACCTGTATTGTTGTTGCCTTTTTCATAGTAAACTTACATCGATTTTTATGATTTTTCTTTCACTAGAAAGAGGTGTATTATTGAGAGATGGTTCCATTTTTTTTTGTCAAAATCTGATATGTCGTTCCACTGAAAAATATCTCCAAGGAGGTGGAGGGGACAATTTTTTTTCGAAAATTTAAAATTTTATCTTATAGAAATAAAGAGAAGATTATTTCCGGGAATATTTAAATTGGATTGTTTAAAAAAATCTAAGGGTCTTGATATTATGAATATAAATTAACGTTACACAATTTTTATATGGGTCATGAAACAATCAAAAATGTGAAATAGATATTATTTACAAAAAGTAGGTGCCCTGAAAAATACAAAATAATATTAAATCTATGCAGCTTGAACTTTTGAAGTTGTTTTGAATATTGTGACGTATAGAGTCGTGTTATATCAACCATAAGATACAGGATACAGTTAAAGTGAAGGAAAACCAAAAATATTTTTATATGACGAAGAGACTGGAAATTTGCAAACATCATTAGCATAATTATATTACAGTCGATCTTGTGATTATTATAATATATAACTATTTATAAAATATATGTATACCTACATATTTTTTTGAAGGTGATTCTCATTAATTGAGTGAATGAATTAATTAAAAATAATTTAGATAAAATTCACCATATAGAAAAACAAGTTTGTCAAAATTTTTGGGCATGAATGGTGGTATTTTTTTCCTAACTAATATAGCTAACGTAGTGGAACAATAAATAAGTAGATGGGTTACAGATTTTTTGAGTAGGTTTCTCGGCAGTAGTGGTTGTTCGGCATTCTTTCAAGTCGTTTCACTACATCTAGACATATTATATTTCTTTAAACTTTCATTAGGTAGTATCAACCATCCGGCAGCGTATTATAATACTTGGTTGCTGTTTTTGGTTTTACTTAGTAGTACATGAATTTCTGCTTCAGCAGATATGAAGTTATTAATGATAATTTTGTTAGTTTTTGCTTGTTTGATGCAAACAATAATTTCTGCAAGTGATTCTTCGCAAGTAATTTCAATATTTCCCTCATTACCGATAGCAAATGTGGAACATAGTGGTAATGTGATTTGTGATAGGGACTTTAAAGAATATTGGAATAATTTACAAAATTTTACATTATGGGCATATGAAAGTGAGTACCTATTTATTTATCGATTAATTACTTAACAAATTTAAAAAAATATATTATTAATCTCAAGATCTTATAAAATACTTTTAAACAATATTGTTCTGTTATGTTCTGATAATCAATTTTATGCTTGAAAAGTTAATTTTCGATACAGTTTTCATTCAAAAAAATATTGTCATATAATAAATCTCGCGAAAAATAGATGCATCACAATTTAATGAAGAGTTCCTACAAGGTAATATTTTTTTCTGATGCAACAAAGGATTCTTACTGACAAAATAATAAGTTCTTTCAGAATACTCCGATTTAAAACAAAATAAAGTACCTACTTATTTTGAAGTTGTACAAGAGAAGTACTACCTATTTTACTTCAAGAAGCTTAGACTTTTTTCATAAAGTTGCGTTTCTCTTTTTTTTTTCATTCTGCTTTTGGGAAGGTGGTCGAAGACATTTTGTAAAAATGAGTGCAGAGAAATGGTTCTCCAAAAACTTACCTAAAAGGGTTGGAGGGTTAAATTTTTGCAAGGTTTTTTCTGCTATATTTTGAAATTAATGAAGATAGTTTAATATCTAAAACGTTCTCAGATTCTGATAACTAATTAACCACTCGAAAATGTGAAATAAATAATTGTTTACAAAAATTATGGCCGACTGTTTGAGATAGGGAACTGAAAAAAAAATTAGGTTGATAAAAACTTTAAGCATCATTTCTAAAAATTTTAGTATTGATTTTTTTTTGTAATGAGTTATTTATACAGGGTGTGATTTTGCTGTAATCAGAAGATTACGGCGTTGTGAATAAAAATATCAAAAATATGTTATCACTAACTATATATGATTTTTTAAGTTCTATAATTCAAAAATATTTTCGATTGTACCAGGTGCGTCCAAATAGTCGGAATTGCACTCAACTTTATTTTTTCTTATGGAACATGTATATTTTTATTAATTGATTAAATTCTCCATAAAATTTTAATGCCAGTTGTATAACAAAGCTTTATGAGTAATTTTAATAGATTTCGAGATATAAATGTTTTTCTACAAATTTTGACAGATCAAAGACACTTTATAAAAATTGATATCTCAGAACATGTAAAAGAGCAGAGAATAAATTTTGTATCAGAGTCACACATAATATTGGAGATTATTATGAATTGGTTGAATTCCCTTTATATTATACGAGGCGAAAACAAAAAATAATTTTCTGAAAGGTTTAAAAAAGTTGAAAAAGTCCAATTTTTTTAATGGATTGGTATATTTTTTATTGTCTCACTGGAAAAAGAAGAGAATTCTACATTTTATCCACCAAAATATTATAAAATATTTCTTATAAAACTACAAAATATTTTTGGTAGATCACATGTAGAATTTTCTCCTTTTCCCAAAGAGACAAAAAAAAATATACAATTCCATAAAAAAATGTAAGGAATTTAACCAATTTATAATAATCTCTAATATTATGTGTGACTCTGATAGAAAAATCATTCTGTGCTCTTTTACATGTTCTGAGATATTAATTCCCATAAAGTGTCTTTGATCTGTCAAAAAATGAAAAAAAAAATTATATCTTGAAATCTCAATAGTCATAAAGTTTTCTTATACTACTGGCATTAAGATTTTATGGACAATAAAATAGATTTATAAAAATATACCAGATCCAAATTGAAAATATTTTTGTATTATAGAACTTAAAAATCCGATATAGTTAGTGAAAACATATTTTTGATATCTTTATCCATAACGCCGTAATCTTCGGATTACAGAACAAAATCACACCCTGTATAAATCAGTAGCTTATATTTTGTTATGGCAAGAGACTTTTGAAATGAAAATTTACTTGGAAAGTTCAAAATTTCATAACTGGTACTCTGCAACAAGAAAAAAATCCATATGTCTAGTGGCCAGCGGAGAGGTAAATTTCACGTTATTTAATTTTTAAATTTCAGAGAAAAATGTTTTCAACAAAAATCCTAAAATTATATCTTGCAATTTAATCAACGGCTTTTTTGAGATTTCTTAAAAGTTTGTTAGGCCGCTATTTCGAAACTACGTATTTTCGTAGCAAATCTGAATTTGATATCTTCAAAAATGCAACCTCTATCATGTTTCAAAAAAAACATTTCGGAAATCTTTGTTGACATACAACACCATGCCGTTGAAATGTCTTCGAAATTCGAAATAGAACTTCTGTATGAAATTTTATTTATTTATTTTTTCAAAATGTTAAGCACAATAGTTTCGAAGAAAAGGCGAGGCAAATTCTCGTCTATTATCCTTATAATATCTCTTGAACTATTTCTGTAAAAAGAAAATCGAATTACTTACTCAAAACAAAAGCGCTTTTATAAGGTCAATGTCACATTGAAAAACCATTTTTTTAATTGACAGTGGGGCAGACAAGTGGACAGACACACAAAGTGCTCCAAACCCTTTTAGAGTATTTCAAAATTGAATTGTGAAGGTAATCGTGATAATTGTGTCTGCCGATATTGCAGAATATTAAATTGAATAGATTAGCTTTGTGTTCAGAAATCAGGAAATCAACTTAGACGATATTATTTGATATTCATTTGGCATTTATCTATTTTGTTACCTGTTTTCCTTCAAATTCTAGTCAATTAAATAGCTTATTCTACTTGCCTACAGGCCTAATTTGGACGAAATGATATGCTAATTAGACCTCATAAGAACATAAGATATTTGTCGATGGATTGCTTTGGAAATATAATTAAAATGTATCAACTATCGACGTCAATTAGAAATGGGGATTTTAAAATAGTTGCAAATATTAAAAACCACGATTGAATATAAGCATATGTAGGCACAGTTAATACAAAAGTTAACTTCGTTAATCGTGAATTCGTTTGTTAAAACGTTAAATTCGTGAATCAATAGACCGTTAAATTCTTGAAAATTTAACGATAGTTAAAAGTAACCGTTAAATGTTAACAATTTCAAACTTATTGTGCTTTTGGGCTGATATAAATGGGTACCTAAATAAAACAAAAACAAGTGGAAAGAAGAATTAAACACACATTTATTTATTTCGATGATAAAGTAGGTAGAAATAAGGCTATTTTAGATCGTAATTTTGCATTGAGTAATTTAGGTGCAAAAATTGGCACATTAAAATTGACATCCGACAACAATGATCGTTTAGTCCGTAAAACATCTTTGCCCATAGAAAACAGACGTTCCACACTGCAAGCACTAGATGGGATAGTAGTGTTATATATTTAATACAAAGATTTGTTAACACTGGTTCACCTAGAAAGGCAGCATCCGTAAAAGATGATTTTGACTCTGACTGTGTCTAGCCAAGTTCTTATCAAATTCTGAGCTTTGTTTTTCAGGGATTTGTGGTCTCTAGACCTAAGTTCCTCAGACTGAGTAACAGTGCTGTAAAAATCATCACCTTCTACGTGGCGGCGTCGGCGCTTAATTCAAACAAACCAAAAGAACGCATGTCAACAAACGACTGTTGTAACGGACTAAGGTTAACGGAAGTTCATTTTAACGGGAGTTTACAAGAGCGTTAACATTTTTTAAGTTAACTTAAAAGTTAATCCGTTCAACAGATTTTTAACTTCGTGAATTAACGATTAACAAATTAACGAGTTAATGCCCACCTTTGAATATAATTTATTTAAAATTAATGATGGTGGATTAATATTGGCTACAGCCTTTAAAATAAGATAGGTATACAAAACAACAAATTTTAAAGCTCTTGTATTCACCATAAATTCATACGATATTACTCAATTAATTTAATAATAATCAACGAAAAATCGATGATTGCTTTTTTGCTGAAAGTATGGCAATAAAAATTGGCGGATTTTGACCTTGTCCCAAATACCTGTCAATCAGCTGTAGTAGATTGATTTTTAAAAATAAATACAATATTTTGAAACATTTTTTAGATTACTAAATAAGTTGAACAGCTCGTTATTTTTTTTTGTACAAAAAAACAATTTTCAACTGGATAAAATGTTCACAAATTACTAATTTCAAATTCAAGCGATATATCCAAACATTCTGTTTATTTTGTTGACAATACGTATTTTAATATATTTTTTTAAATAAGATATACAAAACACCAAATTTTAAAGCTGTTGTATTCACCATAAATTCATACGATATTACTTAATTAATTTAATAATAAACTAAAAATCGATAATTGCTTTTTTTGCTGAAAGTATGGCAATAAAAATAGGCGGATTTTGACCTTGTCCCAAATATCTGCCAATCAGCTGTAGTAGACTAATTTTTAAAACGAAATAGAATATTTTGATACATTTTTTAGTTTACTAATAAAATTTACCAGCTTATTATTATTATTGTTTTTTACGGATAAAATATTCAAATATTATTATTTTAAATTCAAGCAGTGTATCCAAACATTATGTTTATTTTGTTTATAATATTTATTTTAAATTAAAGCATCACAGGTCAAAGAGTTGGCTAATAATAATTTGGCTTGTTATTAGAATAAATTTTCTATATTCTCAAAACAAGTTGAAAATGATTTTATGATCAGTAAAATTATGTGCCTACTTTTTTAAGGTTCTGTAAAGTATACCTTTAGCACAGCTTACATGGTAAGCTGTGCCTTTCATTACGGAACCCAATTCACAGTGAACCGCCGTTGTTGATTAGGTACACGATAGATTCACTTGTCATAATGTGAAATGTTTGTATAGATGCTATTATGGAATTAGATTTTATTAATTAATTTTTTTGTAATTAATTACGTTTATTCGTACCATCAAAAATGAATAACTGTCAAGTGTGTGATTAATAAAGAAGTTTTTTTTAGTAAGTAGGTGCAGGTAATATTTAGTAGATTATGTTACCTGAAGGTCATTTTCAGAATATACACATAATCTTCTTTTAGCTGAGTTTATGTTTCTCAATATTGCGATTTCCATTCTTCTTGATATTTATACAGGGTGTTTCACGGATGCGTGTGCAAGCTCCATAACTTTTTTCCATCCAAGTTTTCGATTTGATATATTTTTTAAATGATACCTTCGACAATGAGACAGATTTTAACATATTTCTCTTAAAGATATGCCATTAAATTCTGTTTTTCAAACGGCTACCTCACGTTTTTGGTAAATTTTTAGATTTATCACTAAATTGTCGATATACTACATCCAGGTTTCTTAGACTTATCTTTAATAGTTTTTGACTTATGTTAAAAAATCTCCGTGTATAGATTCTATAAAAAAAGTCATAATATCAGCGCCATTTAAGATAACTGGGCCAGACTGTTTTTAATCAATTCCGAAAGCTAATCGCATTTTTGAGATATAATTAAATTAAGAATCGATGTTCGTTACATACTACGATTTTTTCTAAAAACAAAATTCTAATGACAATAAATTAAATTAAATAAATAGATCCATCTATTGAACATCAGGCTTACGTTAATCTGTTTTTCATATAATCTGCAGTTGTTGGACAATCTATGATAAAAACACTTTCCTTCACGTAACTCCACAGATAGAAGTCTATAGGAGTAAGATCTGGGAATCACGCTGGCCCATGTATAGTACATTTTCTATGCCTAGCCAATGATTAGGATAAGAGTTATATAAAAGAAAAAACTGTAATTTCACAAAGTAAACCCCACAAACTCTATATGTACAGAAAGCTTTCAAAAAATGCTCTGCGTTGATGCAATAGAAAACAGGATGTTCCATTTGAAAATGTTGAGTTGGTGTCATTAGTATTTTACCTATTGAAAAAAATCGTTGTCGGTGATGGAATGTCGAATCTTAATTCAATAAATATTTTGTACAAAAATTTTTACCGACTTTATTTGTTGGTGTGCTGAAAAATACAAAATAATATCTATTAATTCTATTGGTACTGGTAATTTTGAAGATGTGCAATTATAGTTAAATAGAAGACTCTTGGAAACAACTTCACAAGTACCAGCACCAATGGAATTAATATTATTTTGTATTTTTCAGTTCACCAACAATTTCGAACCATTTTTTGGAAAAACTATTTATTTTACACTTTTGAGTGGAACATTTGTCGATGAAAATCGTTGAATGTTCACTAATATCAAAGAAGATAGTACTTATTCTATTACCCACGTATATTCTTTGCTAGTAAGTACTTATTAATAGAGATTTTAAAACATCGCGGGGGAAATACGCATAAGTGTTTTAGATTTTACCATTTTACCACTGCTCTAACACGATAACCGTAATTCTAATTAAAAAATGTTCATTATAAATGTTGCACAAATAATCTGGTATTTAATTTGGTTGCCTCAGATTTTCAATTTTCGAAAGAAATTGCCCCCTGCACATACCGAAAATACACATAGTTGAGATTCTAACATCGCTGTAACTCGAAAACTGTAACTCTTTTGAAAAAAATTTCAATTTAAACGTTTCCGAATATTGTCCTATCTTTAATGTTGCTGTCTCAGATTTTCAATTTTCGAGAAAAATTGCCTCCTTCCACCCATTCGGGGGCGTTTTTTGAAGGGAAGGAGATTTCGGATTTCTTACGAATATGAGACCATTTCTCAAATCTCCTCTTTCAAATAAATCATCAAATTCGGAGAACGTTTACTATATACAACGCGCACAGACCAAAAAAAATCCCGATGGCCTATAGTCAACGGAAAGGTAAATTTTTCAAAATTCATTGAATTTGAAATTTGAACAAGCTTTTCATTGGTATACCTACATGTTATTACATAAAATTGTTGTATGTGTCATAGCCTTGCGGCTTGCGGTTAGAGGTTTTTGTTTTGGCTGTAAAATATAAATCAGACAGGGTTCGCGTTCCACTTCAAGGCAGATTTTTTTTTTCGCCTATTTCTTTTCAATAAATATACTATATATTTTTTTAATCAGGGTCGATATTAAGATCTCCAGAAATGTACAATTACATCAAATTTATATTGAGTGTTCATGTTTTATCAATATTTCTTATTTTTATTTATTAATTTTTATTTTTATATCTGTGCATTTTATGAAAAATTGCTTCGAACAAAAGTTGTAGGTACTGATTATATCTATAACCTAAAATTATTTTTGATGATATTTACACTACGGCTCTTTTTTGATAATTTTTTTAAATGTTTGAACGGTCGCCATTTTGATACTACTTACCCGATAATGCCCAATAACGAACTCGGTCGAGATATTTGAGAGATTGGTTTTTGTAGCAAATTTGAACTTGATACCTTCAAAACTGCTACCTCTATCGTGTTAGCAAATTTCGTAATATCCCATATATATATATATATATATATATATATATATATATATATATATATATATATATATATATATATATATATAAACTTTTGAACCAAATGTTTTTTTGGACTAACTTATAGACATACAACAACATGCCGTTGAAATTTTTTCAAAATTCAAAAGTGTGAACGATCGCAATAGGTACATTTCTATAAGAAATTTACCTAAAAGCAGAAAGTCGAATTGTATACCTCCTCCGTTTTGGGTTCGTCGGTAAATAAACACTAAAAAAATGCGTAAAAGCTTGAAGAATCGACTAAAAAAATTTTGGTCTGGTTATCTTGGATAGTTCCAAAGTTATGATTTTTTTTGGAACTTGCAACCACCCCTGGGTCACCCTGTATACCTACCTATATATATACATAAAAAGATATAGTTACTATCTGGCATGTATTGGTAATTTATTTCTTCAAATCATATATGTATATGGAGAAACTTGCGTGTGTGTGTGTAGGTTTATCTGAACCAGCGAAGGTTTTATTATGTAATTCTATAACGATTTGTATCGTAAATACATTATTATAGTGAGATTGCAAATTTTTTCGAGCACCTATTCTTTTAAGGTCAAAATGTTTCTAAATAATTTTAATACCTATTATCAGGAAAATTACATGATTGGCTCTTTCAAAAAAATCGCTACATGTACCACACTTACCTATAATGGGTTTTTCTGGCCTTTTTAGAGTTTCGTATGTGTGAATAAAGAACGAAACCCTTATGTAGGTAGGTAGGATCACAGTCGATTTTCTTCGAATTTACTAGACCGATCGATTAAGTTGAAATTTGGTAAACATATCAATTCCTGTGACACCCAAAAGCAGAGGTTCACTTTTGGGGGGCAAGATGGAAAAAGGTAAATTGCATCGTATGACATATCAAATGAAAGGGTTGGTTGTGAGGATCTCAAATATTAGGTAAATTTCTTATAGAAATGTACCTATTGCGATCGTTCACACTTTTGAATTTCGAAAAAATTTCAACGGCATGTTGTTGTATGTCTATAAGTGAGTCCAAAAAAACATTTGGTTCAAAAGTTTATATACGATATTACGAAATTTGTTAACACGATAGAGGTGGCAGTTTTGAAGGTATCAAGTTCAAATTTGCTACAAAAATTAATCTCTCAAATATCTCGGTCGAGTTCGTTATTGGGCAATATCGGCAAAGTAGTTTCAAAATGGCGACCATTTAAACATTTAAAAAAATTATCAAAAAAGAGCCGTAGTGTAAATATCATCAAAAATAATTTTAGGTTATAGATATAAGCAGTACCTACAACTTTTGTTCAAAGTAATTTTTCAAAAAATACACAGGTAAAAAAATAAAAATTAATAAAGAAAAATAACAAATATTGATAAAACATGAACACTCAATATAAATTTGATGTAATTGTACATTTTCTGGAGATCTTAATATAGACCCTGATTAAAAAAATATATAGTATATTTCTTGAAAAGAAATAGGCGAAAAAAAAAATTCTGCCTTGAAGTGGACTCGAACCCTGTCTGCTTTATATTCCACAGCCAAAACAAAAACCTCTAACCGCAAGGCCATGACACATACGACATGTATGTATACCAATGAAAAGGTTGTTCAAATTTCAATTCAATGAATTTTGAAAAATTTACCTTTCCGCTGACTACAGGCCATCGGGATTTTATTTTTTGTAATTTTAAAATAAATAGTTTCCAAGTTATTCAAGAAAATAGACCGAAATTGACCATTCCCCCCTTATCTATAATGGAGCTAAAAATTTTGAAAAAATACTAAAAATAGTTTTCTACTTGTAGATTACGTGAAAACATCGTACGGAACCCTCTTCACGCGAGCTTAACTTCAATTTCAATAACATTGACCCCAATAAATTATAAAAATACACTTTAATAGCAAAGCAAATTAAGAATAAGAAGAAAATATTTTCTAACTAAAAAGAGTTTATTTTACAGTTATAGAATGTCTAGGATACTCTATTTTGGAACCCCCTTTTTATGCATATTGCGTTCACAGACAAATATGTGATTTGGCAGGAGAATGTTCGATATTTTCCATATTAAGCCTTAAAAAATCAATCTACAGATTTTGACTCCGTTTATTACCTTTATACGTAGTTAAGTGAAGTATTTTTGTTCGACAGATGGACAGACAAACAGATCCGACATTAGGTATACGTAACCTTAAACTTGTTAATAATAAATTCTGTTTATTATTCTGTAATTATTGTGAATCCATTATGGCATACGCATAAGCCGCCTTAACAAAGCGTCAACAATCACTTGGAAATTAGTTCAAAGCCAACTAAGTGATCAAGTGATGTATCATATCATGTCGTCGACAAGTATGTTTTTTTTGAAAATATAAGAGCCTTCAAGACTGATACTTAATTTCTTGCTCAACATTTCTATGATTCTTTGCCAACATGGTGACTATAAATACATTTTGTATCATTCATGCAATATATGAGTATTTTGTCCATTTCTATCTATTTGAATGATTTGCTATTTAAAATTTTAAAACTTCTTTTTCAAGACATGTTTGTTTTAACCGCCAGAACGTAACCATAACTGTTAAAAGTTCAACAACAAAAAAAGTCATCTACAAATTTGGTCACAAGTGGATACTAACACATATTCAGGGGTTGTTATCATCTTAATTATAGCTGGAGGTATGTGGTAGAGTACTGGAAAGAATGCGACTCATAACAACTCAATTCCACTTCAAGGAGAACACCGTGCTGCTATTTTTATAAAAAATAAATATTCATCGATAGATATGCAGGGATGCTTCATCCTGCCTAAAAATTATGTTTTCATTTCTTTCGTACTTGTTTTTATCCGTGTAATTGCATAATATGGTAAAATTTTTAGGTATCGTACCAACAGATGACACGACATTCGTTTTTTTTTTCGTAGTTATAGTGACATCCAATTATTGAAGTAATAATTTTCACTTTTTGCTACTAGCTTGCTTTTTTAAAGTCAATAACTCTTGGTCTATTGACATTTCCAAAAATACAATATTCAACAATCCAATAATTTATATATATTTTTTTTAATAATGATAATTATTCTTGTTCAAAGAGCTTGTGTTCTAACAAGTTATTTAAAAGTGATAAATTATATGTCTGAATTGATTCGCGGTATTAAAAATTTATTTACAGATTTAGTTTTAATTCTTGATACTCATTTTCACATAAGAATATCACAGACTGGCAAATTTGGAACTATGAATTCAATTATCAATGGATTTATTAAATAAATTATCTGTTGTATCTTTGTTTTCTTGCTATAAGCAAACGATCTTTTTTGCAGGGCCGAAAATGAGTCTTTTCATACTTGCAGCTGAAAAATAGCTGCCGCTTCGTCCGTCTAGATGGCGTTCTTCATAAAATAATGATACAATTTATGCTTCCACAATCTATTATTCATTAAGGTGATAGAAATATATGAAAATAATATATTTATGGATATTTGTATTTATTAAGTATATATTAGGTTTATTCAGGTATTATTAGTAATATTTTTTCTGGTTGACAATGCAGTTTACAATTTACTTTCCAATTGTCAATTGTCATATGGTGTCGAGATACAACGTTGTACCATAGATGGCATTACATACCAATTAAAAGCATGACAACCTTTACCCATATATTATAATAATTTATATATAAATATGTTGGTGCGAAAACATTATTTTCTTGGCTTCAAGAAGTGTTCAGCCTCGCATGTTCTTTTAGTCTTTCGATCCAATTGGTTAAAAGAATAATATAAAAAAATGAATATGAGAATTCTTTGAATTTTACACTAATATTTGAAACTTATATGCAAACATCTAAAAGAATACTCTTATGACAGACCAAATAAAAGATCAATTTAAACTGTTTGATAATTATTCAAATACGTAATAAATATTTTAAATGATAGATACTAGTTTTTTTTAAATATATTCATTGAATGTTTTTTATTTAAATTAATAATAAATTAAGTAGACAGCTGAGGTCGACAGTCAAAATATTGAAAAAGTAATAATTATATGCGTTTTGGAATTGACGTAAAATTATTAATTATTTATTATAAAATTGTGACCTTCGCTTATAAATAATCTATATAGATATTTATGTATATATATATATATTTGCACAAATTTCCTACATGATCATCTGTTGAACAAAAACTAGAACTGAGTTTTTTAATTGGAACAGTTTTTGGGGAGAAGAAAATGTTGGATTTAAAATTTGTTCGATATGGGACCATTTCTCAGGAGTCATTTTCATTAAAATCGAGGCACGTTTACTATGCAAAAGGCACAAACGAATTCAAAAAAGCACCTAGTAGAATTGTATACCTCCATTGTTTGTGAAGTCGATCAAAAATAGCACTAGCTACATGAGATAATGCGTTGCATGTTGCGTGAATTAAACAATATATATATATATATATATATATATATATATATATATATATATATATATATATATATATATATATATATATATATATATATATATATATATATATATAAGTATAGTGAGGAATGAAGAGAACTATGTGATTAAAACTAAAGTAAATGTCCTCCCAAAGATTAAGTTAGAGACTTTGTGAAATCAGTGTTGTAAATTTTAGAATTAATGGATGGAGCACGTACGAAAAATAAGCTAATTAAATCTATTAAAATTCTATAAATTCCAGATAAAAAATATGTGTTTGTCCAAAGATTATTCAATAAACAACCAAAAACCCATCAAAACAATACATTTTTAAAAACATGCTATCTTCACAAAAATATGTTTTTAGATTTTTGTTATAAATTTAATTTTTATTTTGATGGAATTTCCAAGCAAATTAGACTCATTCGGCCATAATAATTTATTTTGAAATAGCTGATGGAAATGTAAAATTATATATAGCCAGGAACCAGTTTCTGGAACCCATGAATTCTATCCTATTTTATTACTCTTCATGAGGAAATCTGTTTATCACGTGGACTCGATTAAATTTGAAAAATTATTCAAACTGGTACAATATCAACTTAAATGGTACGAAACAAAATTTAAGAAAATCAGGAAACATCTACAACACAAACTTTTCCATAATTATTATATAAAATATGGAAATTATCCAATTAAAATATATTCTAACTTTGCATGAAACTGTAGAATATACTGATTAATTTGATTTAAAACGTGATACTATGATGTCATCATGATTTGCATAAATTTATAGGAATATATGAGGTTTTTCTCTACATTCTGACATTTTAATTCTATAACAGACGCCGAAAAATATATCAGATACTATCAGCTTTATTTTAATTCCAGTATACGTATATTTATAAACTGGTACAATTTTAGCAATGGCAACACTGTAGAGACTTGAAAAAAATAAATTGTAGAATCCGTCTATTTGGTTTTACCATAGACATCTGAACACCATGTCTATGGGTTTTACATATATTGATAATATAAATATTAGAGCCTTTTACGAGTTGAAAACATTTTCTCGTTAATTTAAAGCCATATTTTTAAATAAATCGGGAAAAACCATTACGTGACCTTGAAAATCCAAAATTTTTCTGTAAATAATGCTTTTGTAGGCAGAACCGCTCTTACCTTTGCAAACTACAGTTTGCATTGATAAATGGACTTGATTTAAGATATTTTAAGTGCCTGGTCCTAGTTTTAGTAGAAAATTTTTATTTACCACTTATATTCGCAGATTTCAAAATAGCCAACTGTCCAATTTGAATGCTTTCGAAAACAGTGCTGCAGTTTGCGTTATTGGGGGAAGGAAAAATGTTGAATTCTAAGTTTTATTTTAATATAGGACAATTTCTCAGCACTCAGAAAGATTTTGAAGTTGCTGCAAAGAGTCTTCTATAGGTGATACATGCAAGTAGGTCGGGAAGGAGGTTGGTTTGTTGATCTACGAATATTTTGAGGTTATTCAAATGATACAATTTGATACCTGATTCAAAAATTAGTTTAGTAAGTAATGATGATAAATCAATTTTTATAATGAGTATAGATTACAGAATAATTGATTATAATGAATTGCCTTTAGCTGTTTCTGATTAAAACTGGTGGTTCAGTTCCCAAGGATAAATAAATGTAAAAATTAAAATATTTAAATGTCACAACCAATTTTCTGATGGTGTAGAGATAAAGCCCGCTGTAGTGCGGGTACGACTCCGGTTTTTCTTCTCTAAAATTAAATATCATCGTCTTACAGAAAGAATGATTTTACAATTATTTTTTACGATTTATCTTTCAACCCCTTGCATATTTTGAATTTTCTATTACTATAAAATTAATCTTGCTCCAAATAAACAATTATTATGACTTATATAACACTCTCTAATATGTCAAACGGCTGTCATTTTTGTATATTATATCTTGCTTTATTTTGAATCTATTTCTATAATAAATATAATAAATCTTGTTTATTTTTAATTGGTTGACGTTTTTGTTGTTTATTTCTAGATTTTATTTAGGAACTCCACAAGTTCCTATCAAAAACTTGAATTTATATTCACAAATATAAACAAGAAGTCTACGTCATTGAATATTGAATAATTTTTACATTTTTTTCTCATTTCACTGGACTGAATATGCTAGACGGTTGGCTATCTGGATTTTTAAATGATCGTATCATATTTTGTCTGATATGTTGATGGCCTTGATTTGTTTTTGCTAAAAAGAGTTTGATCGTGACTTCTATAAGATGATTTTCGGAACTATCTATTTAAAAATATCCCATCTTCTATCTGTAAATTACTGTTATTTTTCATTGGTTTTGATGCGATTCACAGAATTTTAGAAGATTTGCTGATTTCAGAGTTGTTAAAATTTCATCAATGGTGGCAAGTAGGACTTGTAATTTTATTTAGGAAAAAATAAAGGCAACTTGATTTGATTATAGAAATCAAAAAAATATCGTTAATATTAGTAGCTGTGTTTCAGAAGTATAGATAACAACATTAATTATAGCTATTATTACTAAAATTATAAATATAAAAATATTGTGTGAATCAAATAAAATATTTCAACAAATAACAATAAATCTCAAAACAAACCAAAATCCAAAATTAAGTATTATTTTTTTTTCGTTAATTGCAGTTCAAGATGCAACTGCCAAGTCAACTACCGGAGTCCTGAGGGGTAGCATCTACAATATGGGCGATTTTGGACAATGCCTAACTGCCAAAGCCCCATTTGCCACTCAATACTGTTTGGTTGGCATAACGGCCAATATACCAAAAGTGAAAACACCACGAGATCCTTTCTCACTGTACTATTCACCACATGAGCATCTTGTCAATAAATTATATGTGAGTATTTTTTTTCGTAATACATATCTAAGGAATAATAATAGACCCGGAACAGTTCCTTGTGGTACACCATATGATTTAATATGTGTTTCACCCATTGTCGCATTTATTTTTACTTGTTGTTGTTTCCCATTTGATAAATAAGAAGAAATAATATCATGAGCCAATCCCTTTACCCCAATTTGTTTCGATTTATTTTATTGTTATTTATGATTGACAGTATCAAATGCTTCTGATAAATCCAAAAATATACCAATTGATAGGTTTTTATAGTCGATTGAATAGTAAATGAGACCGTTTGGATATTCAACTGTATCTTGAGTTTTCTTCTATCCATTTTAGATATATTTTTTTAAATATATAAATTTTATTATTTATTCTTTTTTCGAATATTTTGGATATATTTGAAGTTAAAGAGAAATTGGTATATAATTTGTCATATCCGTTTTATCTTCATTTTTATAAATTGGTATAAAATGTTGTTTTTTAAATTCTTCAGGAAATTTTCGAGTAGATAATTTATTAAATATATTCATACATAAAAAAACAAACATCGTAAATAATTATTCTCGTAAATGATGTAATAGGAATCACGGTAACATCAGTCTTCTTCATACTGTGAGACCATTAGAAGACGTATGGCCTTAGGCGACTCTTCTGTTTCTGTTCAAATCATGCAGCCAGCTCATGTACCGTTTCTAGGGTTCCGCTTCAAATTGCTGAAAATGGAACCCTATATTACTAATAATCCGCTTTCCATCCATTCGTCCGTCTATCTTATGAATCGTAGCAGGTAGACAGTGGAATTTTTCTTTTACAAAAGTACGGAACCCATCGAGTGCAAGTTTGACTCGTTTAATAAGAAATACTAATCTCTTTCCTCAATCCCAGTCATGCTTTTGCTGAGCAGCTTTGATACCGAAGCAGTTCCATCCAACATTTTAGATGATAGGTATCCCCAAAGTCTGTGCGATCCACTGGGTTAAGATCAGGTGATTTGGCAGGCCATGAATTTACAAAATCTCTGCTTATCTTGTAATATGATCTTGCATCATCTACATACATCTATATTTTCTGGATTTTTCTTTAAAATAATACTCTTTATAATAATTATATTTGGCTTTTGTATTGTATCTCAGTTCCATTGAATTTTAATGATGACCACATACGGTGCGTCTCAAAAATAATGCCTAAAGCCGTCTGTATTTGTAAAAACCTTCGGATCTATCTATTTCTTTATGGCAAATTCATAAATTCAAACTTCACTTCAGGGACACACTGTATATTTGTTTCTTTCATGTTTTATTTTTAAATCTATTCCTTTTGTCTTTTTCAATATCTTTCTAAACACTTAAGTTCCATATTTTCTTATACTAAAGATGATTTATCTTTAATCCCAAGCTTAAACCGTCTAACGAATAATGTTTCATATAATGTAACATTGTTGAATTTGATCAAATACATAAGAAATAGCTTCAACTGCACTACATCATCAATATAATTAATTTTTGAGAAAATAAGACATATTTAATTCAAAAATACCCCGAAGCTAGATTTCCATTGGTAACATGGGTTTTACCTAAAGTAACAGAAATAAATTACGTGAAAGTATTTTAACATTTTTAGTACTAGTTGGACCATTTAATTGTCTTACATCTCTTGAAACAGTTGTTTTGAAAGTAACATTGCCTTGATATGTAAAATATTATTGTTTCTGTTGAAATCTATTTTAGACAACAGTTATTATATAGATACCTACCTACTAGATCGTGAGAGAGTTGGTATAGTTTTCTTTTTTCAGAAATTTGTTAAAATTCAAGTCATTGCTTCAGTAAGAACCAGTTTGTTTAACAGGCATATATTCATGTCACTTATCGTATTTTTAGATCTTTATTACAGATTATACCACCATTTTAAACATTTATGAATGGTTCCACTTCCGCCTCTATTTCAGCAATTAAACAATTATACCGGATGATTCAATAAGGTTGACGAGGTAGGTAGACTCCGGAATTAATAGTGGTAGAAGTTTGGGAAAAAAATCCTTCAGAGTTAATCGACCATGAAAAATTGCTGGAAATATTTTTAAAATTCATACGTCCACCGCCGACTGCACAACTTCAAAAGTACCAGCACCAATAGAATTAATATTATTTTGGTATTTTTCAGTGCACCAACTAATAAAGTCGGTCCATTTTTTTGTAAAGAATATTTATTTCGAAAATTCTCCAAACGTCATTACCATATCTTTAGAATCCGAAAATTTTTATTTCTATTTTAGATTTTTTAGATAAAACTAAAATATACAGGATGTGCCTGAAAAGGCGTATTCGTGTTTTCAAATATTTCTGAATTTACTGATCAAATCACGTAGTAGAGAGTCAACTATTGTAGGATTATATATAGCCGTTTTTTTATTTACTTTATCCCTTACTTTGCGAATACACTGTATTTTTATTTAATTAATTTTAATATTTTTTTCTAGCGTTTCAATGACGCTACCAAGCAATCGAGAAATGTTGTTCGTATGGGCTGGTGTCTACCGAATTCATGTAGTCCCAAAGAAGCGGAACAAAGTTTGAATCGACGTTTTCAACATTTAAATCAATCACTGGTACAGGAGAATGTTACATACACAGCTGATGTACCATCGATTTTGTGTCAATCATCTAATCAAAATAATTCTCTCGACACTTATGATATATTGTTCTGGTAAGCCCAAAAAATGTTGATAATTTAAATAATCTACTAGTTTCTGGACACTATTGAGAAATCTATGAGAGGAGTCCATTTAAAATATAAATAAATATATGTGTTGTACCATTTTCAAACCTCTTCGATTGAAAAAAAGGAGGAGTTATTCAATTCGATTGAAGTTTGCTTTTTTGAGAAATGATCCAAAAAATAAAGAAATTGGTATAAATTAAATTAAATCATCTGTATTTCTTAACAAAAAGTTGTCTAATTAAAGTATTTGGACATTTTTCTTCGAAATTGTACATTTTTTATGCCAAAATTAAAGAAAAGATCATTTGCTGTGATACTTGAATCGAAAATTACTCGAAAGCTTTTTTTTTCGACTTTCTAATGAGAGCCATTGGAAAGGGGATGTTAAAAAAATTTGGAAAATTATTATTCACATCTATTAAAAAACATTTTAAGTGGTTGTATTGACATTCAAAAAAAAACTTTTAACAAAAAATAATATTTATTCTATTGGTAGGGAACTTTTAATGTAGGTGTCAATTGGCTAAAATTTTCTACTTAAAATGGCTGGTATAAATAGAATAAAAGCATATTTTGTTTTTCCTTGTATACTATGATAAAGTTTTTGAAAAAAGATATTGTAACGTGAGAACTCACCCAAATAATAGACACTCACAGACTCATACACTATCACACAAATATCTGGAGCCATGGAGGCGTCTCGATTGCTCTTGAAGAAGAATGTTGGTAATAACATTCCTGGGAATCCAGAAACATGGAGAATCTACTGATTTGGTCTATTCTAGACGAGAAGCTTCGAGATAGGAGGTTAAGTGAATATAAACAAACGGACCGCGGTGACAGTTAGTTAGTAATAGTTAGTTAGTCATAAAGCACGGTCATTGACAGTTCACATAGATCACATAGAAAGGCGTTATAGTCCAAGAAATATGGTGTGAATATAAATGTGTATATAGACGAGTAGTTATTGGTGTAAATAAATAAGTGAAAATAAATCGAACCCAGTTTTAATATAAATCCCCGTTACAATCGATGATCCTTAACGCGTTTTATTGAATTTTATTTTAAAATCACTGGAAATAACGTTTGAATAGAAAAAAACTATCTCACACTTTTAACTTTTTCATTATTTATCAAATTTGTTGAACGTTCACTTATATTCAGCGATTTCACTATACAGGGTATTCCTAAATATCACGTAGACAAATACGCAATGGGGTAATTCTTTTTGCAATTTCAATATCGTATCATATTTTTCAAAATTTTTCTATTCTAAAAACAATGAAAAATAAAAATAATTACCGCGAAGTGTGATTTCCGTGTTGTTATATTTTGTTTTATTTTTTTTTATCCAGCTAGATACAATTTCTAAATTTTGGTCATACGCACAAGACAATGAAGCCCATTTTTGACTGACGAATCCAAACGGAGCAGGTATACAATTCGACTTTCAAATTTTTTTTTTGGTCTGTCCGCGCGCTGTTTGCTGTATTTAATAAACGTACGCTGATTTTGATGATTTTTGATTCATTTGAAAGACGAAACTTTCCCAAATTCATAAAAACTCCAATCCGAAATCTCCTTCATTCCAAAAACCGCCTCCGAAAGGGGTAGACGGTGGATTTCTCTCGAAAATCTGAAATCTGAGACGGAAAAATTAAAGGTAAGACAATATCCGGAAATTAAGAGTACTGTTTTCGAGTTAAAGCAATGTTAACGCGATGTTTTGAGACCTCTGAATAATAAATAACAAGTATAAGCAAAAAATATACGTGGGTAACAGGATAAGTACTATCTTCTTTGTTATTAGTGAACGTTCAACGATTTTCATGGCTAATGTTACACTCAAAAGTGTGAAATAAATATTTCTTACAAAAAATTGGACCGACTTTATTTGCTGGTGCACTGAAAAATACAAAATAATATTCATACTATTGCACAACTTCGAAATTATCAGTACCAATAGAATTAATATTATTTTGTATTTTTCAGTGCACCAACAAATAAAGTCGGTCCAATTTTTTGTAAAAAATATTTTTAAGAGAATTTTTCAAATGTCTTATATTATTTTTCATTTTTTCAGTATCATTACAGGAATTTTGATATTATTGGCACTTCTATCAACAATTTGGGACTACAACTATGCTGATTCCAGTAAAAAGAGTAAGTACCTAATTAACTTACTTATATAAAAAAATTGTTGGGCTTCCTTGAAGACTGTTCCGTACTTGGATTTTTCTAATAGGTTTTCCTGTAAACTTTAAATGAAAATCTTATATTCGGTATTTTTTGCAGCTCTGTTAAGCTAGCAGTGACAAGTTAGCAGAAACAATCGAAACCGGCATGGGAATTTGTTGCTAATTAGTTGCTAATTAGTTGCTAAAATCCAGATTTTGTTGCTCGAACCAGTTTTGAAAAAATTGAGTTACTGAATTTGTTGCTAATTTGTTGCTGGAAGATAGTATAAAGAAAATTAAAAAAATATTAAAAATAAAAAAAAATATGAAAAAATATTAAAAAAATTAAAAAAATATATTGAAAAATTGTACTTTACAGTACTTCTTCCTAATGCTACGCTAATCCAAAACTCAAAAAAATTGTAAATAGTTAGGATATCCACTGATTAACCTGAAATCAAGTATTGTTGTTGAAGCTATTAGAATTCCTATATTTTCTCTCTTAATTTCTAGCAGAAATTTTGTTGCTCATTGAATAAGTCTTTATTAGTGCTTGAATTACCAGCAACAAAATACAAAAAAAGAATATTACCAATAATAAACTTGTGACTGATTTTTTTTGGTGTCGCTATGAGAATACCTCCATTTTCGGTTTTAATTTCTGGCAGAAATTTTGTTGCTCATTAGATAAGTCTTTATTAGTGCTTGAATTACCAGCAACAAAATACAAACAAAGAATAATACCAATAATAAACTTGTGACTGATTTTTTTTGATATCGCTATCAGAATACCTCCATTATCTCTTTTAATTTCTAGCAGAAATTTTGTTGCTCATTGGATAAGTCTTTATTAGTGCTTGAATTACCAGCAACAAAATACAAAAAAAGAATATTACCAATAATAAACTTGTGACTGATTTTTTTTATGTCGCTATCAGAATACCTCCATTATCTCTCTTAATTTCTAGCAGAAATTTTGTTGCTCATTGGATAAGTCTTTATTAGTGCTTGAATTACCAGCAACAAAATACAAAAAAAGAATATTACCAATAATAAACTTGTGACTGATTTTTTTTGGTGTCGCTATGAGAATACCTCCATTTTCGGTTTTAATTTCTGGCAGAAATTTTGTTGCTCATTAGATAAGTCTTTATTAGTGCTTGAATTACCAGCAACAAAATACAAACAAAGAATAATACCAATAATAAACTTGTGACTGATTTTTTTTGATATCGCTATCAGAATACCTCCATTATCTCTTTTAATTTCTAGCAGAAATTTTGTTGCTCATTGGATAAGTCTTTATTAGTGCTTGAATTACCAGCAACAAAATACAAAAAAGAATATTACCAATAATAAACTTGTGACTGATTTTTTTTGGTGTCGCTATGAGAATACCTCCTTTTCGGTTTTAATTTCTGGCAGAAATTTTGTTGCTCATTAGATAAGTCTTTATTAGTGCTTGAATTACCAGTAACAAAATACAAACAAAGAATAATGCTAATAATAAACTTGTGACTGAATTTTTTTGATATCGCTATCAGAATACCTCCATTATCTCTCTTAATTTCTAGCAGAAATTTTGTTGCTCATTGGATAAGTCTTTATTAGTGCTTGAATTACCAGCAACAAAATACAAAAAAAGAATATTACCAATAATAAACTTGTGACTGTTTTTTTTGGTGTCGCTATGAGAATACCTCCATTTTCGGTTTTAATTTCTGGCAGAAATTTTGTTGCTCATTAGATAAGTCTTTATTAGTGCTTGAATTACCAGCAACAAAATACAAACAAAGAATATTACCAATAATAAACTTGTAATTATTTTTTTTGGTGTCGCTATCAGAATACCTCCATTACCTCTCTTAATTTCTAGCAGAAATTTTGTTGCTCATTGGATAAGTCTTTATCAATGCTTGAATAACCAGCAACAAAATACAAACAAAGAATATTACCATTTATAAACTTGTGACTGATTTTTTTTGGTGTCGCTATGACAATACCTCCATTTTCGGTTTTAATTTTTGGCAGAAATTTTGTTGCTCATTAGATAAATCTTTATTAGTGCTTGAATGACCAGCAACAAAATACAAACAAAGAATAATACCAATAATAAACTTGTAATGGAGGTTTGTTTTAGACGCTATCGCAATAATAAAATAATAAAAAAAATCACTAATTTTTTATTAAACTTTTATATACACTAATAGTTGTATGTTTATTTCTGCCAGAAATTAAAACCGAAAATGGAGGTATTGTCATAGCGACACCAAAAAAAATCAGTCACAAGTTTATTATTGGTAATATTCTTTGTTTGTATTTTGTTGCTGGTAATTCAAGCACTAATAAACACTTATCCAATGAGCAACAAAATTTCTGCTAGAAATTAAGAGAGAAAATATAGGAATTCTAATAGCTTCAACAACAATACTTGATTTCAGGTTAATCAGTGGATATCCTAACTATTTACTATTTTTTTGAGTTTTGGATTAGCGTAGCATTATGAAGAAGTACTGTAAAGTACAATTTTTCAATATATTTTTTTAATTTTTTTAATATTTTTTCATATTTTTTTTTTATTTTTAATATTTTTTTAATTTTCTTTATACTATCTTCCAGCAACAAATTAGCAACAAATTCAGGTGGTGTTAGAATTGAAAAAAAAATAATTTTCAGTGGTTTCACTGCTATCTTACACGTTAAGATAGCAGTAACTCAATTTTTTCAAAACTGGTTCAAGCAACAAAATCGGGATTTTAGCAACTAATTAGCAACTAATTAGCAACAAATTCCCATGCCGGTTTCGATTGTTTCTGCTAACTTGTCACTGCTAGCTTAACAGAGCTATTTTTTGCGTATATCTACGTTTCGCTAATTATTGTATTTAGTTGATTTTCTACTAAAATGTTCAGTATTAACCATTTTATGGCTATAAAATATAGTCGTTACCATTTATAGCAAAATATCTATATTTTTGATATTTTCTCATCTAGTAGATATTTATTTTTTCTGGTGTTTTAAGATTCCCTAAGAGATGTAATTATGGCATTTTCGGCAAGAGGAAACTTCCTAGATCTAGCCAAATCGGAAGGTTCAGAGAAATCCTTGCAAATACTCTATGGCATCAAGACATACTCAATATTTATGGTTATAATCGATCATAAATTTGGAACATTTATTGGTGGTCCTGTATTGAATTTCAATTATATTGAAGAAGTAAGTATACCGATATATAAGTATAGAAAACATAAATATATGCTGAGTTATTTAGCGAAACACATATGCTGGTATTAAGCAAGATTGTTCAGGAGAGTTTAACCTAACAATCCATCACTGTAACATATAACAGGCTTACCAGCAGATTGTTTCGTTTTTTACCATTGTTGTCTAGAAAACTGTAACTCTTTTGAAAACATGTTTCCATATATGGCCTCCTCGTTAATTCTACCGTTTCAGATTTTCGATTTTCGGCAAACATTGCTCCATCCACTCCCTTCGGGACGTTTTTTTTGGATAGAAGGAGATTTTGGATTTGAGTTTGAAGGGAGCATTTTTTAACTCTCTTCTTTCAAATGAATCAAAAATCATTAAAATCGGAGCACGTTTTCTAATGAAAACACGCGAACTGTCTTACATAAAAAAAAGGAAACATACAACCGAATTGTAGGTATATCTCCTACATTTTTAGAAGTTGGTCAAAAAGTGATAAGAATTTCTAGTTTTTTCCACCATTCATTCATTGAAATAATTCTTGTGAAAGTATTAGAATAAACTCGAAACTACAGAACTCGAAGTATATTCAGCCCCAAAGTTAAATTTGAGTTTAGATATCTGCAAACATGCTAAAAAAACGAACTGTATCTTTCTTTTTCAGAGTTACCGTTCCACTCCCATATCCTACATATTTCATGGAGATCTTTTTGTGGATTCATTTTTCGTAGTTAGTGGGCTATTAGTAACAACTAGCTTATTGAAAATATTCGAGAAAAAATTTATGAATCCCGGTTTCATTATTATGATGAGATATATTAGGTAAGTCATTGCTGGTAAAAATACTGAATTATTTATTATCGATAATCAGCGGATAATTTCCAAGAACCTATGGTACTTCATATCTCGCTTGTTTGCAAAAAATAGGGCCTAATCTATGCCATTTGTAATGCGTTAAGTTTGCTTAGATCGGCTAACTTTGATTTCATAGGTAGTAGCATTTTATATCAGTTCATTCTTTTGGGACCTTAAACAGATAGACAGACAAACTTAATATAAAAAAGAAGAAGAGGCAGTCATAAGGACCTCCAACAGAAGTGAAAACTTAAAACAAAGGAATAAGTAAATTATTGAATTTTTTTAATTTTTTAATGAAATTATTGAATCCGAGCAAGAGTTATTTACATTTTTATACAGTTTATTAATTAATCAAACATATGATGGAATGCACAAGATCAATACAAAATATCAATATTGTATTAGTATTTTCATAACTATGAATAAACTTTATTTTCATTATTAGCTTATTATCATCGTTAAGTTCAACAATACTTAGTCCATTTGTTTTAATTATTTCATTTTATTTTAAAAAAGATATATGTAATAGGCTTATGGTAATTGGAATAAGAAACAAATTTGTTAAACTGGAATTTATCTAAGTATTGTGTAAAAACTGCATATATTGTTGTTTTACATTTCTTAGTACTTAATTTTCGATCATTAGACATAGTTAAACCCCTCATTAAGAAATTCAATTAGTGGTAGGTTTTTATTATCTGCAAAGTTGATATTGAAGTCTCCATAATATCATCGGAATATCGTCAAAAAGTTCTCTTATTATAACTTTAATAACATGAAGTGAAGTACGCCACTGGTTTTTCATAAAATGAAATGCCCATTCATTTTATGACAAATAAAAACGATTTTGCTCAAGGAAACATCTGGATGATAAAATAATAAATATTAACATTAAATTTAATTATTGACTAAACATATCTTAGTATTAAATTAAAAGGAAATAACATTTACCATGGTAGATATTTATAAGTTTAAATAAAGGCAGATATTACGTTTTTAAAATTAGTGTTCAGTTCATTAATTATTTTGTATTGCGATTGTTTTCTCAACATGTTCCAAACCTCCTTTCCAAAGGTCTTAGGCACATAACGATATACCTATTATTTAACAGATGAAAAGTTAAGACGTTTTCTTTACTTAAAAGTGAATTGCGTGTACTAATCAAATTTCAATAAAGTATCTGAAGAAGTCTGAATAAAATGAAAAAAACAGTGGCATACATAAAATATTTTCCGAAAATATCTACTTCACAACGACGCCACTGGTTAAAAATCTTCCACATCAAAAAATTGCAAATCTACATACTGTCAGCTATAATTTGGTGTATTATATGTGTGTAGTTTCTAAAGATAAAGGGTCTAAAATAATGACCACAGTTTTGATTTTGAATAATTTGATTGACAGGCTCACCCCGATGTATGCATATGCAGTATTCTTCTGTGCCACAGTTGCATACCACACTGGCAATGGTCCACTATGGCAAATGGTGATGGGCCTTGAACGAGACGATTGCCGACAAAATTGGTGGCTTAGTATTTTGTATATTTCGAATTATGTGAATACAGATCATGCAGTAAGTTTGATACCGTACATAAATACTTTTTCATTCATATATTGTTTTTGAATGATTATTCAAGTTAAATTAAACTCGAAATTCCATCGGGGCAAAGTTCAGGTGTTTGCTGTTAGATTTATTTTTCATAATAAAAGGAATGAAAATAATAATAGTAGTAATATTAACTCAATTAATTGCGATATTAACTCCTACATGTAAGCTATATAGCTTGACAGGCAATACATTTCAAGGACACCTTTAAGGACGTGATTGAAAATTTAATCTGAAAATGTTTTGTTTTTAATATTTCCAAACACAATATATTGAAAAAGGCCTATCAAAAAGCCAATCTGTTGATGTATAACTTTGAATGGGCTCTTTATTTCTCATTTCAGTGCTTGGTATCGTCCTGGTATCTACCATGTGATCTGCACTACTTCATCATAGCCCTTTGCCTGATGTTGATATACAGAAAAAGTAGAAAAACGGCCATTTCCCTATTTATATTTCTAACAATTCTATCGGTCCTAATTCAATTTGGCATAATCTTCATATATGAACGACAAGCGTTCCTGCGATTCCTGCCTGGTTTTCTGGAAAATCCAAAACCCAATGAGGATATGGTTATGCTCTATTCGAAAAGTCATTTCCGAGCAACGCCCTATTTTATTGGCATGTTTGCTGGATATATCTTCTACAAATTGAAGGACAATATGGTGCTTTCAAAGGTAGCTGACAATCGTCTATTTTTTTATTATTATTGTCATCAGACATTTTGAAACAAAATAATCTAGACTAGAAAAAAGTCTACCGTACTGTAGCTAGCAAAAAAAAACAGAAAAAGTTGTAGCTTAAAATTTTACCTTTTATAAATTGAAAATAGTTTCAAACCAATCTGTCTAATGATCACTTTTTTAGATTGTTTTACAAACTTATAGCCGCCATTTCTTAATCAGGTACTCATTCGATCTTACCCATTACACCTTTATAGGAGTATTCAGAAATGGTCCCATATTAAACAAATTTAAAATACAACATTTCCTTCCACACAAAAACTGCCCTAAAGGGGATGGTGGGTGGCTCAAGATTTAAAAACTAGAAATTTTAAAACACTACACTACAAACAAATACAACTTATATAAAATTGCTCTATCAAAAACATTCATAAAACTTTATAAAATTATAATGAATCTAATGAAAAACCTAACCTAACTAAACTTGAAATATTTTTTTAAGTATTTGAAAAAATCGCCTCTTCTCTATCTAAGGCCGTTAGATTTTTGGGTAAATGTCTAGTTTAGCGGCTTTTGTTATAAAAGCCCTAAAAAAATAAAAAAGGGAAAATGTTCTTCTCAGGACTTACGACTTTCAGCTGGAATTTTCGATTTGGTAGTATCTTTTCAATTCCAAATAGTAGATGATCATCCTTGCATTCTATAAAACGTTAACACGCTTCAAAATTAGCAAAAGCATGAGTGAAAACAGTAAATATAAGTTCGCAAGAAAGTGAGGTTAAGGTAAAAGCATAACCTAACTGAACTTCAAATATTTTTCTCAATTATTAAAAAAAGAAATGTAGAAAATAAAAAAATCGCCTCTCCGCTAGCTACGGTCATTATTATTTTGTGTTAACTTAAACTAATAATTTTAAAATGTTACACACATTTTTAACTTGTAATTTGTTCCATAGTGTTACAGTACCTTGGTATTGCTCATATCATTGACTTTGCTGTGTACCTCCCTGTTTGCTGGCGCCATCTTCTACAACCCCTATCATCAATACAATGCCCTGGAGCATGCCTTCTATGGGTCCCTACACAGACCCATATGGGCTCTGGGTACCATTGGATTCATGTTCTCTGTCGGTTATGGAGGTGAACAAGGTTTAATCTACCAATGTCTATCATGGAAAGTGTGGATACCATTGAGTAAATTGGTGTTTGGTGCATATTTGATGCATTTCCCCATGCAAATGAGAAATATGGCAAAATCGAATGGTCCCAATGTATTTGGATTCTTTGATATTGTAAGTTGAATATTTTTTTATAGAATATTACGGTTTTATTTGCAAAAAGAAAGTTAAATTAGACACGAATGTGAAGCCTAGGCGCCATCTATCGGAATAATTATCAAATTCTCAGAACTTATTGCTACCGTTTCATAGGTGTAGTTACAATATTTGCTTATATTAGAGAATTGTTAATTTTCAACTAACTTAGGTAAATCTGGGGCATTGCAATCTCAAATAAGTTTCTCTTGGTATCTATCATTAACTAACAGTTCTCTCCTATAATAATTTCATTATAATATACACATTTTAATTTATAATGTTGCTTCTTTGATTTTTCAGATCACTTCGACTTTCTCAGATATAGTTGTCGCTTTCATGTTGGCCTTGGTAATGTATCTTATCGTTGAGGCACCAACGAAAAAACTGTTCAGGATTTTGCTGACTCCGAAGAAAAAGAGCACAGAGAATGGTGTCAAGCAGACTGAAGAATGCAAATAATAAACATTGTTTTCAGTAGTTCTATACCTATCTTATTTTAATTTAGATTAGTTTTTTTATTTATACTAAGTATAAAAACATAAGTACAAAATTGAAAATAAGCTTTAGTTTTAGTAAAAGCGATAAAAAAATATTTGTATTTTATCTTCATTATAATGTCCATTTCCTTCCTTATCCTCGGGTATAATATGCCCACATCCCGAGAATAACGATCAAAATAGTTATTTGAACTGGATGCAATCTTAACTGGATTTGAAAGATTTGATATTTCTGGACAAGGATAAACTTTCAGTAAGTAGAACTATGCTTTTATAGAATATTCAATATTAGAAATCAATGAAATCTTGAATCTACTCGTGTTTGAGCGTTGCCACCGAGATATAAAGCCTGCGGGCTGCTACGTCACGTATTCGTTAGTGGTCATGAATTCATTCGCACCGCTGATGCGTATATATGCTAACTGCTGTTGCAACGTTATTCAACAGTATAAATTTAATTATCTAATGGGGGTTCCTGTTTGAACGGGGCTGCCAGTCGTGAACTGATCCCTCAGTCGCACCCCATTCGATTTTTTTGAGAAATGGAAAACGAAATTTCAAAGCAAACCATTGGAACAGATAATAAAAATCCTATTTTTCTAGTTTTCTTTTATTATTTTTGCCCTTGCTGTCGTTCTATTTTCGGCAATAATTCTTTAATAAAGTATTCGCTGTAATTTTACCGTTGCCCTTTAAAGGTGTTTTGACATTTACAATTTTTAACCAAGTTAAAATGATATCTATTTTGAATGTTTAGGCCAAATTTTAAAAGAGCCTCTTTTACAAACGGGTTAAAAATTTTCAAGCATAAATTCACATTCTGCCTTTCAAAGGTGGTTGGAAATAGCGCTTTGCGATAAAGAGAATCCTAACTTTAGTAATTTGTCATGTTCCAAGCGATACAACGTTGCAAGATAATCGAAAGATGCTGTTCTCATTTCGCCGGACTCAAAATCTGGATAGGTAAAATTTCTATGATGCTTAGGATTTAGCCAATTGTTTCTTATACATTTTAGTAAATGGACGGAATCGTATAAGAAAAAAAAGGGGCCGCTTATTGTCATAGGGATGTGGATACACTATGCTTTGTTTCTTTATTGGGGAAAAATTAACCATTGCCTTGCCATTGATTGCGTTGTTATCGCTTATAATACAAAATACTCTAAAACCTATTTCTTCCAATTTTGTTACAATAGACCGAATACATTCAAAAAGAGTGATATGATTCATGGTAGATGCAGGAAAAATATGCACAACTTCTTTTAATTTTGATGTAACGCTGGAAATCATAAATGTGTACGCGGATGTGGACATTGTTTTACTACTGAAGGAAGTACCGACAATACTTCCACCTTTAAAATCCAAATAAGGTTGAATGTGAATTTCGTCCATAAGAAGTATTACATTTTTTTCATGATCTTCTAAAAGTTTAAAAATATTACGCGCATAAACTAGAAACAATGCTCTGTCCTCTTTGGTGGGATCGGTTAGAAATGTATTGCAAACTGTTCTTATTGTAGATGGGTGAGGTAGCGCTAGTTAACTGTAGTGTCGCAAATATTTATACGCATGTGAACTTATGGAGTACATGATTGATGACCAAATCATTGTTTTTGCTGAATAACGATGTCATTCTTTAGCAGTAACATGAAGTTTTAATTGTTCCGACAAAAACTTGAAAGCATTTCGTTTATCTGAGTCTTCACATTCGAGGCTATCTAAAATAGATGATATGATTATTGATTTATAATTTCTTTAATTTTTTCATTTTCGCAGCTGTTACTGTCATTGGCATTTAACGTAATAGAATCTATGAAACTCAAACAATTCTTTATAATCTCTAGGTTGTTTATAACACAAGGCGTTCTAGTTTCATTAATATTCAAATAGATTTCATGACCACGTAAATATGTTTCCATTTTTAAACTTGAATTAATTGCTACTGCATACCTAATTTTAGGCGCAGGAGTGTATTCAATTTTCAAAAACGTAATTTTTGAGTCATCATTTATTTTACACCAATTTTAGTAGGTAAAAGAATCCATAATTTCTAGAAATTTTTCAAAATTTTGAAAAGTAATAGACTCCTGATGTGCAGCAAAAGTTTTTTCGCGTTCTTTGATAGCTTTGAGTAAATTGGCATTATTGATTTCATGAATTTTCTCTTCCTTACTTTTTCGAACATGAGAAGTTGAGGATTTTGAAAGATATTTTGGGCAATTTGGAAATATACTTGGTATAGCGCTATCTTTTAAACGATAGCGGTTTAATGGAACAGTAATATGTTCTCCAATTTTTTTATCCAATTTTGATATATCGCGGATAATGTCATCAGTATGAAAATGTAACTCACAAACTTTGCTGGAATTCGATGGGATGAAACCTGTTCGGGGAATGGCGCGCAACCATTGCTTTTTCATCATCGTTCTTTGGAAATGAAAACACTCTCACACTCGGAGCACTATTATACCCGTAATTTCCTTTACACGATGGAACACAGCACTTGTGAGGCATTTTGAAAAAACTAGAATTCCCGAATCACGGCCCTGACCTAATGTAAAATGGTGGTTGTTGCGACGACAATACCACTGCACGTGTAGTGAATCAAATTTGAACAGTTTTAACTATGTTTATGTTAATTAACAAATGAAAGTTTTGATCAAACAAAGCACAAACACTACGTAATGTATTCACTACGTAATTATATTGATACTACGTTTTTTCAATGTAAATAAAGTGCATAGAGAAAATAGACAAATCAGTCGAAAGCGTCTCGTCTACCGTCTACTGAATTTGCTACAATTACTACGCACTACGTTTGGTTTGTTATGACCACTAAGCGTGAGGGGAATCTTCTGTGACGTCAGAGCGGTTAGGCCTTATATTTTGGTGGCTACGGTTTCTTTCATTCCGTTCATTTAAGTATAAATATTCTCCCCTTTTTACCAAAAAAGATCCAAAATAAACTTGGCAAATACAAATAGAAAAAGGGTTGAAAATATGTGTTTTGGGAGAAACTAAAAGGTAACACATTAACATTTGTTGAAAAATATTCCTTACATATAGCTATTTGGGGCAGTGGTAGGAAAGTATCTAATAAATGAATGTCCTTAGATATCAATAGAAACAACCCAACTAGATTTTAAACATATTTTATTGAAGAGATTGCACGAATAGTCCATGGAATAGTCATGGGAAGATATCAATGAAATCTTAAGGTCTTGTGAATGCATAGAAAATAGTGTGAGCTACGTTCAGCTCATAAAGCAATGCCCTATGATATACACATGATGGTGCCACACGTCACATCTCATGAAACTCTTCATTGGTCTACATGAAAAGCTTCCTGGGTGGGTTATTTCTGGAAATGTGAACTGGTAATTAAAGTCTTGCCATTTCTGATTCTCCCATAGACTACACTACCGAAGACAGACTTGGGCACTTTTGGTATGAAAATCCTGTGTTTCATAACTAATTTATTTTTTGGAAGACATAAGAACAAATTCTCGTATGAAAATCGTTACAATACCTTCAGCATTTTTGAGCTGGTGCTTAATGCTTAAATTTAACAGTCTTTGATATCAGCATAACCAACAATAAGTAGAGATTCGAGCGTTAGCCTCATCAGTCTGAATCCTTTCAGGTATATTCTGTAAGGAAAATTACTGGACGTTAATATTTTATGCTTTTAACGTAAATTGCTATTCTGTGAGCTCAACATTTAACGGATCCAATAAAATTTAATATTTTAAGGCATCCGATAAATCTTCTCCAAGGTGGCTCCGGAGTAGGGTTTCATCGAGAAGAGATATCTCGTCTTTAAGGAAATTTCTCGTCTCGATCAGTCATGTGTATCTATATATATAACACAAAAAATAAGGTGTTTTTTTTTTCTTTTAAAAAATACGTTCAACAAGGGAGTATTGTCCCGAAAAAAAACATATTGTTATAAAAAGGGAAAAACACGATTTTTTTATATTTCAATTTAATATTTTATCCATGCAAAAATGATATCATATGAATATCCTTGGAAGTAATATATAAACTTGAACTAACATTTTAATATTTTTGAAGAATACAATAGGAATAAGGTTAAATTTATGGCACTTTATGACAGACCGACCGAACAGTATCGTGTCAATTAATTTATAAAGTAGGTATTAATAATTATCTTTTAATTGTTTGTTAAGTTTTGCTAAAATATTGTTTAAACCAAAAAATATAATATATGTCAGCACATAAACGAAAACTGAAATTTACTGAAATATGGATCATCGGAACGAGAATCACCGAGCCCGGGAGTAGCGGGGTGCAAAAGGACAGTTTTTTAAGTTTACAAGCTACTTCAGTGTCTGCAAAAAACTGTTTTCAAGATCAACACTTACCATAGGAAAAGAACGAAGATGATCAGGTGGAGAATCGGCTCAATTTTTACTGTGTTTGAATTCTTGGCTATGTAAAAAAGATATTTACGAGTGTCTAAACAATAATGTTCTTATCTTTCAAGATACTCTTTTATATTAAAAATTAAATTATCTATATTTTTCTTATGTCTATCATTATTTTTCTCATTTTTTTTCTAAAATTTAAGAAATCTAGAAAAATCTCCAAATTTAATACTTTATATCGTTCGTCTCAATCTAGACTTGAAATCGAGATGAGACGAGACGAGAAATCTCGAATTTCGGGAGTCTTGTGAAACCCTATACTAAAAGGGACAGAAAAAATATTAAAAATTAAAAATCGTAAAATTTACCTATTCACCATAGGATTCGTTTTTATCGGCGAATAATTTTTGAAATTTAGTGTTTCCCTCTCAAAGACATCCCCAGCAGCGTTTTTGTCGTTTCTCTACATTTAAACTTAGCAGGTGTCAGTTTGAAGGGCACTTTAGGAAAAATTCAGATTGTTTCTGTAATGCTGTTTCTTGTCATTTATCCCCTGATGGATTTCCCCCTTACTACAGGAAGGCTATTGGCTATTTTTTCAGCTTAATTCCTCGATGCTCTAGAAGCAAGGCTAGGTTTTTTTTTCCGGGTACCTCCATTTCAACAGCCCTGCTGCCTGTTCGAAATAGGAAGTAGTCACAAACACCTGATGAAACAGGCTAGAAATCTACCAGGATAAATTTATTCATCAATAAAGCAACTCTGTAGTAATGCACCTTGATGAACCATATGCACTTTTAGTAATAAATAATTAATATCTTCAAGTTATTACGGATGTATGTTTTTCCTATTATGAATAAACATATATTTTCAAAATCAATATTCTCAAAAGATATTTGATAAAGTCACAGAGTGGCTTTCGGTAGGTGTATATTTTTGTTGATGCATGCAAAACGCAAAATAAAGATTGAGGAATGATTGAGAAAAAAATTAATTTGGTAACATAATTAGCATAATTTTATTTCCGCATGTATGGCGATGAACTTTCATAAAATTATTATGTTCTGAAGGTTCTTATTATAATGAATTTATTAAAATAGTAATTCAATAATCTCACTATTAAGTTTTCCGAGTCTTTAGGTATAGTAGTCCTTTTTTTTCATATAGATATTTTTATACAGGGTGCAGCAAAACTTCGTGTAAGAGAAGAAATGTGTAGAAATCATA